>CM059875.1:24210584-24592295 GCA_030490815.1 Acer saccharum
ATCCTAGATGATCCTAGATGATGCTTAGATGATGATTTATGTATATGGAAATAAGTTGGGAGAGTTAAAGAATTCTCTCACTAGGGAACTCGTAATCTCTCTCTAGGGTTTTGTAGTTTTTATTCCTTTAAGACAAATGATGAGAAACATATGTATTTATATTGCTTAGATGATAGCTATATAAATTTCGTGAATTTCCCTTCAAAAATAAGTCAAATCGGACTCCAAATGAGTAAGATATGGCCAAATTATGAAACAGGAGTGGAGCAGTGCGCCGGTCTGTTGGCTGGTATACTACCCGCGCAGTCACCCGCACACTGGAAATCAGCACAACAGCTCAAGATTCGAGTGCCCCAAACTATGACCAATTGACATCGAAACCTTTTGTATGATATACCGTTGGAAATATATGGATGTCTACTTTTTACTCCTTTTTATAGAATAGGTTTTGGTGTCTATAGAAAAAGTTATGGTCATTAGAGTGACCAAATGTCAGATTTGGAAAACAGGAAAGATGCCCTGTTTTAGTGGTCAGTTTGGAGATATCAAAACCAATCCAAACGGTCATGAAATATGACGAATAATGTACCGTTGAAAAGGTATTGGTGTCTAATTTGTACAGAAATTTTCAAACCTCATTTTGAAGTTTTGTATAAAAAGTTATGGTCACAATACCATACAAAGGTCAGTTTTAAAAATCATTTAAATCATTGAAATCCAATCTTTTGAAACTAGACACATTACTCTAAACAACCAAACCAAATCTAACATATATCTAAGAGAAGAATAGGACCTTCTCAAATGGTCAACACCATTGCACTTTAATTAAAGGTTACAAACAACGAGAAGGCCTAGATTACTTTGATACATATTCTCATGTGACGAGAATAACCTCCATTATGACGATACTAGCAATCGAGGCATTGCGAAATCTTAAAGTACATTAAATGGATGTGAAAATAGCATTCTTAAATGGAGACTTAGATGAAAAAATCTACATTGAACAACCTAGGGTTTTTCCGCTCCATGACAAGGAAAGAAAGTTTATAAATTGGTGAAGTCTTTATATGGTTTAGAGCAAGCACCAAAATAATGGCATGAAAAATTTGATAATGCTATGATGGCAAATAGTGTATATATATATATATATATATATACATATTGGACATAGTTCAATCAAAATCAACAAAAGATCGTTTACATATAAAGAAATTTGTAAACATAGTTAATGTGCAGCTCTCAACATAACCAAATATTGATTTATCTTACATCAAGTTGAAAGCAATGATGAAACTTTCTAAGCCAAAAGAAAACAAGAGATGGAAGGGCAAACCTTGGCAAAGCACCAACTTTGGTAGCTTTTTTAAGTTCTACAACCGATTCTTTTCATACTTTTCAACTCTTTGTTTTTTTTCTCCTTGTCTCTTAGCAAAAGGATCCTCTCATGGTTCAGGAAGTAGTAACAATCAGACTTAGATAAGTCATTTCATAAATGAATAAATGGATGTGATATTCTGATATGATATTCAAGAATGTCTATTCCACAACACATAATGATAGTACTACTATTCCTTAATTCCATACTAGTCAAATAAAAACAAAAAATCTATAAAAGTATAAACAAACCAAAGTTAGTTGTGTATAACAAACAGTACCATCTGTCGTTTAATTTTTCAATTTCATTTGTTCAACAATTTTTTTTTTTTTTTTTGAAAAGAGCCAAAAGGCAAAGGGAGAAGACCCCATTACAAAGAAAAGCCTCATGCAGGAGACAAAGACACCCAAGAAGGCCATCAAAAAAACAGAGCACAACAAAACACTAAGACAACACAAGCATCTGGAAAAAAAAAAAAAAGCAAAGAGACAAAAGACAACAACAGAACAAAGCAACCCACACACAAAACAAAAGACGGGAACCAAAGGCAGACAACAGAAAACAAAAACTCAAAAATCATTTGTTCAACAATTAAACAACAAAACAAAACTCGAATCCAAAAATCATCACATGATTTCCATCAAAACAAAGCTTTAGATACAAATTAAGAATTCAAAATTCATGAAACTGATACAAAAGAGCGAGAGAGAGAGTTGAGTACCGTCTGTGAAGCTAGTGAGGGGAGGTCAACGGAGTCGTTGAAGCGTCGAAGGAAGGGTCGAAGTAGAGGTTTTCGTCATCAAGGAAGATGGAATGTGATTTTAGGGTTTTCACTACAAGCAAGTTTAGGGATTTTTTTTTTAACAACGGGCACTTTATGTATATGGTGTTAGTAACGACGGACTCTGATATGCCCATGGTGATTAAAAACAATATCCATCACGGGCACATCATTGCCCGTATTCATTAAAAACCTTATCCAAAATGGGCATTTAATTGCCCGTGTTTGTTATAAATTATCCACAACGGGCATATTTGGGCCCGTGGTGGAACAATTTTCATAGAGTGGCGATATTTGCACCCCTCTAAAATCGTATGTACACCCCAAATTTATATATTTTTAAAATTTCAACATTACCCTTAAATTAAATTATTAATATTTTAGTTAAAACAGATAATATTATTTATAACTATTTTACTGTTTTGAATAATTAACTAACTCGACCAAATTAAAAAGGGAAAAATAGTAACGAAAAAAAATCCAACACCAGTACTGAACACAAAGCAAAATATTGATTTGAAGTTGAATGAATTTCTCTATATCTTATTCCAATCTCGGGGGCGATTACTAATATTTCACTGTTTTTGCAATATAATGGTGTTCTTCAAAATCTAATTTTTTAAGACAATAGAACAGTAAACAGGAAAAAAAAAATAACGAAATCATCCTAGGCAGCCCGTTTGGACTAACTCCCTCACACAATCTGGAAATTCTTCCATCCAAAAGCTGTCTTCATCACTTGACAGTGCCTCCTCCATTCAATATCGGAAAAAATGGAGGAGGCAGCCGCCTAAAAAAAGAAGGTGATATTTGATAATAATTTTAGCAATTTGTTTGTGTAATAATAATAGAGAAATCTCATTTGTTTCTATGAGTTTAGTGGTCTCGAACTCAATGCTATGAATTTAATTATATATATATATATATATATATATATATATATATTGATTTAAAATATTTTATAACTTATCTTTTAAATATTAAAAAGGACATATTTGGTAATGTGTGGGGTGTGCTTACAAAATTTTATATTTTAAATTTTTTTAAGAGGGTGTTAATACGAAAAGGGGTGTACATACAGTTTCCAGGGGTGTAAATATCGTCACTCTTTTCATAAGGATATCAAGCACAGGCATTTAAAGGCCCATGGTTGCTATCACTCATTAAATATAGGCCCAATATGCCCGTGGTGGATGTCTCGTGATAGAAAGCCCAGTTTCTTGTAGTGCTAGAGTGATAAGAAGTATGATGTACATAATGAGTTGTACAAGACCAGACATAGCTAACACATTTATTAAACTGAGTGGATATATACATGAGTAATCCAGGATCCAATCACTGGAAAGGAATAGTTATAGTACTAAGGTACTTATGATTCACTCGTAATTATGGGCTGCATTATACCAGATATCTTGTTGTTCTAAAAAGATACAGTAATGCAAACTGAATATATGATATGAAAGATTCAAAGTTTACTAGTGGGTATTTATTTATTCACATTAGGAGATGCAGTCATATCTTAGAAATCCTCCAAACTGACATGTATAGCCAAATCCACAACAGATTCTGAGTTTATTGCTTTAGATAAATGTGGTGAGGAGGCTGAACGGCTACGCCAATTCTTGGAAGATATTCCATGGTGACCAAAGCTTGTGCCATCAATTTAAATCCACTATAATAGTCAATCTACAATAGAAATGGCACAGAGCAACATGTATAATGGTAAGTCTAGATATATACGTCAAAGACATAATACCATTAGACAACTACTCTCAACTAGGGTTTCACTTGATCTCACATATGTGATGGCAATAATTCCACTTTGAATTAATTGTCTCACATAATCGTGTCTAAAACTAATGTGTCTTAACTTCCCATTATACACTCCACTGTATGCACGAACTAGAGTGACTTGTCTATCACAATGTATAGAGATAGACGATAAGTTCCTCGAGGTATATGGGATTTCTGAAAGAAGATCCCTTAGCCACTCAGCCTCTTTCCTTGTTGTTACTAAGGCAATGAACTCAGACTCCATAGTTAAGTGTGTGATGGAAGTTTGTTCTTTAATCCCCAAGAAATTGCACTACCTCCAAGAGTAAATACCCATCATGTAGTAGATTTGTTATCTCCTACATTAGATATTTAACTAGCATCTGTATATCCTTCAAGTACAGCAAGAAATTTTGAATATTGGAGACTTAGTTCTTTGGCTTTCTTAAGATAACCAAGAACTCTACCAATAGTCTTCCAATGTTCCATACTAGGGTTGCTAGTAAATCTGCTAAGTTTACTAACAGTAAATGATATGTCTACCCTTGTATATTGTGCAGCATACAGTAAACTCCTAATTGCACTTGCGTACTCGAGTTGAGCCACTGCTCTTCCCTTATTCTCAACAATTTTAACACTTGAATCGAATGAGGTATTTGCCTCTTTAATTTTTAGATGACTGAATTTGTTAAGTACCTTCTCAATTTAATAAGATTGACTTAACACAAAACCCTAACTAGTTTGCCTTATTTTGATACCCAAAGTAGTATTAACTTGTCCAATATCTTACATCTAAAATGTGGATGATATAAACATCTTCATTTATATTACACCTTTCATGTAAACATAAAGGCAAACAATAATGGTATAGTCATCACAAGTTTTAGTGTATAAAACCATAAGAGAGAATAGCATAATCAAACTTTTCATGCCATTGATTGGGAGCTTGCTTCAAGCCATATAATGATTTTATAAGTTTGCACGGTTTATATTCATTCTCAAGTAGACAAAACCCTCTTGTTGTTCCATGTAGACCTCATCATTGAGATCTTCATTTAAGAATGTTATTTTAACATCCATTTGATGAATATAAAGGTTATAGATTGAAGCCAAAGAAAACAATATCCTTATAGACGTTATTCTTGCTACAAGTGCATAAGTGTCAAAATAATCAATTCCTTCTTTTTGTGTAAAACCCTTAGCTACTAATACAGCTTTGAAAGTTTGAAGAGTACCATCAGTATGATACTTCCTTCTAAACACTCATTTGCAACCAATTGGTTTTGAACCAATTGGCAAATCAACAATTTCCCATGTGTGGTTTGACATAATTGAATCCATTTCATTGTTTATAGCCTCTTTCCAAAAAGCAGAATCTCTTGAAGACATGGCTTCTTTGTATGTTTTAGGATCATCCTCAATTTGAAGAATTATAGAAATTGTCCTTATAACTTCTTGTTTTTTTCATTCTACTAAGCAGAAAGAAATATTTTGAGAATCTATTTCATCTGATTCCAATTCTTTTGCTTTTACGAGGCTCACTTGGTTGTTGTGCAACCTTAGAAAGTATCTCCATTTGAGGTTCTCCAATTTGAGTAGGAGTTTGAGATTTATTGTCATAAGACAATAAGTTCTCAAAAAAAATCTACTTCTTTAGATTCAATTATCACATTAGACTCCAAGTCTAATAATCTGTAAGCTTTACTATTTGTTCCATATCCAACAAAAGTACATTTTATAGCTTTATATCCCAATTTTAATATATTCTCTTAGGATCCATGCTCTTGCAATAAGTAAAACACCCCCCACACTTTGAAATATCCAATATTGGGTTTTCTCCCTTTCCATATTTCATATGGAGAAATCATGTTCTTTTTCAAAGGAATTCTATTAAGTACATGACAAGCAACAAAAATGGCTTCTCCCTACAAATCAAAAGATAATTTAGCATTTAATAATAAAGCATTTATCATCTCAAGAAAAGTCCTATTTTTTCTTTCTGCTAAACTATTTTGTTAGGGTGTGAAAGGGGCCGAACATTGATGAATAATTCTATGTTCTTTACAAAAACTAGAAAATTCACTTGAAAAATATTCTCCACGCCCATCACTTCTAAGAATTTTAATCTTTCTTCCTAATTGGTTTTCAACTTCAGCCTTGTAAATTTTAAATGCATTAAAAGCCTCATCTTTATGCTTTAGCAAACAAACATAGGTATATCAAAAACAGTCATCTATAAAGGTTATAAAGTATCATTTACCACCCCTTGTTAGCATGCCATTTAATTCACATAAATAACTATGCACTAAATCAAGTAATTGGGAAGATCTTTCAACAACACTATGAAAAGGTTTCTTTACCATTTTTGATTTAGTGCATATTTCACATTTTCCGAAATTGCTAACATCAAAAGATAGTAAACCACACTTTATGATCTTCTTAATTGTACTAATACCTATATGTGCAAGTCTACTATGCCATAAAGTAACAAAATTTAAAGTAAGCATATAAGCATAACTTGAAACATTTTTATTGATATCATTGTCAACAATACAAAGCTTAACCATCCCATCACATGAATAACCCTTTCTAATAAAATTCCCAAACTTGGTAAGAATTAATTTTCCAGATTCATACACGGATTTTATTTCAGGTTTGCCTAACAAATCACCACTGACCAAGTTCGTGTTCATATCAGGAACATACAATACGTAAGCTAGAGTGAATTTTCTTCCTGAAATGAAGAAGAGTTCGATGCTTCCTTTGCCAAGGACCTTAGAGTGACCTTCGTTTCCCATTTGAATCTCTTGTCCATTACTGACTTCTTCAAATGTCTTGAAGAGAAATTTGTCATAAGAAACATGAACTGTTGTACAAGTATCGTACCACCAGCTTTGCACTTTTCCTTGGACAGTACAAATCTCGCTTACAGCAGCGATGATTTCTTCTTCTGTGGCATTAACCTTGGCCTTTTCATTTTGTTTCTTTGGAAATCTACAATCACGAGTATAATGCTCAGATTTGCCACAAACAAAGTAGGCCCCTTTTTTGTTATTCTTGAATTTTCCTTGATTTTGCCTAGGACCAAGAGAATTTTCGGAATTCTCTTTTTTCTAGTTGTTTCCAGAATTTCCTTTTTGGTTGTTTCCTCTAAGGTTGGTGGGCTTGTTAACAGCATTTGCCTTGCCAGTGTTGAACTCTTCAACAATCTTATCTCTTGAACTTGATCTTCCTCAATGCGAAGATGCTTCTGAATCTCATCCAAAGAGTAATCTTCGCTCTTGTGAAGAATCCTTTTTCCTGTAGTCTTTCCAACTTGGTGGCAATTTAGTAATAACTGCACAAACTTGAAATAGTTCAGGAAGTTCAATTTTAACAGCCCTCGAATTGTTGACTATGATTTGCATTTCATGAATTTGAGGTAAAAGAGGTTTTACATCAAATTATTTTGAGATCAAAAACTTTTTGGTACCTTTCTCCTCGGCCTTATATTTGTAATGCAGTGCATTCCGTATCTCCTTGGCAGATTTCGTATTGGTGTAGAGATCATAGAATTTGTCAAATAATGCATTCAGGATGTGTCCACGACAGATTAATTTATCCTACTCACGTTTCTTTCTGGCAGCCTTCACTTCATCAAAATCTTTATCAGTAGGCTCTGGTAGTGGCTACAAGTCAAGGTCTAGGATGTAGAAAATTTTCAAACCAGTTAGCAGAAACTTCAATTTGTCCTGGCAACGAGTGAAGTTCGAACCATCAAAACGATTAAGTCAAACAAGGTCTTGATTCATCAGTTTGATTGTGGATACAGTCATCTCGGTCTCCATTGATAAATATCGTTTTTTGATTGTTGGAAATTCTAGAGATAGGCTTTAAACATGTAGTATGTACGTTTTCCAAAAAACGATATTTGCACCCTCTATGATTGCTTACGGGTTTCTCTGCAAATAGCCTTCGGGATATGACAAGCCTTCAAATGAATTTGCTTCAAGCAAGAAAGAAAATTCACAGATGGAAATATGGAATTTTGGTTTCTAGTAATTGAGAGAATTTTGTTTGTTCACTATTGTTCTTAAACAATTCTCTACACACTCTTTTATGGAGTTTCTCATAGACAGTTGTATCTTTTCAAAAAAGGTATTAACAGAGAGTCATGTCTTTTAAAAATAACAGCAACAATTAAAGGTGTCTATTCATTAATAATTGAGTTCTGTCTTTTAAAAAAAATATATCAATGTATAAAGACATCTAATCATGAATAGTTGTGTTTTTTTCAATAAAAGCAAAGTCTGTAATATATGAACTACTAATTGTTTCACTAATTTAATATTTGACCAATATTAAAATTCTAATAGCATTCATTTTTAAAAACAACAAATTAATGGGCAATATAGATGTATTGGAGTTTTGTTAGATGTCGTGGTGTGAGTTGAACACAATATACGTAGATAAACAATACTATATTATTACTTTTGTCATAATGAAGTTCTAATCAATGAAAAAAAATTGTTATTTGTCATACATTTTGTTGCCACAAACAAATGTCTATATATTGATGGTGTTGATATGGAATGTTAATCAACATATATTTATTTATATAATTTGGTATTAGCAACATCGATAGTATATGCTACTTCAAATTTATAAAGAAATCGTAGTTGCCTCAATTCCAAAAGGAATGACCTTGATCATTTCCCTTTTTGAATTTGATACATGGGTTGTTTAATAAAATGCTATTTATGTTTATCGAGGAACTTTTGTATCACAAATTGTAATTAATTATCATACACACAAATTCTTATTATTTTCACTAGTCAAACCACATAATGCTTAGGCTTGTGTTTTCGATTTTTATTTTATTTTAATTATTGTTTCCATAATAAATACCTAATTTTTATATTATTTTTACTTTTTGCAGCTTTCAATTGTTCATAGGATATGAAGACTTGAACTTTGAAAGTTTTTTTTAGTTCTTGGTCCCTAGAATTATCGGTTATGTTCTTAGATGATTATATGAGCTTTTGAAGATTTGAATGAATTATGTTATACTTTGTTTATATATTTTTCTCTCATAGATTTCATTATTTGTGGACTGTTTAAACTTAATAGATTTTTTTTTTTTTTTTTTTTTTTTTTTTAGTGTGGACTATATGAACTTTATTAAATAACTTTTAGTTTATTATGTTTATTTATTTATTTATTATTTTTTTTTATAAACTTTGTTTTAAGTTTAATGTATTAAACATGTTGGACGGTAAATTTAGGTTAAATGGGTCAAATGAGTCATGGTCTGACATGACTCGTTTATTATATGGGTTATATGGGTTGTGTTGAGTTACTTATTTAATAAATGGATCATGTCTAGTTTGGGGTGCTTGACCTATTTATTTAATCGTGTCATATTGGGCTGGGTCTAACCAAGGGCGGAGGCATTTGAAAGCTAGCCTGGGCTGGGCAAGCTTTTTCTAAAAAAATAATTTTAAAGTTTAAATTAAAGAGTTTGATTTAAAAAATAAAAATAAATAAATAAATAAAGTAAAAATACCGAAAAAAAATATATTACAAAATCAACATTCTTGATAATTCACAAAAATGGTATATAGTTTATAATTTAATTTAATTGAGATAATTTCAATAGATTAGTTAGAGTAATATACTCAATATTTTACTGACATTCAAACACATTAAAGCTTCAATTTTCTCTCAGTTTATTCCATAAATATAAATGAAAGAAACAATTTTTGAATTCCAAACTTCATTTGTTATTAAAGTCGAACAAATATACATTTAGTTTATATGCTTGCTATTTTTTCTCTGTTTTGTAGTTAATCATTTTAAATGTTTTTAGAGACAAAGATCATTATATCTTTCTTATCTACGTACGTACTTTTTAAGTGAAAAATTTTTATTGTAAGGTTTGTTTTTAAAAAATTTGTACTACCGCCCAGTGTGGCTTGAGTAAAAAATCTAACAATGTTTTAGGTTCAAGTCGTTGCACTGCAAGTGGTATACCAAAAAATACATTTTATACTTAATTTAGACCACCCAGACAATAGCCCTGGCTTCGCCCCTGGGTCTAACTCGACCCGTGAATCCAAGTTGACGGGCTTTGCTTAAAAAATATAAATAAATAAATAAAACCCTTGCCAAAGACTCAAAATTTAAATTTATAGGATTAAATTGAAATATTTAAACATGTTAAGGGCCAAAATAGTATTTGAATATAAAGAAAGGTGTCGACCTCCAATAAGGAAAAATCGGTCCAAATTCTCTCTCTCTCAATTCGCAAAACCTCTCTCACTCTTTATAAATAATCCCCTTTTAAAAACCTAAAAACTCTCTCTTTCCGCCTCGAAAAATCAAACCTTTTTTTCACTAAATTACCAGAATTCGATTCTTTTATACTATTCCCATTGCAATGCTTTAAAATCTCGTTGGCCTCCTCTCCAAATTGACTCTCTTTTCAGTTTAAGCTATTGTGAATCCTGGCACAGCGCTCGATTTGTTTAATTTGGGTTCATTTCGGTGGTGGTTCTTCTTATGGAATATGAGTTTTGCGACAGTAGCGGTGAGGTTATCAATTCTGAATCATTATACATAAATTTTTTTATGCTTGATTCCTTCTCTTTTTGGGTAATTCTTAGTAATTTGCTTTCGGGGTTAGGTTTTTTTTTTCTCTTTTTCTGTTATGTAAATTTGCATGCATTGTTGTCGTTCTTGGATTTGATTTGTGTAATTAGGGTTTAGGGTTTTAACTAAGTATTGGATAATCTTGGCTAAATAATTCCTTTAGGTGATATATAATGAAGGTTAGACTTTGCTTGCTCCGTTTTGGTTTTAGATGGGAGCTTCTTTGCAGCTAGTGTTAATGTTATACTTACATAAAACTCAATGCAATTTAGGATTTTTTGGCACATAGAAATTTTTTGAGCAAGAAAAAAAAAAAACCCTTTTTTTGTTTATATTGCAAGCAATGGAAACCTGCATTAATCTTACTTCAAAGTTCAATTTTTTTGTTCTCTAGATTAAATATCTAGATTGTCACCATGAGCGAAGTGACAATTTGTAGACTGTCACCAGCTATTTGAATTAATTCCCCATCACATGGGAATTTACAGGAAAGGGAACAACAATAAAGTGATTTCTTGTTATGTAGAACTGTTTAAGAGATTAAAATCTAGACATCCAGTGGTCACCATCATTTGTAATTTGCCAATTGGCTATGCTGCCAAGGCATGTTGCAATAGTATCAAAATGTTAAAATGACACTTGAGCCATGGAAAATTGGAAATACGAAGACGATATTGCGGGGATGAAGAGGAAGACGACGATATGTTTTAGGATTATATGTCACAACAGACAAAGCGAAAAAAAGAAAAAAAGAAAAAAAAGATGACATTTAGTTCGAAAACTATGTGGAAATTAAGGTATTAATAATTAGAAAGTTCTTTAAATCTAAGATTGAGATGAAACAGAGAGGAGTGGCAATTTACGTAGTGGGACATAAAATGTAAAGAGGGAAACCAGGAAGCTTATTAGTAGGACAATATTTTTTAATGCTGCTTTATTTTGTGCATGTGGTTTTTTATTATCATATTTCTAAGTATGCTTTCATGCTTGAATACTAACTTTTTTGAAGCACCAGTTCTCTATGTATTGTATTTTCTGAACTATATATCTCCCTTCTTGATTTTCCAATTTTTCTTAAACCATTTCTGTAATAATTAAATTGAGAGAATAAATCACAAGATATTAAATGATCTTAGCATGTTACCTGTAAGTCGTAAGGAAAGTGGAATTCAGTAGTCAAAATTTCACTTGGAAGATGGGCCAATGTTTTAAAAAGCGTTAGGTGGTTCGAGGCGTTTTGTACTAGTGAGGCGAGGCAGACGAATCGGCCACCTCAATTTAGAAATATTAAATAATAGAACTGTTGTTGTTTGATGAGTGTGAGTGGGGGAGTTTGAGGAGTGTGAGTGGGCTGTTAGGGTCTTAAAATATTAATTCTAACTTAGACAACCTTAAAATGGTGAGTTTTGATTAAATAATAATAATAATAATAATAATAATAAAAAGCCTTGATTTAAAACTCGCTGTTTCACCACCTAAAACCAAATTGATATGGCACCAAAACTCACCACTTCACCACCCAAAACCAAATTGATATGGCACTGCCTTACTACCCCGCCTCAAGTCGGTTCGGCCTTAAGGCGGTCACCTCATTGCCCCAAGGCGGGGTCATTTAAAAACAGCCTTGAGGCGGGCGCCTCAAGGCGGTGAATGGCGAGGTAGCTGAGGCGTGCCTCAAGGCAGCCACCCCGACTGATTTTTAAAACAATGAGATGGGCATACACTACTAATTCCCAAATCATGTATACAAAGGCCTGAAGAGTCAAGAGAGCATATATTACATTCACGCATATCCTAATTAATGTTCATGATGCTCCTGCTTATACAAGTTTTAGTTTATGTTAAAAAATGGAAAAATAAGTTAATGTTCACGACGTTAACACCTACAAATAGTCTGGATTTTTTTTATTTAAATCTTGTATTTATTATATATTCATCAGTCACTCTTGCTAAAGTTACCAACAACTCTTGCTAAAGTTACCAACAACAGTGATGATAATTTTGGTTTTGATCATACTCTAGGATTTGGCTATAGCAAAAGTAAGACACAGCTTTATCATGTTTCTTGTGCTTCATTTATGCTCTTTTCCATGTTAACGTTATTATTATTCTTATTATTATTGCATTAACTATCTGTTATTTATTTGATTTCCAAAAATTTTGTTGTCTTTACTATGTATTAAATGTTCTGAAAATTTTACAAGAGTGTCTGAAGACTTAATATGTCTTGCCAAGCATTGAAAATCAATAAAATTGTACAATTACATATATTAACTGACAGGATTCATGATATTGTAAACAAGAGCATGGGAAGACTAGTCGCTATCCTTCAGATGCTTATGTCATGGCATCATGGATGCTTTATCTTAAATAATTGCAGGAACTGATGATGATTTCCCTCAACACCAAAATAGTGCTCTAAGAGGTGGCCGCATTGCTGTAAACGGAAGATCTGCTGTAGCTCCTAACCCATATTCTAGGATGCATATTGACATGGAAGTCCAAATCCATCAACTTGAGAAAGAAGCTTACTGTGCTGTGCTGCGCGCTTTTAAAGCCCAGGCTGATGCCATTACTTGGGTATTTGCTTTTTGCCTTTTTTTCATCTGTTGTTTTATACGTTTATATCATTACTATTCTTACTGATGTGGTTAAATGCTCCACTCTATGCTCCTTTTCCAGGAAAAGGAAGGGTTGATAACAGAACTTAGGAAAGAACTGAGAGTGTCAGATGACGAACACAGAGAGCTTTTGACTAAGGTCAATGCTGATGACATCATCAAAAGGATTAGGTTTGAATGCTTCACGGAAAAGTTTCATCAATTAAAATTAGTAATTAATGAGCCAGAGTAACTGTCATTTCTGCCTTTTAACGGGTTTATTGGGCAATTTTTTCAGGGATTGGAGAAATGCAGATGGAGACCAAGCTGCTAGGCTTGCCACATCTCAGCCTGTTCATGATCTTTTACCCAGCCCTAGTGTTTCAGCATCCCGCAAAAGACAGAAGACATCTCAATCGGTATCTTCTGTACCATCACCAGCTTTCCAACTCTGCCAGTGGCTCCGTATATGCAGCCATCATCTTTGGCTGCAAATTCAGGAGCTGCTATAAGATTTAGAGGCAAAAGTTGTATGTTAATTACTTGCAATAGAAGAGCAAAGAAGACTGTTGATTGACCTACATTTGGTTTGTTTTTCTTTGTTTTCCATTTTCCTTAGCGGGTTCAGCCATTGCATGGTTTGTCCCGAATCAATTCCATGCAGTACCCTTCTACAGGTCCTGTTGGAAGTAGATCATTTATAAACCGCAGTTCTGGTGGTGCCATTTCCGCAAATGACACTGCTGAAGCAGGAGCATTAGATAACTTAATTGGAAGGAAAGTATGGACAAGATGGCCTGAAGACAACAACTTCTATGAGGCTGTAGTTACTGATTACAACCCTGCCGAGGTATTTTCTAAA
Organism: Acer saccharum; assembly: GCA_030490815.1. Taxonomy (NCBI): domain Eukaryota; kingdom Viridiplantae; phylum Streptophyta; class Magnoliopsida; order Sapindales; family Sapindaceae; genus Acer; species Acer saccharum. Next base: position 24,224,606 of record CM059875.1, read on the forward strand.
GCAAAATTTATCATCATCTTTATTTAAGGTTCCATTCAATAGAATATCATCCATGCCTTTCTTTATTTTATTTAAGTTGACCTGTTACTTATTATCATATTAAACTAATTGTGTTGTCCATCCCTCGACCACCTTCACCCCAGTCTGTACTATTTGTTTTGTCATATTGCATGCTAATAACCATATAGTGATAATTTGGAAGAGATTAGTTCTCCCTTGCAGCCTGAGCATTGACCCACAATTGCAAAATGCTTTGCTTGTTAGAATTATTGTATGTAATTGACTGTTGGTTGTATTGGATTAAATATAATATTTACTGGTTGAATTTTCTGTCATCTAGTCATCCTCAACATTTTTTATTTCTTACAGGGCCGACATGCTCTAGTTTATTATGATAGTAGTACGAGAGTGGAGACCTGGGAATGGGTTGATCTCAAAGAGGTAAATAACTCTTGCCCACTTTCTAGCTAATACATTGGTGCAGCATCCATTTCAATATGCTTTTTATTTTTAAATGAAAACACAAGTCAAGATTAGGTGACGCGATGGTCCATCGACTGTGCACTGAACAAGGATAAATCCATTTATTTATTTTAATAAATGTGAATTTAACAAGTCTAGATTAGGTGAACCAGTGGTCCGTTGAATGTGTATGAACAAGGATACGGTAATAACAAATCATGCAAAAAATAAAAGCACAAATCCAAAAAAGAACACTCGATTCATCTCACAACTGCAGCTCCACGGACATTATGATTAAAGATAAAAGAAATGTAATGAAACTCCTAATTATCCGAAGCAAGCCCATAAGGACATGAAAGATAGACTTTATCCCACAACAAGCAAACCTCTCCTTTAAAATCCACAAAGGTTGTTCTATTCCTATCTGTCCAAATTACCCAAAAACAGCGATCTCAAAACATTTCTATGACCCGTTTTCCCTCCCTCAAAAGCCTTGTGACATCTAGCTAAAACTTGGAGAATAATTTGCATAACTTTAGAGCATGAGGACTGATGATCCACATTTTCAGCATCATTCTCACTAGTGGAGTGAAATAGACAAAGGATCTGCTTTTTTTAAGATTGTCGTGTGTATTAACCTTTCCAATAGCAACTGACAAGACCCAGAATTCTCCTTTAGAAGACAATTTAGCTTTTCAAATTAATGACGTTGGTTCGAACAGGAGTTGAAGATTCCCCCATTCTACCAATTTGATAAGATCCGCACGAAAAGTTGCCAGAATTTCTTTCTTCTGTAATCTTCTTCCTTAAATTATTTCAATGAAACCCCGTAATAAATGCTAACATATCTGTAATATTTCATGCACTTACCTATCTCACCACTTATCTATCATTCATATTTCTCCAAAAGCTAAAATTCAAAGCACTCGAAAGTGATATTGGACTATCATCTTAGCAATTGTTTCATTATGGGAAGACAAAAGTTTGTTGACTTTGTGAAAAGATACAAGCAATTGTTACCTAGTGTATATTGTTGGTATAACAGATTTGTTCTCATTCCACCGACTGAAGATTTGAAAGTGGCTTTACTTTAAATCTCTGATTTAATTATAAGTAATGTAAGTTGTGTTATGGATGTCATCCACTGAATTATTTTCCTGCACTTCTTCATTATCTCTTTATTTTAAGGATGAATAGAGCTTGTCCTCTTAGCAATTTTCCAGTATAAAAGGGGTGATATATTGCTAATGCAGTGGATTAGATTTTTGCCAAGATGTGCCAATATATATTGGATTGATTGAATATTTATTTGTTGATAGACTGCAGAGCAGCCTCCGACCAATGTCTGAGGAGCCTTGGCCTGGGAAGTAAAGATTGGGATATAGGTTATAGCTTTTAAATTTTCTAGTTCAATAACTAATGTGCACTAAGATTTTGAGTGTTGTATGTGCTAGTCATGACACCACCTAGTCAATGAATCAGAGATTTTACCTATTGTAGCTAGCTTTTAAAGGGAGAAAATCATAACTAGCCCCATAAAACATTAGAATTTCGTTTTAACCACAAACGAAGTTTCAATTCTTAACAACCAACTGAAACATGAAATGTCCCAAATACCCCTCAAGTAATTGCCTCCCCCAAACTCTCTCCACTATACGGTACTATTGACCTATTGTTGCACCTTCACCAGCGCCTAGGTGGGTGCAGCATTGGTGCCACCGAGGCAGCACCTTCACCTGGGCATGAGCTGCCGTGGTGGTGCACTGGCGCAGTTAAAAAAAAAAAAAAAAAAAAGGTGAGGTTTTGGATGTGTATTTTGGTTATTTGGTTTTGGACTGAAATGAAATTTTACAATATGGTTATTAACGATCAAAGCTTTGTTGTGGTTAAAAACAAATTTCATATAATTTTTGTGGTTACTGTTCATAATTCTCACATTTAAATCCCTAATTGAATCAACCCCACACCGAAATCCTATTGTACTTATCTGTTTTTTGTGTGGTGCCGTGTCTTCTTTTCCCATTTTATTTCTGTTGGTATTCTATTACTTTTGCTGTGCGGCTTGTGTTTTAAGAAGGCAGATCTCGATATTCTAGAATGGTATTTGTCTTTCAAATTTGTCTCCTGTATTAAAGTTTTCTGAAGTCAAGAAAGTATTAATATCTTGCTGATATCAGATTCCTCGTGAGGATATCCGGTGGGAAGGTCAGGACGCAGGCATATCATATCGAGGGGGTCATAATGGACAAGGTCGTGGAATGAAGAAACATATTGGTCGTGGTGGCCCTATTCCGGGTGCTGGAAAAGGGAGAGGAACTGCAAAGGGTCAGGGTCAATTTAGAAAAGAATTTATGTCATCACAAAATAGGATTGAAAAGGTCTCAGACGATATCGAATTACTTAATACAGAGACACTAGTAAAGGAGGTATGAAATGAATTTGAGCCAATTCATCTTGTGTGATTATGTCAGTTCTTGAAACTTCATTTTTTTTCCACACCTTAAACAGGTAGAGAGGATTGTCGATGCAATTAATCCAGACCCTCTCGAGCTTGCCAAGGCGAAGAAAATGCTGAAAGTAAGATTTTCGCTATGTTTCTTGATCTATCACTGATTGGCATTGCAAGTTTGACGTAATATTATATATGTGCAGGAGCATGAGCAGGCACTAGTTGATGCAATTGCGAAGCTTGGAGATGCCTCAGATGGTGAAAGCGGTAATGCATACACGTTTTTACATAACTAATTTTGCATTCTCACTTTTGTACTGTATTGAGTTGTGACTTGTGAGGTTCATTGTTATTAAAGTATATATAATAGTGTTTGTTTTACTTTGTGTTTCCATTTTTAAAAAAATAATAATTTATTTGTAGTAGTTTTGGGGGCATTTTTGGGGATTTTTTAATTAATGAAATGTAAATGGAAAACATATAATTGATGTATACTCTTTCTTTGAAGGATCAAAGCATCAAGTAATGCAAGTAAATAGTTAAACAAGCACCACTTATGTGTCAATTATTCAGTGTTCATAAATATTCAAATCTGAAAAAAAAAAAAACTTAAAAAAATTAATGTATCAATATTATGTATATGGGGTAGCTAATCCTAATTTTATCTTTTTGCCAAAAAAAAAAAAAAAAAAAACAGATGGAGAAGACGGAGAAGGGCAGGAGCAGCAGCAGGATCATGAATGACAATGGGTTTGCTTGTCCCAATTTTTTTGACCTCTCAGCAGGATCAGAAATGTAGCAGAGTCAGTCACAGTCACAGTCACAGTCACAGTCAAATGCATGTTAAATGTATCTCGACAACCAACTAACTAGTAGGTGGTTTATAATGTAAAATCACTCCCTCTACAATCTACATTGACAGTGGTTGTCCTGAGGCTGCTCATGGCACTTTTATTTATTTATTTTTCTTCTTTTCAACAGGTGAAAACCTTGTAAAATAAAATCTGACATTCACCCAATCCACCATTCCTGCACAAGAATCATCAAAGTGCATGCAAATTATATTTATCATAAAAAAAAATGCTATTAACTTTTGTTATTGGTCATCAATATTAGAAGGTAGATGGTTGTTCCCCTAGCAATAGCTCAATAAATTAATTTGATGCTGAAAATTAAAAAAATTGGAGCATTAAGCATACCTACCTTCCGGTCTCTTGTCCAAACGACGAAATTTTGCAGGAGTAGGTGGACTGAGCTTTCATTTGATGAGCTATATTTCAAGCATTGAACAAGTTATCAGAAAACACCTATCATAATAATAGATATGCAATTCATGAATTACTTGGCAAAATAATTTACAATAATAACAATATAGACAAGTATTAACAAGGTTTCTACAATCAATGGTGAAGCCAGAATACTACTCAGTGTGGGGAATTCTAGTAATGATATTAACCAAAATTTTCAATAATACTTTGTAATTTTGCATTAGAACACTATTAATATGGAAGACTTTCATAGAATTGAATAATATGAAATATGATATAATCACAATCAATTAATAAGAAAAGCTAACAATTTGAAACATATATATATTGTAATTAAATATATAATTTTTTACCATAATATCAAACAGAACCATTCTAAAAGAACATCAATACATGTATGTAACAACTATTTATTGGACTGGTATAAAAACATAGTTTAGATTGTCCCTGTTCCCGGAGAAATTGATTTTTATTATTCAAATAAAATACAAGCTATTACATAAGAGAAAAAAATAATACCATCATAATCACACCAATAGTTTATATAATCAAGAATTGAAAAATCACGTTACTAAGAAAGCCAAACTCTAATGAGTGAGAAAAAACAATTTTTTTTTACTTTTGAATTGTTTTAGTTAGAAATCAATAAATTAAAAGTTTGTTAACTATTGACTTGGGTGAAATTATAAGAGGAATACTGAAAGAACACTATAAGAAAAGAAAAGAAAAAAACGTAAGGGGTAAGGTCCAATAAAGAAAAAACAAACAGATTTTCTCCCTGAATCAAGTCGTAAGGGGAGGTGAAGCGACTAAGAAAAGAAAGTAGGTAAGTTTACAGTCAATGTAAAGGAAAAGTAAAGAGTCCAGCAGGGGTTTCTGCCACTATGGACATTAGGTGCTTCATCCATGCACTACCCATTGTAGCAACAAAATGATTTAAAGACTTGAATTTGTTTCCACGAGATTGAACTTGGTTTGCTCTTGCGTCTTACGAGGAACAGTGCTGACTAGAAATATTGTGATTTGAATATCAGGGTTCTAGTTCGAATATGATAAAACTGTTCCACGGTATCTCTAAAAATAGAGAATGACTTAGGCTCAGTTTGACATTGCTTCCTAAGGTGCTTTTCAGAGAAGCTACAAAATGTAGCTTCTCATTTTGGCTTTTGGGAGAAGCTAAAAATGACCAAAAGCACTTCCTTGGAATTTTACCAAACACCCTAGTCATTTTTGATCATTTTTGGCTTCTCCCAAAAGCCAAAATGAGAAGCTACAAAATGTAGCTTCTCCGAAAAGCAGTTTAGGAAGCATTCCCAAACTGAGCCTTAATCACCAGAAGTAAGGAAAGTGTCTTGTTAGTTGTATCAACTTGTATGTAGTTAATTCTAGGGATGTTCAACTTCATAATAGGCGCAATAAAGATGCTTGAGTTTCATTTGGTCTAATTCTTTTAGATAAGCAATAGAAGAATTTAAAACCCCACAATACCCTGCTTGAATTTAGGACTTGTTTTGTGTTAATGTACTGTTTTTGGGTATTCAATCCTATTGATACTGAGGAGAAAATTCAAACAAATTGCTCATCATGACCAACACTGATCCTCTCTGACAAATGTAAAGCTTTTAGCACGGTTCAAACACTGATGAAAATCTTATGATGACCTAGCAAAAGAATCAACATAACTGCCAGCAGACGAGGAAATAGTCTTTTAAAATACCCCTCAATCCTAATAGGAAAAAATAAACCTCATGGTCCAACATGAGAGCCAACTCCTAATATGATAATCCATCCATGTCTAACGGCTCCATATTTCTTATATTGATCTTCAACTAACAAGATGTTACCACTTACCACAGTGCAAAACTCTTAAATATATATAATTCAATGATCTTGCTCGATAACAAAAATGCTTTCATCGAATAAATACAGCCAAAATAAAAATCCTCAAGGCCACTAACGATTCAACAACCACCAAAAATAGTCACTATATTTCAAGAATCCAGCTTGGCTCTATAAAGGGTAGCAAAGATGAGACATGGTTCTTTCGAACTTCAGCAATATGTTTGGATATCATATTGAAACGAGACTGACATTTAGCTGGTGACAATAAACTACTAACCTGCCTGATTTTGATTATTCACCTTAACTTGTTTAACAGATTATTTACATACAGATTATAGTCAACATATAATCCAAAATATGCAATAGCTTCAATCAAGCAAAAAGGAAAAGGAAAAAAAAAAAAAAAACAAAGATTAAGTTAATCAATCTATATCAAGCACCCATTCCAAAAAAAAAAAATCTATATCAATTATCAAGCAAAATAAATCACCTTGAAAGGATCAAACCCCTGTCAACAATTTACAATAACATCAAATGGCTTCAAATTCAGCATACCCAGAAAAGAATCACACCTAGAAGCACTAAAACAAATTTAAGTAACCCAAATAAAAGGTGTATAGTCAACAAAAAGATCAATCAAACAATACCTGAGAAGCAACCGACGATTTAAGTAAATTTAAAAGCCATCTTCCGTTGTGAGGCCTTGCCATCCAGCTAGTGGATTTGAAGATTCAATCGATTCATTATTTGTCAGGCTGTCATGTTTTGAAATTAGAATAATTCATAATTAAAAAAAAGAAACAAAGAGACTTTCCATTTCCAACTAAACCAACCAGTGATTTCCATGTAAACATCTTCTTCGTGCTTGTACAGATCTTGAGTTGCTTTTGAAAGGATTGAAGCTTTGGACTTGCGTTCTATTTCTTAGAAATTCTCTGGATAGGCTTTTTAATAGGATACTTTTCTTTCTATTTGCTCTATTTTCTCTTTTATTATTTAAACGAGTTTAACCTATCTCAAACTCCTTAAAAAAAATATAACCTAGAGTTTTCTCTTCGCATTATATATATTATTTATTTATTTATTAAGATAATATCATTTTGGGTCGGGTCTACCGAGATCCGGTGAGATTGAGCTTTATAAATACAGTCTAAAATGCAACTCTCACGGAGGGGCCTCCTCACACTTCACTTGGCCATTTAATTGGCAAATGTGGTCACAAGGTTTGAACGCAAGTGGTGGAGTTGCGTTTTTTTTTTTGTTTTTTTTTTTTTTTTTTTTTTTTTTTTACAATAATGAAAGATTTTTGAGTATGTTCAATTTTAAAGCATATATTTATAAAAAATTAAAAAAAAATCACTTACTCTATGTTTTAATAGATAATAATGTCGACGAGATGATATTGGTTCGGTAGTAAACCCCTCACACATGCATCATGAGGTTACGGGTTCAAGTCCTCCCTCTCCCTAAAAGACCCTTAATTTATAATGTAATACTTCAAATAAAAAAATAGATAATAATATCATTTGATACCTAAACATGATCAACGATTAAGATTCATTAGGTTTAAGAAAATGTCTGAAAAATAGCTCGGAGAAAGATTTGGTTAGTGTTTGAGTTGTAAAATATTTTCAAAGAAAAAGGAACGGACGGTCGTCAATAACCCTCTAACGCTCAAGTTAGGCTTAGGAAGAAAGTGCGATGCATGAGTCAATCAAGTTAGAGTATCTACCTTTTTTTCATATAGCTGAATCTTCATACCCATTTTTTTTTTATATAAATATTATATAAATTTAAGATTATTTATTTTATATAAATAAAATAAACTTAAATTGGTGGAGCCCACTTTAAAGGGGTCTAAAAACACCCCTTAATTAAGGGAGTGAACTCCACTTGAAAACAATTAAGGGAGTCATTTAGGGAGTTGTTTGAGTTGCAAAAATACACATACTCCCTTAATTAAGCTATGGGATGTCATTAAGGGAGTCTATTGGAGATGCTCTTAAACCCACGACCTCATAATATAAATATTAAGGGTTTACCACCGAACCAACCTTATATCGTTACCTTCATACCCATTAGATGGTTATCTTATATAGGTGATGCATCGGTTGGACCATTGGGATAGGTGTCATTATTGAAGCTACTATTTGTCTTAGTGTGGCACGGGCGCACGGCTCTAAACTTATTAGAGTCGGTTCCCTTGCCGATATTGTGCCTCTGACACCAATATGGCAATATGTATGCAGCACACTTTTCACTCCCTTTTATATTTTAATAAATAATATTATTTATTGATAATATAAAAATGGCTAACGATACATAAATAGGTTTAGGACAATGTTTTTGACATAGATGTTGAACTTATTTGATTGTCTAAAATAGGAGAAAATCTTGCGTGGAAGATCGTCCAATCAAGTTTCTCAATTTTATATAACTTTAGACCATTTTCAATGTATATGTCAATACCAATACTAAATTTGGTATAAAAAAAAGAATAAATTGATATATATTACACATCAATTTAACATTATGCTCCAATGCACAATTCTATTTAAAATGTTATTTTTATTATTTTATTAATTAAAATAGCATTAATGCATTCATTATTTCTTTTAATGCTCCAATGCAAAGTTTCATTAATATTTTTAGAGCCAATTTGGTATTGCTTTTGAGAAGTTAAAATCAACTTATTTTATAATTTTAACATAAAATGATGATTGGTAAAACTTCCAAAAGTGATTAATTGATAATTTGACAAGTTTTGATAGTGATTTTGAGAAGTAGATTAGGGGTTACTTTTTAAAAGTGATTATGGAATAATCTATTTTAGCATTTAATGAATCTTTTAAAATATCATTATTATCCTTATGAAATCAAATTAAAATCATTTATATACCTTGTTTCATCTAAAAATCAAAGATTATAATTAAATATTGATTTGATTTATAAAATCTTTTTATTGTTTTTGTGAAAAAAACAAATTCCAATTTAAATATTCTATTTAAATATTGATTTAATATAATATAATTAATGGAAAAAAATGAAATAAGGTTCTAAAATCATGTTTAATTTAGTAATTGTAACTAATTTCAGCACTTTTAAAATAAAATCACCAAACATATATATACTGCTTTTGAGCTATACAGTAGTTTTAAAAGTATAATTAACTAAACATCTACTGATTAACTTCACAGCTGATTATTCCTTCAGCACAGTTAACAGTGATTATTATAAAAGTTACAGCAATACCAAACTGGCCCTTATTATTTCATTTAAAATATATATATAATGGTATTTTTATAATTAAAAAGGAGTATTTATTGCTGTGCCAAATTTGATATATGCGGCACACAATATAACATATGTCAAATTTAGCACATCATTTGGCACTGCATTGGAAGATGGTTTTTACAACTTGTGCTAAATTTTAATATTGACACAATAATTTAACAAAACATTGGAGATGCTCTTAATATGCTAATTTTTATCCTACAAAATTTTTCCTGATAAGATTTTAAATCCCCTAATACCCACCAAAAGTTAAAATTGAAATGTAGATGAATAGTACTTTTTAAAACTGTTTTTCCTTTGCTATTTTCCCAGTAAGCTTTTTACTAACAAATGTTTTAACTATACATTTTCTTTATATGCCGGACATCCAAGGGAATGTTTAGGAAATCACTATTTCGATGTAACTGGATATCCATAACACCCAAATTTAATGGTGCATAGATGCATTAATGCAAGGTAAAACTTTACCTTCGTAAAAAAGGTTCGAGTCTTGACTTAAACATAAGAATTCAAATGTAGAGAGAACTTTTCCTATCCAACCTCCGACCTCATATACTGCATTTCATCAGGTCCAGCAAAACCGTGACTGGTGACAAATGACAAACCATCCAAAAAAAACAGCTCATCAAACAAAGGATCATTATACAATTCAATTGTCTAGCAAAAGTTTTATCACTCAAGGATCATTACATAATTCCTTCACAAAAAATGAGGTTTTTGAATCAATGCCAATATGATCTAAAACCTTCAAACAGATTCTTGAATGAAATAACAGGCCATACTGATTTGCCTAACACATCATTACAAGCTGCTAGTTAATAATAATAATAATAATAATAATAAAAACAAGATTAACCGGTTAGCATTAACTTTAAAATACAGGATGGCCTCTTACCGTGACAAAAGAATATCAAAAACTAAAATCACCTATTCCTCCTCGAACGTTTCCTTGCACGTCCTGAAGCAGTTGCCTCCATTTCACTGCCTTCCCTACTCCGCTTGCCACGAGCTGCTGACACTGGAGGAAGTGGTGCTGCAGCAGCCTTCCTTGATGGCCGCCCTTTAGTCCTCTTTGACGGACTTTCCTTCTCTTTTGCTCGTTTCCCATCACGTGTCCGCAAATTTTGATCTTTCCTGGAATCACTTTTACCATTGCTATTTTTGTTCTGCTCAGCTCCTTTTCTACCATTATCGGAACTAGTCACAGGATTCTTTAATGTCTCTAGCAATGATCCATTTTTCGATGGAGAACTCCGAGTAATTCTACTCAAGAAATTAGCTGCACTTTGCTTCTTGGCATTAACATTGGTGTTGTTTTTCCTGTCTTTCTCTGCTTTAGCCTCTGAATTTTCATTGTCTGTAAACCCTAATTCGCTTGAATGATCAACCTTTGTATTAGCATCTTCATTCTTCTTTGTTTTTGGGTTGGTTCTACTTTTTGCATTTTTACTTGAACTTCTTGTACCTGATTCAGATCTTTCCCTTGTTCTCTTCATTGTGACATGTTCATGATCAGTTTTAACAGAAGATTTATCATGCTTCTTCCAATCTAGAACTGGTTTCTTATCAATCAACGAGGCTGTTAGTTCTCTTTTCTTATCTGCTCCTGAAGATGATGAATAACCTCTTGCAGAGATTGAGCTACGTTTCCGACAAGCAGTTAAAGGGAGTGAAATATTTGGTTTTAAAAGCAAAGAATCTGATGATTCGATATCTAATTTCACATTCAGTGATGCTGAAGACACCGAGGATTTTTCTTTCGGCAACTGGTTTGAGTTAGAAGTCTTGAGAACCATTTCCTTCAAAACAACTTGTCGGAGCTCAATGGCAGCCAAGTATTCTGAGGAATTCTTCCCAAAAAAAACCATGGCATTGTTGAAGACAAGCAGCAAATCACGAAAAAAACTACTGTTGCAGCCTGAGTACCAACTTTCTTCCACTCTCATTCTTACTGTTTCAATGTCTACATGTTGGCGAATTATGTTTTGATAATCAGGTGTTTCCTACAGTATCATAAAACTATAAATTAACAAATTTATAGACAAATAACAGTAATTTGAATACACGAACAGCAAGAAAGCTTAAACCTAGTGAGACATAGTGTAGCTTGTTTGTAAGACTCCTTCAGTTACCAAATTAAACTAAGCATATACAATTTCTTGATATGTAATCCCATACCATTTCTCGAGATCTCATTGAGAAATCTCTAGTTCAATAACAAAGTAGCATCTTCCACAAATGAATGGTCTTCAAATTATATCCTAATTGGTTAGGTACTTCTGTTATTAAATAATGAAAATATGTTAGCCAGAAAACTCAATGGAAAAGAGACTAGTATATTTAAGCTTTTTCTTGTTTTTCCTTGGTGGGATATTTTTTTTGGTCAACTGAAACAAAGACCAACTTCATCCTACAATACATAAATTAACATTTTATGTTTAATAGTCAAGTGTCCTAATATGTTAAGGATCCAAAAATTTAATAAAATACTCATTTATTCTCTGATACATACACACTATTTCCAGTCTTGAAATAACAAATACAGAGTTTTATTCACTTTTTCAAACATTGACAGTCCAATGGTTAATACCTTTTTCAATAAATCATTTGATAATATTAGTTATCCTATCAGAATTATACATTCTAAGACACATCATACATGAATTTTATGGGAATTAGAAATACATTTATTGACCATTTCTGTTTCTTTTAACTTATAAATGGTTAGTTACTTAATAAAATTCAAAGATTCATCAACAAAAAGAAAGAAACTTATAAATGAAAATTTATTGAAAACATTTCACTAGTACACATAATTGTTGGATTATGAAAATTATGTTCAAAAAATTATATCAAGATCAGATTGGCTCAGTAGTAAACCACCGACACCGACCCACATAAGGCCATCTCCAACTAATATCTATAATTTTCTCCATTTTGGTTCTCCAAAATGGAATATTTCATCTTCATAAATTTACTACTCCACAACTCTCCATTTTACAATCTTCAAATAATAAAATATTATTATTTAACTTATATTATTTTTCAAACATTCTTTAATAAAATTGTTTCTCTTAATTATAATAATTTACTCATTTAATTGATTCATACCTACGAGTTTCTATTCTTTTTTTCTCATAATTTGTCACACCTAACTATTTTTACAACTAATGATTTTGATCTAATTTTCTTTACATTTAATTTTCGAAGCACTTGTTTTTTTTTTTTTTTGGTTGTAATATTTTAATTTGAATATGTTAATGTTATGGTTTTGTTTTAATGAATTATTTAGAGTTAATTATTATATTAAATATTTATTACATATGTATATTTATGCTTTAAAAACATGAGTTTTGAATTAAATTAATAAAAGGATGTAACAAAAAATTTAAAAATAATTAAAATATAGTCAATGTTATACTCGATTGAAAAATCTCAGCAAAATATTTTTAATGGTATAATTTTTATAGTAATTAGATTTTTGAATAAAAAGTTATAATAAATTAATTGAGTTTAGTTAAAAAATTTAAATGGATATGTGAGGAATTCAATTTGAGTGAAGAATGAATATAAGGGTAAAATGGAAGTACATAAAAATTATAGTAATGGAGACAGTGAAGAGAATCTCTAAATTTGAAGATCAAAAATTGATCTCCAAAATAAAGTCTCTCGATCTTCGGGTTTTGGAGACCTATTGGAGGCAAACTAATCTCCATTTTCACTAGTTAACGTGGAGACCGATTGGAGGCAAACAAGTCTATTTTGACAAAATGGAAACTGATTTGCCTCCAATCAATCTCCAAAACACAAAGACCGAATGGTTTTGGAGATCAATTTTTGATCTCCAAATTTGGATATTTTCTTCACCAATCTCCATTGCTATTCAACTTTTATATAGTCCCCTTTTTACCCTTATAATCATACAAATTGAATTCCACCCGTATCTCTTTAAAAAATAATAAATAAATAAAAAGTCAATTAATTTATTATAATTTTTTATTTATAAATCTAATTGCTATAAAAAAAATTATACCATTAGAAATATTTTGTTAACTATATTTTAATTATTTTTAATTTATTTTATTTATTACATCCTTTTATTAAACAATGAAAGCATTTTAATTCAAAACTCATTTTTCAAAGCATTAATTATATATGTAATTATGATAAGCAACAAAAATTTATTGCAAAAGAAAAGGAAAATTACAAAAGAGCCCTAAATAATTTGGTAAAACAAAACAATAACATTAACATATTCAAATAAAAATATTACAGCTAAGAGAAAAACAACAAAAACAAACACATCGAAAATTAAATGTTAAAAAAGTTAGATCAAAATTATTAGATGTAAAAATAGCTAGGTGAGACGAATTATAAAAAAAGATTATAAACTTTTAGGTGTGAATCAATTGAGTAAATGATTATAATTAAGAGAAATAATTTTGTTAAAGAATGTTTGAAAAATATTTTATTATTTAAAGATCGTAAAATAGAAAATGGCCGGAGTAAGATAGAATATTCGAACATTCCATTTTGGAGAAATTCACCACTCATGGAAAATAATAATAAATGCAGGGTTTTGATCTAACCACGTTAGAAATTCACCACGTGGCAAGATCACATTGGAAGACGAATTTGCACCCCGCTGCACCTAATTTTTTTTATCATCCACCAAATACGCGTGAAAAAGCTAAACGCTTATAGAGTGTTTGACCATAAACAACAAAGAGAATGCTGACATGTCATTGCCTCATTAAACTATGGTGATTTTTCACCGCAAGAGCACGATCATCAAAGACAAACCTTCTTTTTTTTAATTTAAAACAAAATTAAAGATAAATTTTAAAATAAAATAAAAAATGTATTTACCTGGATATGAAGCCGGCGTTCGAAAATAGAGCAAAGTTTATGAGACCGTATGACCTCGAGGCACTCAATCAACGGCTGAGATTCAACTGACAAACACTTGATTGTGAGTGATTGGTTCTCCTCAATCTCCGGTTCGTTCGGTTCGTCTCCTTTCTCCTCCTTCCTCGATAAGCTCGCGGAGCTCTGCACATCACTGCTTTCTCTCTCTTTACCATTCCTCTCCTCTCCACCGTCTCTTGACTCAGCCACCGATTCGCGCAACTCGGCCGAGTCAACTCGATCCGAGTTCATCGCCGATTCTTTTGCCGCGCTACCACAGCTCCCGTTACACGAATCTTCCTTCGCTGTTTTAATATCCTCTCCGGCATTTTCCGTCTCAGGTGCAGGCGGTTCTTCCGGTTCGTGTCCTTTCTCGGTATCCTCGGCTTTCGGATCTGTAGAATTGGACTCGTTCACTGACCGGTTTTCCTGGTCGGATTCTTCACCGGAATTTTTCGTTTCATTATTTTATCAACTTGCTCTACAGTTTTCTCAGGATTCAAATACTGAGTTTCATTTTCAGTCAAACTCTTTTCTCTGTCTTCTGTTAATTTCTTCACCTTCAATTGCAAAGACCTAAGAAAAAAAAACGTGACTCAACTCAAAAATTGTTCACAGAAAAAAAAAAAAAAAAAAAAAAAACTTAAAATCTTAAAACAAAAACGTTCATATGACTAAATATATTTACACGATAGAGAGATCATAACGTTCAACTTCGCTTTTGAGTTCGGCGACTCGAAGTTTCTTCAACTCGTCAAGCCAGGGAGTATAAGGATTATCAGTTACGGAAACGGCATCGTAGTGAGCGAAACGGCGGTTGAGGTCGTGGTACTTATCTCGACAGGAATGGGGCGTGAGGAACTTAAGCGTGGAGGAGCTTCGCTTCTGGACTTGGGCGGCGACGGAGCTCCAGTTATCAGTGCCGTAACGGTGCACGGCGCATGCTAAGAGAAGCTCCTCGCACGTCCCCCATGTTTGTTTCTCGGGAAAGTTGGTGATCGTTTTATCCATGAAAATGAAGATGACAATCGCGGTTCATGTTAAATCTTGACGTCTGCAATTGATTAATTTTCTCTTAAATTAGGTCTAGGGTTTTGTTGTTATTATTATTATTTTCATTTCATTTTTCCTTTTTCCACGTTTTTGGCTTGCAATTTGTAAAACATCAAACATGGCACCGATCTCGAAGACGGGCAGAATTACAATATTACCCCGTTTTAGTTTTCAAAGTTAATTGACGATATTGTCCCTGGTATTTGGTGTTGTTTTGTTTGGATTAGGTGAGTGTACGTGGCAATGTTTGTTATCATAAGTATTCAGTTGAGTTTCACAGTTGGCATCATCATTAATCGATTAGACTTTGATTAGACTTTTTTGAGAATAGAAAGCAGGACCATGCCTGCCTGCCTCATGGGTCCTAGACTCTAGAGTCCAAAATCCAAATCAAGCCGAACAAATTCATAGAATAGAGTAGTTATGTAATGTGAACGTTTTGAAATTTTGATGGAGCCAAATATAGAATTGGTGGGAAATAGGATCGTAGATTTTAAAAATCAGATTTATAAAAAGTAAAATATAAGATATTCAATCTAGACTTTTAAAGATTCCATTGAAATAATTTAAATGAAATTTATAAATATAAAGGCTCATGACAAATATTGCCTTACCATATAGTTTTTTTAAGGGTTAATTGCACTAACTTACTCTACACTAAAACCGGAAAAACTATCATAACAACACAAATATACCCTCCGACCGTTGACTACCGTTAGTTAACATCAGCTAAGAGACAATTTAGTCATTGTCTCAGTGCCAATAAGTAAATAAAAGGTTAATTGCACTAACTTACCCTAAGTATATGCATAATTGCACTAAAACTGGAAAAACTATCATAATAACACAAATATACTCTCCGACCGTTGACTAACAGTTGACTACCATTAATTAGCAATAACAGAGGAGCAATTACACTTTTTCCCTTACCAACTACATTAATTAATTAAATATAATGAAAAATGAAAAAAATATAATGATTTAAAAAAATTAAAAAATCCATTACCACATTCGGATTGCAACAAACAAATCTTATAAATAATTAATATTTCCTTTTTGTAAATAAATATGATAAAAAAATTTCTAAAAAATAAAAGAAAATTTTGGGAAGAGATTTGAAAAATTCCAGATCTCCTCCAAACTCCCTCAGAGGGTAAAGATGGAGCAGTGAACTCTAAGATGGACCAGCCCGATTTTGACCCTTACACCACCGCAACCAATTCTTTGATGACCACACCACCACAACAACAATTCGTCGATGGAGGAGATTGATCCATCGAATCATCTAATGGAGGTGACTCATCCATCTCTTTGTCGTTGCAAAAAAAAAAAAAAAAAAAAAAAAGGGTTATGACCTCCACCGCCACAAAGACGAGAGGCCCACCTCGAAAAAGAGGTGGAAGATCTGTCTGATTGTCTTCTCAATTATATATATATTTTTAATTTTCAATAAATGAAATATTCAAATATTATTTATTTTAGGGATAATTAAAAGATAAAATAACTAAGGGCATTTTAGACATTTATACTAATAAGTTGGTCAACAGTTAATTTAAATGGAATTCAACTAACGGTAGGGGAGGTTTATGCAATGTTAAGCAAAAGTTCAATGTTGGTGTAATTAGGTTTAAACTCAGGGGAATTACCCCATTAATTAATGTAGTTGGTAAGGTCAAAAGTGTAATTGCTCCTCTTTTATTGCTAATTAACAGTAGTCAACCGTTAGTCAACAGTCGGAGGGTATGTTTGTGTTATTATGACAGTTTTTTCGGTTTTAGTGCAATTATGCATATTCTTAGGGTAAGTTAGTGCAATTAATCCTTTTTTTTTTAATGGATTTAACTTTTATATATGTATTGAAATTAGCATAAATATAAATATATATATATATATATATATATATATATAACAATTGAATAATTGATCTTGATAATTAAAATTAAAAAAAAAATTAATTATTTTGTATAATATCAAAATTTTATTAACGTGATTAATATAAATAAAAGTCTAATATAAATAAAAGTCTCATATAAATTTATCGATGATTGATTGAGTTTCAAACTACTATGTGATGCATAATCAAATACTGCAAACTCAATATTAAATACAACCCTAACACATTGCTGAAAAAAAAAACGACTATTATTGATAGCAAGTTCTTATTTACACAAGAATTTCAAAAGAAACAACTTATAATAACAAATAAAAAATTAGATAGATTAAAAACCCTATACGATAACATTTTATTCAAATTTTAATCCAAAACAAACTTTTATTTAAATATATATATACACACACAGTCACACACACGATGGTAAGTGGTAACACTAAATACCAGGCTTTCCAAAAAAAATTCCCATGTGGCACGTATTACTGAAAGATCAATTATATTATTTTTCACTAGTGAATCAATTTGTAACATTCAATCTGGAATAGCTCAAATACGATACAAGTATAATATATTATTATGAACATTACAAAACCAAAATCATTAGTGATAAAAAGGAACCCACAGGCCACAAACACAACTGGCTACTCCAACCATAAACTAAAGAACATACATTTAGGTCTAGTAGTACACTCACTGGGTTCACCCGTTCAGTGATCTCTCTTTACACGGCAACGTAGTTGAAGCACTGTAATATCTGAATGTAGTACCATAAATTGAAAAGACAATAAATAAATAGATGTGGAACAATCAGATCACTTCGACATCTCCCTCTTCCTAAAACAGAAGCTGAGAATTAGCACTTTCTCTTCCCAAAACCAGAAGGAAGTTTGTTTTTCGGATCTGAGGTCTGTATAATTAGTACGGTTTGTTTGTTTTTGAAGTTGTCTGAAATCTGATAAAGTATAGCAGTATACAAAAATATCTGAAGAAATAAGTTGAAAAAACTTGACTTTTATTTAATTCATATTATATGAACATTTTTAATGAAAATCACACCGTATACTTTTATTATCGCTTTCACTACAACTAGAGTCATAGCCTCATAGGGATAGGGGTTCTTTTTGTTTTGCTCGAGAAGCTTTTATTATTTAAAAAGAGTTATTTTTAACCGACCACATAGACGGTTTCTTGAATGGTAGCTCCACCCTAAATCATTAGGTCTACGGTTCTAAACTACACGTCAGGTATTTAGATTCAAATAAAGAGAAACAAAGTTCATTCCCTTTCGTCAAGTAAGTAAAAATGCCTGATCGATGAATACGATCATCTCTTCATGGGGGATGGAGAAGACGGACAAGATTACTTCCCATCCTCTTCAAATGAAACTTGAAGATTGAGCTTGACCACGTTATCCATTTGCAACACAGACAAGATTGCTACAAATGGATAGATGACCATATGTCTAACGATTTGGTGTGGAACTACCGTTCAAGAGACCGTCTATATGGTTTGTTAAAAATAACTTCTTTTAAACAATAAAAGCTTCTTGAGCAAAACAAAAGGTGCCCCCATCCCTATGACTCTGGTTCTAGTGAAGGCGATGAAACTATACGGTGCAATTTTCATTCAAAATGTACATATGATATGAATTAAATAATATATATATATATATAGAGAGAGAGAGAGTACATCTGAAATGAAAACAAGTTTATGTATTTTAACACATTCCTTCCAAGAATACCCTTTCATAATTAAATAAATTACAATAATAATTTATTAACAAAATGAAAAGAAACATTTTTGCATACTAAAGGTGTGGCCTCCTGTTAGAGACGACGGAGAGGTTTCTTACCAATGAAACAATGATACATCAAAAGATATTTCCCACATAACTAGCAAGAGATTCGGCAGTAATCGGCACCACATTTAACTACTTATTTCCATTTCATTAGACACCAACATCTGAAAAGTTCATATCTCCAAAGGCAAACAAACACCGATAACAAACAGAAACGCAAGTCTTAATTTTCAAGCATCAGCCCTTCATGTAATAGCTCTACTAACAAATCTTGAAAACTGCCATCATCGAGATCCACGTCTCCTCAGTTTGTACGTCCTGAGTAAAGCTTCACCTATTATTAAAAACAATCAAAGCAAACATCAGGGCAACATCCACTGTAGCTGGATACTTCAGCAGAGTTCCGATATCTAGCAATTCTGATTATTACAGGCCTAGAAATTGAACCAGGTTAATTACAGCAGTAACAGAGTTCTAGCTTGCAATTAAATTACATGTGATTGCAATGGCAACGGGGAAAAGAAATTAAAGCGAAAAACAATGGTTAGCTCAAGATACCTAGACCGCAATCCGATCATGCCACATCCGTTAAGCATTAAGATGGAGATGGATACTAAATTTTAACCCCATCATCTAGCATGGACATCACAATTCACTAACCAAAATCCCTACCCTTCTATACAGCATTCAATTCATACCAAGAATTTATCTAAGTTCAGAACAGAGATTAGAAAGCCAGTAATATATTCCATGTCAAAGTTTATCCAAAAGAAAAATGTGCCTACTATGTTTTTGCTCACAACAGCTTTGGGGATGACCAATAAATCATTCGAAAGACAAGATATATCACCATGCTTTCCAAATGCCTATCGTAAAAGATTTCAACCAAAACCACCCCTTAATCATTGCAGTCAATTACACATGGCCTTTAGAAAGTATCACAAGACAGATGTAAATCAACGTTCACAAAATACTCACACCTAGAGCAACCATGAGTGGAAAAACTCAAAAGTGCAATAATGTCAACCTCTGATGGCCCAACCACAAACCATAGGCTACATGACAACAGTTTCAAGCAGGAACCAAGAGGTCAAAGAATAACATGGAAGCAGTGGGAATGTTACCAGAAACTTGAAGCATACATGTCAACACATAAGAAGCTACTATTGGACAATTTAAGAACAGAACAGATCAACAGAGAAGGATTTTTATTGTGCATTACCTTCTAAAATTATGGAATTTGGCGTTTCTAATGTACAAAAGAACGACACTTTACAAGCACCTTCCTCTTTTCCCAAACGCTTGGGACTGCCGACTTTACTATTATCTACTGCCTAAAGGTGCTTGTGTCCATTGTCACAAAAATTTATACACAAGCTTTTTAACCTTAGATGAGAAAGTTTTGAATGGTTGAATTAAGCTCTTAGTTTGAGAGATAATGGCTTTTATACACATTATATATATTCAATTATATTAAATACTTTCTTTCCACTCTTTTCTCCTATCACAATATCACATGATTCACATCTGTTCTTTGTTTCTTGTAAACTTAACTTTACTTTTTAACTTTTCTCCTGTCAGTTTTCTCTCATGATCATATACCATCTCCTCTCAATCAACATTGCCTTATAATTGAGTACCCATCCTCTCTAAATAATATCATAATTGCAATTTTCAATGGCATTGGTGATTTATTAACATTAAGTTTTTGTTTCATTTGTGCCAACAAAGAGTTGAGAGTTGATAATGGACAGACAAGACTCAGAAAGGCAAGAGAACAGTCAAAATATAAAGTTCAAATTTTATTATGGAAGAGAAATAATATATTTAACCCAATTGAATAAATATAACGTGTATTAAGACCTTATCTCAACCATTGTGGACAAGGAAACATAACAATATATTATTTCATTTAAATGTTCTACACTTCTATCAAAACATTATCGGTCCGCCTAATTCAATAATCAAAATAGGTCACTCTATATGGATACATAAGTTGTAAATGTATACTTTCCAATAGGCAGGATAAGGATATGTGACCTCCAAATTTGTCTAATACTTGTCAAATGTTGGTAGAAATAACTACACCAAAGTTTCAAGACAATAAAAATGGCAATTTGAAGCTTGAAGTGAAACAACTTCAAAGTGATTCAAACTTCCATTCACCTTACTGGCTATAGATTTACATATATGCAAATTATCTTCTAATTATGGATCTAACTTATAGTCTCCAACTTAAGGAACACTTAGAAAAGAAATGCTTGCATTCTAGTCAAACCTTAGGTTTATGATGCCAGTGTTTTAGTCTTGGTACTTGAAGCAGCAGCATTATCCACTGATGGCGGTACATAGATTCTTGCTTTCTTCAGAATTTCAGCAACAACCCAATTCTTACGCTTACTCAATGGTCTAGAAGGATCCAACCTAACCTGAAACCAGTCCCAAACAGTAAACCCATATCAACAGTAATCATCGATGAAATCTAGAGAAGATTGGCATTGCAAGTGAACGTAAATCACACAAGGCTAGATATTGAGATACTCGTTTTTATTGGACATAGAAACTGTTTGA
Source organism: Acer saccharum (assembly GCA_030490815.1). Lineage (NCBI taxonomy): Eukaryota > Viridiplantae > Streptophyta > Magnoliopsida > Sapindales > Sapindaceae > Acer > Acer saccharum. Next base: position 24,246,142 of record CM059875.1, read on the forward strand.
TTTTACACTTATAATAATATTCAGTACACAATCAACTGAAGCATTGGTAAATTATCATCAACATCAATTAGTTGTAATAAAAATAATAACCACAATTCTGGAAGCAAAACAAATAAATTTTTTTTTAAACATCTTTAGAAGCGAATGCATATCAAAGAGCAAGTTCAATAGTAGCTATAAATTATAATGTATGTTTATGCGCGAGGGAGAGAGAGAGAGGAACTGACTCTGTCACCAATGTTGCATTGGTTGTTCTCGTCATGGGCCATGAACTTAGAGGTGCGCTTGACATAGCGATTGTAGAGCTTGTGGTGGAAGAGTCGGTCCACAGCCACCACTACTGACTTTTGCATCTTGTTCGAAACTACCATTCCCACAACCGACTTCATTTTTTCCTAACAAATGGGTGGCTGTTTGAACCAGAGAGAAAGCAGAGTGAGAGTTAGAGAGACGGATGTTTGCAACAAAAAAAAATGACGTTACTGCGGTGGCCGGTGGGTTTGAGAGACGGCCGGGGTCGGCAACAGCCAAGAGGGAGAGAGGACGGCGCCGATTAGGGTTTTAGAGAATCAGAGAGAGAGAGAGAGAGGGAATGGATCTTGGGCTTTTCTGGGATCATGTATTGCAGCAGGGGTGTATGCAAATCCAATAGGAATCATTGGATCCGACCAATCGATTGGGTTTGAGGGGATCCAAAAAAAAGTCATATAGGGCCAATTTATTTTGTAAATGAGTGACTATATTTACGCCCTTAAAAACCGTATATACACTCCAACTTAGCATGTTTTTGAAAATTCAATAATAAAATTACCCGATAAAACTAAATAGTTTATAAATACACCCACAGTCATCATTAATTAGTTTTCTATTTTAATATCTTGTGAAAAAAAAAATGTTTCCTTTTAATGATTTGATATTAACATATACAATATCATTAAAAATTCTTTTCATTTTCTTAAAATTTAATTTTAAATATATTTTCTTTTCCTTATACAAATAGACTACTAGAGAATGAATCAAAATTTTCCCAAGTTGGTCATAAAAAGCAAGTATTAAATTATTTTTATTAAAAGAACAAAATCATTATAAATTGTTTTCACTATGATATTTGTATTTATTTTTTTTCTTGTAAACACACTTTAATTAGACATTTTTTTTTTTCAATATTTGTTTTTCTTCAATTTCATTAAATACTTTTCTACTTCCAAATCAATTAGTACATGACAAAAACCTTGTTTCCCTACAACTTTCACAAACGTTAAAGGGTAAAAATGTTTTTAGTCCCTCTAGTTTTCTCTATTATACGTTCTGGTCCCCTAAGTTCCAATATTGTCCATGCAAGTCCCCATAGTCCAATTTATGGTTGGTTAAGTCCCTACAGTCCAATTCTGTTAAGGTTTTTACAAATTCCGTCAATGGGACGAGGGCAAAATGGTAAACTTGTCATGGTGATTTATTAAATAATAAATAAATATTAAAAATAATAATAATAATCCGAAAAAAGGACAAAACAAAAAGAAAAAACAAAAAGAGAAAAGAGAAAGAGATCAAGATCATCTCTTTGTCTCTTCACTTTTTTCCAAAGAAAAAAAAAATCCTTGAATCTCATCTCTGAATCTAATGAATAAATCCATGAAACCTTCAATCAAACTCATTCAATAATACAAGCCCTGAATCTAATGAATAAATCCTTCAATCTCATCACTCTCTTTCTCACTCATTCAACAAAATTAAACCCATAAACCAAACATCATTAGCAACTGGTCCAGAAACTCAACACCAACTCTCTCTCTCTCTCTCTTTCTCTCTCTCTCACACACACACACACACACACACACACACACACACACACACACAAACACAAACAGCTGGGTTCGACCCAACCTAGATCTCAAACCCATTTCACACCAACAAACCAACATAGCCCCAAACTCAGAAAACTAATCTCACCCAACTTCTCACCATCTCCCATATGCCGCCACCACCACCACCACCATTAGAAACCAAAACCGCCACAAAAACTATCGAAAAACCCACCCTAATCGGTGATGAGAGATCGATACATAGTGGAGATGAGTGAGGGATCGAGATACCAAAATTTTGGAAACTGAAATGAATGAGTGAGGGATCGAGGGATCGTGAGAGAGAGAAAAAGGGGGATTCGCGAAATAGAGTGTGTGGATGAGAGAGAGAGAGAGAGAGAGAGAGAGAGAGAGAGAGAGAGAGAGAGAGAATTCGTATAGGGTTTCTAGGTATTATGTGTGTGTGGTGGTGGTGTCTGAGTGTGTGTGTTGTTGGTGGTGATAGTGATGAACCGCAGAGAGAGACATATGATTATCCAATTTTTACGTGTGTGTGGTTGGTGGTGTCTGAGTTTGTGTGTGGGTATTTAAAGTTGGTGAAGTGGGTGTGGTTGTGCTTGTGTTTAAAGTAGCAGATGAAGAAGAAGAGGATATGGGTTCTCAAAGAAGAGATGGGTTCTTAAAGAAGTTTTATTTACTTATTTTAATATTGAAGAGATGGGTTTTAATTATTTAATTATTTTAATATGGGTTTGATTGGAGATGTGTACGTCAGAGGCAATCTGATTTTCTGGGTTTGATTTAAAGTTTTGGATCTCTATTTTTTTAAAAATATGTTTTTTTTTAAATAAAAAAATAGAGATGACTTATTTAAAAAATAATCAGGGGCAGTAGGGTCATTTGACCCTTTGTCATTGTTAGAAACCACTTTATCAACGGAAAACGTTACAGAAAGACCAAATGAGACAATACTGGAACTAGAGGGATCAAAACGCATAATAGGGCAAACTAAAGGAACTGAAAACATTTTTACCCAACATAAAATGAATCTCCAACAGAATAAACTTTAAAACGAATAGAATTTGTTAATAAAAAACAGTCAAGAGGAAATGGAGAGAGTAGCTTGACACGTTGAGAGAAAAAGAAAAAAAAAAGGGAATTTGATTTTTGTGGAAGGAAAACATGGAAGATAAAAAGAAGGAAGGGAAAGACCAATGATAGATTTTTTTATATTTTTTTTTAATATTTTTTTTAAAGATAGAAATTTAAAAATAAAAAATAAAAAATCACAATGATAGAATTAAAGATAATTCGATAAGTCAGAAAAGTACAGTATTTTGAAAAAATATTTTAAGTAATAATATTTAAACAGAATTTCACATAAGTCCCATTTTTTTGGCGATTTATCACATTTATAAATGTCTTTCCATATTCATCATTTTAGTTTCTATTTTTTCAAAAACTCATCATTTTAATCCATTTGATTAAATATTTGAAAATCAACTATTTAAAAACCCGTGAAAATACACTTTTACCCTTAATACTATTTAATTTAGCTAAAATGATAATTTTAGCTTTAAATTAAAATAAAAAACAATAAATTCTCAATAATAAAATAATAAAATCTTAAATAAATAGTAAAAAAAAATCCATTACTTTTTAAATCAATTCGTGATTAAGCAAAATATAAACTAGAAATTTCCCACTTTTATTACATCTATAAACTAAAATACGTAAAACAAAATTTAAAAATACTCACAAAAACCCACAAAAATATTATAGCAAAAATAGATCTACAATATTTTAAAAACGAAACTCAAAGTAGTAACTAACAGTCAACAAAAGGGGGATTCGCGAAATAGAGTGTGTGGATTCGAGAGAGAGAGAGAGATAGATAGATAGATAGATAGATAGAGAGAGAGAGAGAGAGAGAGAGAGAGAGAGAGAGAGAGAGAGAGAGAGAGAGAATTCGTATAGGGTTTTTGGGTATTGTGTGTGTGTGTGGTGGTGGCGGTGGTGGTGGTGTCTAAGTGTGTGTGTTGTTAGTGGTGATGGTGATGAACCGCAGAGAGACATATGATTATCCAATTTTTACGTGTGTGTGGTTGGTGGTGTTTGAGTTTGTGTGTGGTTATTTAAAGTTGGTGAAGTGGGTGTGGTTGTGCTTGTGTTTAAAGTAGCAAATGAAGAAGAAGAGGATATGGGTTCTCGAAGAAGAGATGGGTTCTTAAAGAAGTTTTATTTACTTATTTTAATATTGAAGAGATGGGTTAAAATTGAAGAGATGGGTTTTAATTATTTAATTATTTTAATATGGGTTTGATTGGAGATGTGTACGTCAGAAGAGGCAATCTGATTTTCTGGGTTATATTTCTGGGTTTGATTTAAAGTTTTGGATCTCTATTTTTTTTTTAAATAAAAAAATAGAGATGACTTATTTAAAAATAATCAAGGGCAGTAGGGTCATTTGACCCTTTGTCATTGTCAGAAACCACTTTATCAACGGAAAACGTTACAGAAAGACCAAATGAGACAATACTGGAACTAGAGGGATCAAAACGCATAATAGGGCAAACTAAAGGGACTAAAAACATTTTTACCCAACATAAAATGGATCTCCAACAGTAAAAACTTTAAAACAAATAGATTTTGTTAATAAAAAATAGTCAAGAGGAAATGGAAAGAGTAGCTTGACACGTTGAGAGAAAAAGAAAAAAAAAAAGGGAATTTGATTTTGTGGAGGAAGGAAAACATGGAAGATAAAAAGAAGGAAAGGAAAGAACAATGATAGATTTTTTAATATTTTTTTTTAATATTTTTTTTAAAGATAGAAATTAAAAAAAAAAAATCACAATGATAGAATTAAAGATAATACGATAAGTCAGAAAAGTACCGTATTTTGAAAAAATATTTTAAGTAAAAATATTTAAACAGAATTTCACATAAGTCCCATTTTTTTGACGATTTATCACATTTATAAATGTCTTTCCATATTCATCATTTTAGTTTCTATTTTTTCAAAAACTTATCATTTTAATCCATTTGATTAAATATTTAAAAATCAACTATTTTAAAACCCGTGAAAATACACTTTTACCTTTATTAATATTTAATTTAGCTAAAATAATTATTTTAGCTTTAAATTAAAATAAAAAACAATAAATTCTCAATAATAAAATAATAAAATCTTAAATAAATAGTAAAAAAAATCCATTACTTTTTAAATCAATTCGTGATTAAGCAAAATATAAACTAGAAATTTCCCACTTTTATTACATCTATAAACTAAAATACGTAAAACAAAATTTAAAAATACTCACAAAAACCCACAAAAATATTACAGCAAAAATAGATCTACAATATTTTAAAAACGAAACTCAAAGTAGTAACTAACAGTCAACAAAAGTGCAGCCATTTCGACAGATTCAATCAAGCTCCCCCAGTAGCTCCCTTTAGTGCCTTCTTCAATTCCTCATTCACATCTCCCTCCATTGATTTCTTCGAAGCTTTGTTGATTCCATTTCTATCGATTTCTCTGTATTTCCCAGAATTGAAATCACCACCAATCGGTTTTCCCTTGATAATTTCTTGTCTTAGATCCTCTACAGCTCTTTTTAGTAACCCATTCTCGCTTTGCAGCACCTCCAATTGTCTCTTCACGTTAAAGCAAACCTCCGCCACGTCACCGTTACTACTTGCTTCTGCTTTCTCGCTCGTGACTCCTTTTGGATCTGCACCGTCCACGTGTTCGATCCCGATCTTGTTCATCACCAAATACGGTATTTTCTTGAAATCAATCCCAGCCGTTGATTCACCGTTTTTCATCTCCCCCGGAAACCTCACTCCCCACCGTAAATTCACGACGGCGCGCGACCTCACCGGCAAAGCCGTCCTCGCCGTCAACTCAACGCCGGAAAGAAGACCGGCGAAATCCCCGGCGGCTCGCGATGGCAAGACGGTGATTTTCTTCAACATCGGCATCTCCTCCACAACCTCAATCAACGAATCATCCTCCAAAACGGCGCCTTTCTGATGCTTGTTTGACGCCGACATCTTTTCAAAAACCGAAGACTGAGATTTCTTGACAGAGAAATCCCCAAACTGAGGCTTGAAGTGAAGCATGAAGGTAGGGTTTCCACGGGACAACAAATTGAACTCGGCGCTCATATGCATGGAGCTGGAGATCGGAGAACCGAAGGGACCGGTTCCGGTCTTAACGACGAGAGAAAATGGATTCCAGGTGTCATTGGGACGATAGGAGATCTTGATGGAGGGTCCAGATTCGAAGAAGGTGGAGAGATTGAGACTGAGCTCTTTGGTGTCGCCGGCGACGATTCCAGACTGAAACGGTAAACCTACGATTGATAAAGGAACTTTGGCTCTAAAGAGTGGCTTTTGTTCTTCACGAAATTTCAAAGACGCTTTCATGTCTTTTGGTTACAAGAATTCAACAATTAGACCTAGAATTAGAGATGAAGTGAAAGTGGTTTTAATTTTATAAGGGATTTGGGGAATTTTGAAAATTAAGTGGAAGCGGAGATTCCGCCAATTTTTGGATTCATTTTGGGCCCTTTTTTGTAGGTTTCAGTTTCAGTGTCTGCTTTTGGATTGTTTTCTATAATTTCTCAACAATTTAATTAACAACTGTTCGTTGTAGCCTTTGGGAGGAGAGGAAGGGTAAATCCGGAAGGATTGATAGATACTAGATAGTTGCCGAAACAAGAACCCTTTGAAGTATTTTTTGAATTTTGTAATTTAAAAAAAAAGAGTAAATTCGTGAATTTTTATTGCTCACAGTCACACGCACCTGCCTGGCGCGTCGAACTGAAAACGCATTGCTGCTATGTAATTTTATATTTTTATGTAGTTAAATGTATTTTCATTTTTCTGAAATTAAGTAGTTCTATCTTTAATTACTTTTTTTAAGACAAAAGAAAAGAAAAGGAGAAAACCATTTTAGTCCCTCTAGTTTGACCTATTACACGAACTGGTCTCTCTAGTTCCAATATTGTCTTCTTTGATCCTTCTATAACATTTTTCGTTAATAAAGTGGTTTCTGAAAGGGACAGAGGGTCAAATGATCCTACTGCCCCTGATTCTTTTTCATACCGGTTAAAAGAACCTAATGCCCTCCAATTTTACCCTCATACTAATTATACAAAATGTTTTAATAAAATATTAATATTAAAATTAATTAAAAAAACATTTTCAAAAAAAAAATGATATTAAAATAATTAAATAATTCAAAAAAAAAATCAAAAAACTGATATTAAAATAATTAAATAATTAAAAATATCTTTGGTAATAATAATAATAATAACAATGAATTAACAAAATAAACACTCTAAAAAAATGAATTAACAAAAAAAAAATTACAATTGAAAATAATGTAATTTTTCAGTTCACTAACACCGGTTCATCACTATCACCAACCACACACACTTAGACACCACCACCACCACCACATACAATACCCAGAAACCTTAAACGAATTCTCTCTCTCTCTCTCTCTCTCTCTCTCTCTCTCTTCGCCATATGTCTCTCTCTCTCTCTCAAATCCACACACACTCTCTATTTCGAATCCACACACTCTATTTCGCGAATCCCCCCCTCTCTCTCTCTAAACCTTGGTTTTGATTTGGTGATATTGATCTCCTCTCATCAACGCTTGTGGTGCCGATCTCCTCTCAGTGGACATTACTTTGGTTCTGATTTGGGGTTTTTGATTTAGGGTTTGGGGTTTCTGATTTAGGTGTGTGTGGGTGTTGTGTGTGTGGGGTTTCTAATTTGGGGTTTCGATTTTCTACGTTTGGGGATTGAGAGCGGTGTGTTTCTAGGTTCTAATTTTCTTGTATATTTATGAGTTCTGATTTTCTGGTGTGTTTATGGTATAGAAAAAAAAAAATGTTGAATATGGGTTCTAGGTTAGGTGATGATGGTGGAAGTTCTGGGTTTGGTGGTGTTGGTTGAGATCCAATCCTCTACCGTCCATCATCTCAAATGGATTTAGTGGTGGTGGTCTGGTTCTGTGTTTGGTGGTGGTCTGGTTCTGTGTTTGGAGGTTGTTTATGGGTTCTATGATTGGCGGTGGTGGTAAGGGATGTTTTTGTGGTGGTTGTTGGTGGTGTGATGTTTTTGGCATTTGGGTTGTTGAGAAGTTGAAGGTGGCGGCCATGGAGATGGTGGTGGCCGATGGTGATGACAACGATGGTGGTAGTGATGACAATGTTAGTAATGGTGGTCTATTATTGTGAGGATGGTGGAGATCTGATGATGGTGGTATGTTGCAGTGTTGGTGATGGTGGTCAATTAAGAATGCTTTTACAAATAATAGTTTATTGGTTTTTGATTATTCAATTATTAATATATCAAGTTATTGTTTTACCCTTCATTAAAAAACATTCTAGAAACACACAAGGCAACTTTACCATTTTACCCTCGCACCATTGACAAAACCTTAACAGAATTGGATGGTAGGGACCTAACTAACTATTATTAGTAAAAGTTTGGACCTGTCAAGACAATACTAGAACTAGACGGACTAGTTCATGTAATAGGTCAAACTAGAGGAACTAAAATGGTTTTCTCCCAAAAAAAATAAAAAAAATAAAAAAAATAAAAATAAAACAATAGAGTAATACTAGGCTTCCCAAATTTTTTTTTCAAATGATGTGGCATGTGAGTTGTCAACATCTTATAAATCAAGAGATAATATGGTAAGGGATGTCATATGTGATCTTGATAACTCACATCCCACATCATTATGAATTTTTTTTGAGAAGTCTAACATTACTCAAAACAATAATATAAAAAAGTATATTTTAATCGGGGCGAGGAGTATAAAACTCGTTCCCACCCTATACCCATTGTGAGTTTTACTATTTATTGTCATTTCAACTCCATCTCTACCCAATTGAAACCCATCTCCACCCAGTAAGAGTGGGTTCATGTGGAGCTCTATCCCATGGATAATTTTGTAATCCCAAAGCATGTTACGCGCCTGACATTGCACAATGACAACTTGTTTTCTTTCCTTTATAAAAAAACAACACTTCAAAAATGCCCATTCTGTCACACTTTCCGTCCATTTGGGGCGTTGACCGTTAAATTGAAAAGGTATTAATGTAATTGACATTGTGGGGCAGAATCTTAAAGGTTAATTCAGACATTTCTAAATTAGAATTAAATAATATAACTAATTTAAAATAATAAAAAAAACAAGTGGAGGGGACGATGCCACCTCATTGTTCCACCTACCAAACACTTACTTTGCCCATTATATATATATATATATATATACAGAAATTCTATTATCAGTTCAAACTGACAAAAGTTATATCAGTTCCTTACATGTGAGTCACTGGATTTAAATACTTTGACTTGGCTGTATGCACTTGTCAGTCAAAGTATTTAAATCCAGTGGCCCACATGCAAGGAACTGATATAACTTTTGTCAGTTCGAACTGATAATAGAAAGACTGTATATATATATATATATATATATTTGTCGTGGACCCGAAGCAAATATCAGAGAGTAATAACCAAAACCCTCATTGACAGTTGTTGTATTTATAAATTCGCCAAACAGACACGTCATCAGAAGAGTCAATAAATGCTAGAAAAAAGGTTGCCATGTCACCCGTTGACTGGGTCAAAGGAGAAAACGTGACCAGTTAGTATGTCAACATCTTAAGCCAATAAGTCAAAGGTGTGGTCACCAGAGTTAGACGCATACTTGCCAAAGCAAGAAACGCGGTCGCCGAAGGGTAATATCCAGGAGTGAAGGTGTTCGCTGTGAAACTAATTATAGCACGGTGTGTATAAAACTATCTAGAGGGGGGGGTGAATAGATTTTACGCTTTTTACCCAATTTTTCGTGTTAGTCAAAATTACGAAATTACCCTCAAGATAAAGTAAACAAGCAAGTGTAATATGGAGCGGAAATTAAATTGACACTTGATTTTTACGTGGAAACCCTCACGGGAAAAACCCTCACGGGAAAAACCACGGGCTATGTAAGTAAGCCACACTCGAACCTCGAATCCACTAAATGTGCAAACGATTACAACCTAATCTCGGAAGTAATCACACACCTACCTAATCCCGGTATGAGTGAACCTAGTCCGATTTTGCTTGCGATCTAAGCAACCTAATCCCGATTGCTACACACAAGACTTAGCTTCTCTTGAAGAGAATACAACCCTAAGTGAATATATGAAAATATCCAAAATGCAACATAGAGCAAGGGAAACCCTATATGCTTATCTAAGATTATTAATATGCAATTAAGAGCAATCCTAGATATCAAAACTAAATGACATGTCAAATAGTTAAGCTAATCAATATCAAGTACAAAACCTAATATGCTAGCACAATACAACTTCTCAAACATACATCATACTAATCTCAATCTTGTATTCAACAAATATAAAATCACATACAAGTAATTAAATTGAGATTGCTAGATAAGAGAGACACAAAATATGTAAGATATTAGTGAAAAGCTTACCAAGCAAAGTATGATGAAGAATCCATGCAAGATGTCATCTAGATGATCTAAGATGATGCTAGATGATGATTGATGATCATGGAAAAAGTGTTTGAGTAATTAAAAATGAGTTCTTGGAATTTTTCTTCTCTTTGAAAAATATCCTAAGTATGAAATTTGAATATGAACTCTCTTAATTGACCTAAAGACAAAATGGCATATATATAGGGTGCCAAGCCAAAGTGAGGTCGTTTAAGTAAGTTTCAAAGAAACGCGCCAATCGGCGGTTTCAATCGGCGGTCGGTGGCCGTCGATTTCAACCGCCGAATTGCTCCCGGAGAAACAGGGGAGAAACGGCGGTTCAATTCGGCGGTTTCGTGACCGCCGTTTCCACCGCCGAATTAAACCCGAGAATTAAAATTAATCAGGTCTGAAACGGTGTTTCAGATCGGCGGCCATCCAACCGCCGAAATCAAACGGCGGTTTCATTCGGCGGCCAGGCCGCCGATCACGACCGCCGATCACCAACAGAGGTGAAAACCAAGGAGATGCCAAGTGCATCTCCATAAGCGGTCTTCGCGCAAAACCAAGCACATTCTAGTGCGTGCGCGGACGTTTCCGAACACTATCGGGAAACGAATTACAAGACACAAAAACACACAACAAGATACAACATCAAAGTGCTAGTGTGTAAAGTGACATGTGAAGAGAATGCACACATGAACAAGTATGCTAAGTGAGTGTGTGCAACTATCTCTTCAAGATAAGTAAGCACATAGAATTTACCTTTGGTGCTTGTCAATAGTGAGGTCTTCAAAAGGGCCTAAGCAATAACAACAACATCTAAGCTACCCTTACAAAGCATCCCCACATGTGGTTTGATCACGAAATAAGCCAATTAAAAACAACGGGAATCCTAACACGCTGCATCAGCATACTGGGCCAGAACCGACTCGGCAAGAAACACAGAAATAAAACCGTGACTTCTAAGAAAACCTATAACAACGAGAAATTATAGGAAGAGGAGGGAAGACCAAACTCACGACAGAGAAGTGAGAATAAAAAGGAAACCCTAATCCATTACGACGTGGGATTCCTAACGCAAATCAAGGAGGAAATCCTACCACCAACACAATTAGGACTAGGGAAAACCCTAACTATCATGTATAAATAGAACCACTTATCCTACAAAGGAAGGGTTCAAAAACAGAGAGAGAGGAGAGCAATTGTATGAGAGATTTGAGCGTGTAAACAAAGCAATAAGCCTAGTATTATCTTTCGGCCATCTGGGGCGCCGTGGTTTTTTCCCATTCAAGGGTTTTCCACGTAAAACCTGTCTTTTGCATGCATTGATTATTTTCTCGTTTTACATTGAATTGATATAATTGTTGAGTGCGTGGCAATCCAAATTTCACCGTCAACAATTGGTGCTAGAAAGAGGGGGTCCAGAATAGAAACTTCGAGGAACCCTTGCGAGTTGAAAAATATGAACAACGACAGCGACAAGGATGGTAAATCCAGCGGAGACCTAATTATTGAACCAACCGCGCCGACAAGAGACAGGGCAATGACGATCGGGGAACGATTGGCAGCAACGCCAGGAACTAGGGCAACCGACCCTGGGGTTCTGCAGCACCTTCAAACTGCACTGGTAAATTTAATCGGCGAGGCTGGCAAAATAGGGCTGTCGCTTCCCATAGGACTAGAGTTTCTTCTCCCTATGAGTTAACTGATCGCCGCAAATGTGGTACGCGATAGTTCTATAAACTACCGGTAAATAATATGCGTGCGAGTTTATACCCTTTCACAAGTATACGAATCGTTTGCCACGTATAGTGGTTACGAGTAAGGGTATCGTTCCCACGGAGGAAGTTGGTACACGTAAGTCGGTTCTACGCCTATGTTATAGTCATGCTATTTACACTATAAACACTAATTACATGCATAAAAATAAAGGGAAAATGGTGGCAAGGCAAGTTAACTAACTATGAGCTAATGATTACACTAAGAATGGTATGAATTAAATTATAACTAAATTATACTACAACTAAGGTTTGTCATTCCTTAGTAATTAATTTACCTAATCAACTAAGTTAACACTACAATTAACTAAATTAACTAATTTAACTAACTAACTAAACTAATTATCACTAATGCAATATTGGTCATGCAAGAGTGATAATGAGAGTGAGGGGATATGGGAATGGAAATGCTAGGAATTTATGATCATGCAATTAATCCAACTTCTAATTGATGGCAAATAAGCTCTCTAACCTAGGATTAAGACACATACATAATTGATTATTCATGCATGATATTGAAGTCTCAATAAGTCTAAATCCATTACATGTTAATCAATGGTTAATTAATCAACATGTATATCTCAAACTCAAGCAAATAAACACATCAACAAAAGTATGAATATTATTACAATATCTCACATATATCCCATCATAAACATGTAGTCCCACAACAATAAGTTACAACAAGTAAAAGAGAGAAAGAAGACAACCCAAGGTGTTGGAGAGGTCTTCAAGCTAGCTTCTCCTTGCTCTTGGTGACTAATAAACTATTTATGTGATGAGATGATTTGTAAGTGTTCTAAGGTGTATATGTGTGTACTTTAGGTGAGTTGGGCTTAAACTAGATGAGTTTTAGGTGAGTTTGGATATTAGGGATAGTGTTTAGGGTTAGGAGAGAAGAATATATATATAGGGGAGTGTTTTGGGCGTGCAAAAAGGCTGAGTCGGTCTGGTCGGCGGGCTTGGATCACCTGCCTCGCGGGTTCTTGCCCGCCGCCGGAAGTCGCCGCCCATTTTTGGAAGTTGGAGGCGAGCTTGGACCTTCTGGACTGCGGGAATGAAGCCGCCGCATGAACCCGTCGTCGTTTGGCGAGTTTGGACACTCTGGAACATGGGAAAGAAGCCGCCGAACCAAGCTTGCAAGCTTGCACATCCATGGAAGTTGGTGGACTTGGAGGACATGCAAAACTTGTGCATGGAGGCTTGAAAATGGGTCCATCGTGTTCGGGAGGAGGAGGAGGACAGCCGACCTAGGCAGAGTTTGGCCGGAAAAAGCATCAGAAAATGGTCGAAATCGATCGGAGAAGAAGTCGAGTCAGTCGGGTCAACCAGGTCGTGGGTCGGGTCAACCGGGTCACGGGTCGACCCGGCTGAAGGTTGAAGATGCCATGACTTGTGCATGACGTCACGCTGATGCGAGCTTCCCTCAAAACGACGCCGTTCCACTTGCTGACGTGGCTGCTGCACTGACCTTTGCTGGAAAATTACAAGTAGCCCCCCTGAACACTTCTCGAATCACAGAAATGTCAATACTTTCCCGAATTTTGCACTTTTGCCCCTGATTTCTCCATATTGACAACAATGCCCCTAAACTTCCCTAATTACCTGAAACACTTATTTATTCCATTAAATACCCGGTTTTACCCGAGAAACAAGTACAAAAATATAGGAAAAGGGAGCGCTAAATGTAAACATTTGGAGCGCGATCATTAACCACTCCTGGAATCCAGCCACCCGAAAAACTACAGTCGGAAGTTCACATTGCAACCCCCGATGCTCAAGCAAGACAATCCCCTGAGGATTTCGAAGGGATGGAAACCTTAAGCATGTTCGAGACAAACAAGGAAGTGCAGGAAGATAATCCGGAAACTTTTGAACTGGACCTAAGGGACAAAACGAGCAGAGAAAAGGAAGAGCCAACTGAGTCGATCGTTTTAAACGAAGCAGAACCGGACAAAACAGTCAAGATCGGAGCAAGGCTGACTGAACGGGTTAAGAGAGATGTGACAAACTTGTTGAAAGAATACAAGGAGATTTTCGCTTGGTGCCATGAAGACATGCCGGGAATTGATAGAAGTGTGATTTCACATAACCTGGCTGTAAATGAAAAATGCAAACCGGTTGTGCAAAAAAGGAGAAGCTTTAACCCAGAAAGAAGTACAGCAATAAAAGAGGAGGTGTCAAAGTTGCTCGCCGCAGGATCGATCAGAGAAGTTAAGTACCCGGAATGGGTGGCGAATGTAGTTCGAGTAAAAAAGAAAAACAGCCAATGGAGGATGTGCGTCGACTTCACTAATCTGAACAAGGCCTGCCCTAAGGATAGCTTCTCGCTACCAAGAATTGACCAGTTGGTCGATGCAACAGCCGGACACGAAACATTGAGCTTCATGGACGCATACTCAGGATATAACCAGATAAAAATGCACAAGCCAGACGAGGAGAAGACAGCATTCACTACAGATCAAGGGTTATACTGTTACATAGTCATGCCATTCGGCCTGAAGAACTCTGAAGCAACTTACCAACGCTTAGTCAACAAAATGTTCGCCAGGCAGATAGGAAGAAATATGGAGGTTTACGTTGACGACATGCTAACGAAAAGCATCACAGTAGATAAACACGTGGATGACTTGAGGGAGATATTCGATGTGTTGGTTAGGTATGGAATGAAGTTGAATCCAGCAAAATGCGTGTTCGGCGTACCATCTGGAAGGTTTCTTAGATATCAAGTGCATCAAAGAGGAATAGAGGTGAACCCTGAAAAAATCCAAGCATTGGCAAAAATGGTTTCGCCAAAAACTTTGAAGGACGTCCAAAGACTCACGGGGTGCCTGGCATCGCTGAGCAGGTTCATAGCTAAATCAACAGATCGATGCCTACCATTTTTCAAAGCTCTGAAGAAAGGAAAAGGAATCGAGTGGAACGAGGATTGTGAAAGGGCTTTCCAGGCTTTGAAAGTTTACCTCGGGCGAGCACCGCTATTATTTAAACCAGAAACAGGAGAAACACTATACATATACTTGTCCGTCTCTGAAGCAACCACCAGTTATGTGCTGGTAAGACAGGAGAAGGGGGTCCAGAAACCAATATACTACACCAGCAAGGCATTGTTACCGGCGGAGACCAGGTACTCGCCAGTCGAAAAAATGGCGCTCGCTCTAATAACAACGGTAAGGAAGTTAAGGCCATATTTCCAGGCTCATAAAATCGGAGTATACACCAACTGCCCACTGAAATTAATTTTGTAAAAACCAGAAGTATCCGGTCGATTAACGAAGTGGGCGATTGAGTTAAGTGAATTCGATATAGAGTATCTTCCAAGGACAGCAATAAAAGCCCAAGCAGTGGCAGACTTTGTAGCAGAATTCACTGAACCTAGCATGGAGGTGGCGAGAATGATGGTGGAGCAAAATAAGAAAGTATTCAAGTGGCAACTCTGCGTTGACGGGTCGTCAAACACGCACGGCAGCGGGGCAGGGGTAGTGGTGTCAACCCCGGAAGGAGATTCAGTCGAGTGTGCCTTGCGTTTTGACTTCAAAGCTACTAACAACCAAGCCGAATACGAGGCTCTCATAGCAGGATTAAAGGTTTGCACAGTCCTAGGGGCAGATGAGGTGGAAATCTTCAGCGACTCTCAAGTTGTTGTCAATCAGGTGATAGATGAATACCAGGCGAGAGATGAAAGCATGATCGCTTACCTAGAATTAGCAAAGGAGCTACTGGAAAGACTCAAAGAATACAGAATTGTTTAGGTCCCCAGAGAAGAGAATGAGCAGGCGGACGCCTTGGCCAAATTGGCATCCGCCACAATCAACATCTAGCCCAAAACTATTTCTATGATCCACCTACTGTAGCCAAGTATAATCAAATTGAAGGAAGTTCGAGCAATCTTTGGCGAGAGAGACAGCTGGATTACACCAATCAAAGAGTACCTCGTCAATGATGTACTCCCAAGCGATCCATTAGAGGCAAAAAGATTGAAGTATAGAGCTATAAGATATTCAGTACTCAATGGAGAACTGTACAAAAGGGGGTACTCAAGGGCACTACAGAGATGTGTCGGGCCCGAAGAAGCAGAAGGCATCCTGAGAAGCTACATAGTGGAAACTGTGGGAATCACGCTGGGGGTGTCAGCCTAGCCCACAAAACAGTAAGACAGGGTTTCTACTGGCCAACGCTATTCGCTGATGCTAAAAGGATGGCAGCAAGATGTGAGGCGTGTCAAAAAATTGCCAACAACAGCCACCAACCACTTGAACTCTTGCAAAGTATCACCTCGCCTTGGCCATTCGCCATGTGGGGAATTGACTTGATCGGCCCAATGCCAACAGCAGCTGGAGGAGCGAAGCACGCTATTGTAGCTGTGGATTATTTTACGAAATGGGTAGAAGCCGAACCATTGGTACATATAACAGAAGCAAATACTATAAGCTTTGTGAAGAAAAATATCCTATACAGGTTCGGGATACCAAACACCATCATCACGGACAATGGAACCCAATTCGATGGCAGAAAATTCAGGGAGCTGTGTGACAAGTATGGCATCAACAACTACTACGCCTACCCAGCATATCCACAGACAAATGGCCAAACTGAAGCGGTGAACAAGATCATAAAATACAACCTGAAAGCCAAATTGGCGGCGAAAAAGAGTAACTGGGCAGATAAACTACCACAGGTACTCTGGGCATATTGAACCACAAAAAGAGGTTCAACAGGTGAGACCCCATATTCCATGGCTTACGGAGCTGAAGCTGTAACATCTTTCTCTTCACCAAGGGTACAACTCTTTCAACCGGAACTCAACATTGATATGTTAAAATGTGGTCTGGATGAATTAGAAGAAAGAAGAGAACGCGCACAAATAAGGAACACTGCATACCAACAGAGGGTAGCCAGATATTACAACTCATATGTGCGTGAAAGGAGATTCGTGCTTGGCGACTTGGTGCTAAAAAAGGTGAACCCAGGAACAAGAGACAAAGCTATAGGATCACTCGCAGACAAATGGGAAGGGCCTTATCAAATTACAGGCATAGCTGGTCACGGGGCATATCGCATCACTCGAGAGGGTTTAGGCGAACTACCTCGGCCATGCAATGCGCAGTACTTGAAGATATATTACCCTTGACCTTTTTCGTTATTTTTAGGATTTATTTCAACCTCTTATGTCTTAGGCTGTTTTCGTTTTAGCATTTTTTCTCTGTGACTATGTTAACAAAAGTTGCAGGAAGTATTCAATAAAGAGTAATTTATTATTGAGAATTCGTGATTTGACTCGCCAAATACAAAGGGCATTCGCCGTCGTGCGCCACTACCATTACTTAAAAACGGGTTTCATACTCGCAGCAATGGGAACTGGCGAGAAGAATAAAATCCCAAGTTATAAAAACCGACGATCGCCACTACGGGAAAAATAAAATCCCTAGAGAGGCGAGAAACACCCAGTCAAAAACATACATGAATCTTAAACGAAGGAAGTCGAGAAAGCCAGCTGAAAACAAAAAAAGACAAGTAAAAAGCAAAAAAGGGAGACGTCCCAATAATATGCTAAAACTCAACGATAGCATCCGAACAAATAACATATTCAAAACTTGGTGTATGGTCGGATACGTCCTGACAAACACTGAGTACGCCAAAACTCAGCAATGGCAGCTGAATAAAGCTATATGTTAAAAACTTGGTATATGGTCGGATACGTCCTGACAAACACCGAGTACGCCAAAACTCGGCAATGGCAGCTGAACAAAGCTATAAAATATGCTAAAAACTTGGTGAAACACTGAGTAAGCCAAAAACTCAGCAAAGGCAGCTGAACAAAATAAAGCTAATTATAAATTAATTTATAAAACAGAAAAGTCATTTACAATTGGAAGGGCCAAAAAGACAAATATTTACAGTTTTAGACAATCTCTAAAAGCCTAAATCTCAACTAGCTACAGGAGGGCCATCGCTGTCTTCCTCATCTTCGATCTTCTCTTCAGATGGCCAGGTAACTTCTTCGTCCCCATCTGGCATGAAAAGTTCATAATCCCTACCAGCAACAGGACCCAAATCGGGTTCAGCACCAGAACCAGAAAAGCTGCCCTTCTGACCGGAATAGTAAGTGTTGAAGGCACGCTTGCTGGGGATCTCCAAGTGCATGGGATGAGGCTCAGTCCTGTTATAGCGGCAGTGGGCTTTCCATCGTTTTATCTGCTCTTTAATTGAACCCACCCCGTTGGCCATATGTTGTTGAAGAGACTTGTCGAATCGCCTTAGAGCCTTTTCATTCGAATGGTCCTTCATGGCGAAGAACTTCTTCGACTGCCTCATGCCTCGTTCAAACTCGCGCAGCAAAAGCGCATCGTAGGCAGGGGATCTCTTGAAACAATCGACGGCTTCAACCTCTAGTACAACTTTTAAGTTATCGAAGATAAGTTCACGCGAAGACAACTGATTGCGCAAATCCAGCGCCTCATGTTCAGCTTTCTCCTTAGCTTCCTCAGCTACCCGCTCAGCCTCCAAACGCGCTGCGAAGGATTCTTGACTAGCAAACAAATGCTCCTTCAGTGAGCGAATCTCCTCCTCAGTAGCAGATAACTTTTCCTCGACAGCTAGTTAAGCAGACAAATAACCATCCGTGGACTCTCTCAGCTGAGCAAGCTGTTGAGCATGGGATTCTTCAACAGAGAGCTTCTCAGCATCCAAAGTAGAAGCTTGCTCGTGCAAACGCTTAATCTCCTGGGAAGCTTTGTTCCCATACTTATAGTTCTCGGCCAACTCAGACATCATCTGAAAAGAGAAACAGCCAAATTAGGAAGTATATACGAAAGAGATATACAGATTTGTGGCGAAAAGCTTACCAGAAAGTGGCGGTTGAAGAAAAATTCCATATTTCTGTTGCAGGATTTGCCTTTAACATGCTCCCAGCCCTCACTGATGTACACGTCATTATTAATCAAGTGCGAGCAAATTTCTGTAGCTGAAAAATCAGAAAGAGACACTGTTCCTTCATCGGCTTCAGTTGGTCCCGCGGGAGGAACTTCATGGGCAACACCTAAACCAGAACCAGAAGCAGAAGCAGAAGTCCCAGGTTGCTTCGATGGTCCTGGCCGATCAACCGACTCTGGCCGACCAGACGACCTAGGCTGATCTGAAGAAACATTCGGCTCACCCATGACCACCAGAGGAGAGGCTGTTCAAGGCGGAGTAGGAGCATGGATATTTATTTCATTAACCTCCTCGGGGGGAGGCACCGCTGCATTAGTCCCCTCAACATGATCCTTGCGAACAGCTGTTTGAGTAGAGGTAGCTTCGGTGAAAGCCGGTTCATTAGCACCTTCCTCGTCCGAAGAGACAACATATTGCACCACCCTTGATGCTCGCTTAAGGGGTCGAGCAGTATGATCAGGGGTACTTTTAGCTGGGCGTTTACCTCTACCAGCTCTTGGGGCCAGATCACTTGCAGGATCAAGAGTCTCAGCGACATCCGCTTAAAAAATAGGGATGTCACTGGCCCCTCCTGAAACACCAACTTTCTCCTTACCTTTACGGTTGAGGGTAGTCACAGCAGGAGTAGTCGCAGCAGTAGTCACAACAGGAGTATTCGCAGCAACCTCTGTATGCATAGGGGGTTGCCCCGACTCGACACCTCCCCTAGTAACATCACCAGCCTCCTCGCTGTCCGAGGGATCACCACCATCCAGGCTAGCAATTCCCTCATTGGCCAAACCAGCAGCATGTCTTTTACTGGCAGCCTCGGAATTCTTCATTGCCCGGGCTTGCAAATCGTAAACGGTATCAAAGTCACACACTGCAAGAAAAATAACCAAGTGTCACTAACAGAATAAAGCAAAACAGTAACACAAAAGAAAAAACTGATAAAGACTTACGACGAGGAAGCCTAGCATGTAGGCGTGTGAAAACCCGTTGAGCAATCATCTTCTCCTCATCCAAGAGGAAGGATCTATCTCTCAAGTCCAAAGGAAGGAAGGACGGCCGCCGCGGCAAGGTGAGAAATCTCCCCATCTAGAAAAATAGGGACTGCCTTCGACCAGGCTTCAGGAGATGTGAAATGCCTGGGGACTTTCTTCGCCGAAAGGTTACGGTGACTGCTGGCTGGCACATCTCGGCCCCACTCGCCACCAACAAAAAACCAACTATTTTTCCACCTCTTGTTGGAAGTAGGAAAGCCCCAAATAAAACCTTTCTTTTTCTCGTCACTGGAAATCTCCACTTGTCCAGGGTTCGCCACACCCTTAGGGATCCAGTTCTCCATAGGCGAGGAGAGAAGGAAATATGTGCCACCATGGCCCGCTTGCCTTAGCGTATAAAGATGGCGGATCTCGCGGGGTGTAGGGGGCCCATAACCCTTCAACTTCCACATTAGGCACAGACACATCAAAATCCTATAACTATTCGGAGCGAGTTATGCCGGCGCAATCTAGGCTTCGGCGAGGAACCTAGCAATGAAGGATTGAAGAGGAAGTGTAACCCCGCAACTCAGCATGGTGCCATAGATGGCGACCGCATTCTCAGGAGGATTCCATGCCGCCCGATCACCCGGTAAAGTCAGAGTCACAGCATCCAGAATATCAAAGCGACTCTTGTATTTACGAAGCTCATCCTCGCCAACCACGTTAACCTTGCAATCAAAAGAGCACGGGTGATCAGCTGTAAAGTGTAGCCTGCTTTTCTGATGATCTTCTACATCTGAATCGACGGTGGTTTGAGCATGTAGTAGGGATCCTCGTGGAACCCTAGAAGCTCGGCGTCTACTGCTATCCGGTTTAGAAGACCTCGTCATTGTTGGAGAACTGTTATCAAAAGACGAGGGAGAAGGAATGTTAGGGATAAAATCGTCCTCAGAGGAAGGGATATAGATAGAAATCGGAGTTGGGGAATCCGGATGAAAACCACGAATCAAGGATTCAATTCGGTCTGCAGTACACTTATCACCAAGTTCTAAGGCTTGCATCATTTGATTAAAAAGAGAAGAACGTAAGGAGGGATCTGTAGGAACTTACGAGAAAACCCTAGAATCGCAGAGATGTGCAGAAGAGTTGGGGATGCAGAGAAACTAAAATGGTCGAGTTCGGTGAACCGCCTGGCAATGGAAGACGTAGAAAAGAGCTGCAACAAATACTCGAAGAAGTAGGGCAGAAAAAACAAAAGTGTGAACTTTTCCTTTTCTACTCAGAGAAAAACAATGGAAGAATAAATGAAAAGAGCGAAATGAAGAAGAAGAAACAATCAGGCCTTAAAAGAGGGAGTTTTTGAAATTCAAAAATGAAATCAGATAAAGGATACACAATTAATGTGAGTGACGGTCACAGTAACCAGCCGCAACAGTCACCACCAAATAAGGGACATGTGGCATCTCAGGGATCACCAAGCAGTCAGAATGTATCTTCGCCTGTCAAGTGAGTGGAAGCGCCAGAGGTTGTGCGGCTAAAATTAAAAGCTTGCACTGGAAGAATCAACCAATCAATACAACACGTGGTGAAAAGGAGAAAGAGGGAAGTTAAGTATAAAACGCACCGAAATCTTAAAAGCATGGATATAAATTTTGCTCGCGGAGGCGAACGAATTAAAAAGACCAAATTATTCACTCAGCTCGAAGTATTTATGGGGGTATTGTTGTATGTATAAATTCGCCAAACAAACACGTCATCAGAAGAGTCAATAAATGCTAGAAAAAAGGTTGCCACGTCACCCGTTGACTGGGTCAAAGGAGAAAAACGTGACCAGTTAGTATGTCAACGTCTTAAGCCAATAAGTCAAAGGTGTGGTCGCCAGAGTTAGACGCATACTCGCCAAAGCAAGAAATGCGGTCGCCGAAGGGTAATATCCAGGAGTGAAGGTGTTCGCTGCATCAGCATACTGGGCCAGAACCGACTCGGTAAGAAACACAAATAAAACCGTGACTTCTAAGAAAACCCATAACAGCGAGAAATTATAGGAAGAGGAGGGAAGACCAAACTCACGACGGAGAAGTGAGAATAAAAAGGAAACCCTAATCCATTACGACGTGGGATTCCTAACGCAAATCAAGGAGGAAATCCTACCACCAACACAATTAGGACTAGGGAAAACCCTAACTATCATATATAAATAGAACCACTTATCCCACAAGGGAAGGGTTCGAAAACAGAGAGAGAGGAGAGCAATTGTATGAGAGATTTGAGCGTGTAAACAAAGCAATAAGCCTAGTATTATCATTCGGCCCTTTGGGGCGCCTTGGTTTTTTTCCAAATTAAGGGTTTTCCACGTAAAACCTGTCTTTTGCATACATTGATTATTTTCTCGTTTTACATTGAATTGATATAATTGTTGAGTGCGTGGCAATCCAAATTTCACCGTCAACAACAGTCTTCTTCTCACAATCCATTTTACACCAAAACCAACCTTACAATCACTATAACCTCTTGAAGACTTTGATTTCTTGACTGTAGTAGTGTTTCCTTTAGGGTTAGTTTAGTTAGAGTGTCAATGGTGATAAAAGGGTTGTTGAAAGCAAGAAGATTTGAGAAGCAAACCAGTTGTTTTGGTTGCAAAGGTACGTTCAAACTTTTATTTCTTGTTTTTGATTATTCTGGGAGAATTTTGATGCATGGTTGTGTTTTGATGTGTTCATTTTTGTTATACTTAACGAATTAGGGTTTGTGTTATGAAATTTGAGGGGTTTTGGTTTGGTGTTGTTGCATGTCAAATTGATGGTGTAATTGATGTTTTGGTGGTTGTTAAACATGAAAAATGTAATTTTTTTTTGGTTAATATGTTGTTTTGGTTGTGTTCTCAGTAATTTAGGGTTTGGTTGAAATTGAAAGTTATGATTTAAAAGTTTTTTATTTTTTTCATGAAAGGTTTATCAAATTTTATTTTTAATTATTGTTTGTGATACGTATGATTCATTGCATGGTATGTGTTGTTATGATGTTTATGTTTTCTTTCACCGATTACTTGATGATTAACATTAAAAGCGTTAAAAATGAGGGTGAATATATTGTTTTGGTTTTGTTCTTAGTAAATTAGGGTTTTGTTTACATTGAATGATTGTTGTATGTTTTTTTGCCTTTGGTCATTGATTTTTATTCCTGATGCTTGGCAGTGTTTAAATGGAGGATATATTCAACATATATGTCACTATAGACACTAGGGTTGTAGACCTTAGTAGCTGTGATGCTAAGCACATAAGTATGATAGTCCTCTTGCATACTTTATCAGAAAAAGAAACTGGCAGTGATAAGATGCCTACTAATGAGTACTGTGTGTAAGGATTCCCGTTGTTTTTAATTAGCTTATTTCGTGATCAAACCATAAATGGGGATCCTTTGTAAGGGTAGTTTAGATGTTGTTATAAGTGCTTTAGGCCCTTTGAAGACCTCATTATTGACAAGCACCAAAGGTAATATTCTAAGTGCTTTCTTGTCTTGAAGAGATAGTTGCACACACTCACAACTCATGCATATGTTTAATCTTTGTATGTTGTGTTTCTTTTTGTTGTGCATAAATGCTTATTTACATCTCTTCTTGCTTGATTTAATGATTGCATCTTGTGTTTATAACATCATAGCATTTAGGCTTTTAGGATGCATATTGGTTGACTTTTGTTCCCCTTGCATGATTGCTTGTGGGGACAAAATTGAAGGCTGTGCGCTGGTCCACCAGCGCCGGTCGACCAGCGCCGCTCACCGGCACAAAACGCCCAGTGGAGCGCCGCTGGTCGTGCGCTGGTGTGGACCAGCGCCGGCCACCAGCGCCAATCGCCCAGGTGTGCGCCGCTGGACTGGCGCTGGTGGCAGCGCCTGTCGTCCAGCACTCAAGCCAAAATTGGCTTGTGCGCTGGTCCACCAGCGCAGGTCCACCAGCGCACAGAGTATTTTTCTGGCGAAATTTCAAAACGACCTCACTTCACTTATGGCCTCTATATATATGCTAACTTGATTTTAGGTCACTTACAAGAGTTCTTATTCATGCTTCATACTTAGGATATTTTTCAAGAGAAGAAAAATACACAAAGAACTCATTTTTAATTACTCAAACACAATTTCATGATCATCAATCATCATCTAGCATCATCTTAGATCATCTAGATGTCACCTTGCATGGAATCTTCATCATACTTTGCTTGGTAAGCTTTTCACTAATATCTTACATATTTTGTGTTTAATTTATCTAGCAATCTCAATTAATTACTTGATTGTTATTTTGTATGCTTTGGATACAAAATTGAGAATAGTATGATGTATGTTTGAGAAGTTGTATTGTGCTAGCATATTAGGTTTTGTGCTTAATATTGATTAGCTTAACTAATTGACATGTCATTTAGTTTTGATACCTAGGATTGTTCTTAATTGCATATTAATCATCTTAGATAAGCATATAGGGTTTCCCTTGCTCTATGTTGCATTTTGGATATTTACATATATTCGCTTAGGGTTGTATTCTCTTCTAGAGAAGGTAAGTCTTGTGTGTAGCAATCGGGATTAGGTTGCTTAGATCACAAGCAAATTGGACTAGGTTCACTCATACCGGGATTAGGTAGGTGTGTGATTACTTCCGGGATTAGGTTGTAATCATTTGCACATTTAGTGGATTCGAGGTTCGAGTGTGGCTTACTTACATAGCCCGTGGTTTTTCCCGTGAGGGTTTCCACGTAAAAATTCAAGTGTTAATTTAATTTCCGCACCATATTACACTTGCTTGTTTATATTATCTTGAGGGTAAATTCGTAATTTTAACTAACATGAAAAAAAATTGGGTAAAAAGCGTAAAATCTATTCACCCCCCCCCCACTAGATAGGTTTATACACACCGTGCTATATTTAGTTTCAATTGGTATCAGAGTGGGTTCCTAGACATACATAGGTGATCCTTGCTTATTTTGGTGTGTTTTGCATTTTGTGTGATTTTTGATTATTCATACATTTGCATTCATTTCATTCATTCATAAACACTATGAGTGGAAACGGTGGAAATGGTGGTGGCCACGAAGGAGCTTCTAGCACAAGGCCTCCACTTCTTACCGGATTGAACTATTCCCAATGGAAAGGGAAGATGGAATCCTACATATGCCAAATTCATGATCGTGCATGGATGGCGGTGGAAGACGGATATGATCTCCCTATGATGACTCCCGCGGGTGGAGGACAAGATGTTTTGAAGCCTAAGGCGCAATGGAACGCGCAAGAGTTTGAGGCTTCAAAGTGGAATAGGAAGGCGATGCATGCCATTATGTGTGCAATGGATGAGAATCAGTACAAGCTTATTCAGAATACTCAGATTGCAAAAGTGGCATGGGACATCCTTCAAGTTGCACATGAGGGAACCGAGGTGGTGAAGGAGTCCAAGCTTCAAGTCCTCCAAACTCAATTTGAGTTACTTAGGATGGGAGAGGATGAATGCTTCAATGACTTCGAAATCAAATTGATGGACATAGTAAATCAAAGCCATCAACTCGGAGACCCGTATTCGGATAGGAGAGTCAAGCAGAAAATTATGAGATCTCTCCCCGATAGGTTTGAATCAAAGGTGACGGCCATAGAAGAAAATAGTGGCTACATGGATATGAAGCCAAGTGAGGTAATTGGGCGTCTCCTTGCATATGAGTCTAGGAAGGTTCCTAGCACCACTACTTCTCCTAAGAAGTCTAAAGGAATAGCTTTGAAAGCATCTAAGGATGCAAAGGATGCAAAGGAGGCAAAGCATGAATCGGATGAAGACCTTGCCTTATTTGTGAAAAGGTTCAACAAGGTTATGGGGTTCAAGAAGAAGAAGGGATTTGGGTCAAGAGGACAAGATTTGAAGAAAAAGAGTTCCTTCAAGAAGTTTGAGCCTAGACAAGAGAGGACCGAAAGGAAAGGGTTCCGATGCTTTGAGTGTGGTGGGATTGGTCACTTTGCCCCCGAATGTGCTAATCACAATGAAAGGAAGAAGGGTAAAGTGATTGCCGCCACATGGAGTGGGAGTAGTGATGACTCCAATGAGGAAGATGAGTCTTCTAGTGAAGAAGAGCTCATGGCTAACTTCCTAGCTTTTGCCTCTTCTCACAAGAGCAAAAGTGCTAGTGAAAAAGAGGAGATGAGTCAAGAGGAAATTGACTCTAGTGAAGAAGAAAGTGACTCCTCTTCTAGTTCCAAAAAGAAGTTTGTGGAGCAAAAGGTGCTTGCTAAATACCATGCCGAGTTCAATGATTTAGCACTTAAAAGCACAAGAAAGATTGAGAGGTTGAGAGAAGAAAACCTTGAACTTTCGGCTCACAATGACCACTTAAGTGAACAAGTGGAAAGATTGAAGAGGAGAGAGGATAAGTTAATTGAGGAGTTAGACTTATCCAAGAGAAGTGAAGAAGGCATGAAGAGGGAACTTGTTGAAGTTAAAGGGTCCTTGGCTAGGATAGATTCTAGCACCAAGAAGCTTGATCATTTACTTGGTGTTGGAAAGAGTCCAAGTGACAAGAGAGGTCTTAGGTATGAAGATGGCAAGAAAGTCTCAACCTTTAACAAGACAGTGTTTGTCAAGAGCTTGAAGAACGAAGAAACTTCATTTGTGCAACCTCCTAGGAAGAAGTTAGAAGTAGGACAATGTTCTAATGCACAAGTGAAAATGGGGCCAAGAAGGAAATCTCAAGCTCAACCTCCTAAGGTTCCTCAAGCCAACACTCCTCCCAAATTTGCTCACAAAGGAAAGAAACCAATCATGCAACCTCAAGCTTGGAAGCAACCAAGACCAGTTCAACAACGAAGATGGATTGAACCCACTTATCCACAAAGACATGGACGTGCTCAAAGGCGAGGTATGATCTCTTTTTTCATCCCTATTTGTCACTTTTGTGGTTGTGATGGTCATATTAGACCAAATTGCTTTCAATATATTAAAATGTGTAGAAAACAAAGCATGATTGAAAAGAGAAAGAATAGAGCCAAGATGCATGTTTCTAGGAATGAAAATTTTGATTTGCATGATCCTAGAAATAATAGAGCACATGTACCAAAGACCACTAAGAAAGCTAAAATTGTTGCTAAGTGGTTTAGAAAGAATGAAAATGTTTGCCATGTTGCACAAATAGCCTTGAAGGCAAATTCTTCTAATTTTTGGTACTTGGATAGTGGGTGCTCTAGGCACATGACGGGAAACAAGAGTTTCTTCGAGACTCTTGTTATGGAGGAAGGTGGAAATGTCACTTTTGGTGATGGATCCAAAAGAAATGTTGTCGGGAAAGGAACCATTTCCGTTCCCGGATTACCCTTCTTATCCAATGCTTTATATGTTGATGGCTTGAAAGCCAATTTAATAAGCATTTCACATCTTAGTGATGAAGGATACTCCGTCTTGTTTTCTAAAGATTATTGCTCTATCCTTAAACCCGATGGACAAACCTTGTTGAAGGGCATGAGATCTAGCGACAATTGCTATTGTCTTGAAGCTAGTATTATATCAAATCATGTGTCCATGGATGAGCAAATTGAGTTGTGGCATGAAAGACTTGGCCACATGAACTTTAGGGATCTACGGACCCTTGGAAAGTTCAATTGTGTGCGTGGCCTCCCTAAGCTTGGGAAGAAAGCCAATGGTATTTGTGGACCTTGCCAACAAGGAAAGCAAACTAAAAGCACGCACAAAAAGGGTAAGTATCTCACCACTAAGGAGCCTCTTGAGCTTCTCCACATGGACCTTATGGGTCCCATGCAAACCGAAAGTTTGGGTGGAAAGAGATACATTTTTGTTTGTGTTGATGATTTCTCTAGGTTCACATGGACATATTTTCTTAGAGAAAAATCCGAAACTTTTGATAAGTTTAAAATGCTTTGTAATAAAATTCAAAATGAAATGAACTCTAATATTAAAAGCATAAGACGGATTAGAAGTGACCATAGGAGAGAATTTGAGAATGCCACTTTTGAAAGCTATTGTAATGGCTTAGGCATCTCCCATGAGTTTTCCGCTCCTAGGACACCTCAACAAAATGGAGTTGTTGTGAGGAAAAATAGGGTTCTTCAAGAGATGGCCCGTGTGATGTTGCTTAGCAACAATGTCCCTAGGAACCTATGGGCCGAAGCCATCAACACGGCTTGCTATATAGGAAATAGAGTGTTCCTAAGGCCCGGTACTAGAAACACCTCCTATGAGTTTGGAAAGGCAAGATGCCAAATGTTAGCTACTTCCACACTTTTGGAAGCAAATGCTACATTTTGAATGACCGTGATCAACTTGGCAAATTCGATGCTAAGAGTGATGAGGGTATTTTTATTGGCTATGCCTTAAATAGTAGAGCCTATAGAGTTTTCAATTTAAAGACTCTAAGTGTTATGGAATCATCCAATGTCGTATTTGATGATACTAGGCTCAAGTCTAATGATCATGAGGAGGAGGGTATTTTTAGTGATGATTCTCCTTTGGAGGAGGTTGTGGTGTCACCTAATGTTGGGACATCTAATGTCAACAATAATGACACACAACCTATTGATAGAGTTCCTCTCTTGAACTCTAAAGAACCCGCTCCATGGGTTAGGAAACTCCATGATAAAGAAGATATCATTGGAGAGGTTAATGAGGGTGTTAGGACTAGACGTCAACTTGCTAATCTTATTAGCAATACATGCTACACCTCTCAAATTGAACCCAAAAAGGTTGAAGAAGCCTTAAATGATGAATTTTGGGTTCTTGCCATGCAAGAAAAGCTAAACCAATTCGAAAGGAATGAGGTTTGGACTCTAGTTCCTAGGCCTAAGACCACTAATGTCATAGGCACTAAATGGATATTTAGGAACAAATCCGATGAGGATGGCAACATAGTGCGGAACAAGGCTAGACTTGTAGCACAAGGGTACTCTCAAATTGAGGGTATTGACTTTGAGGAGACTTTTGCTCCCGTTGCCCGCTTAGAGTCCATTAGGCTTCTCTTGTCCATCTCTTATGTGCGCAAGTTCAAATTGCACCAAATGGACGTCAAGAGTGCCTTCCTCAATGGCTTCTTGCAAGAGGAAGTGTTTGTTGAACAACCTAAGGGGTTTGTGGATGCACACCACCCCAATCATGTTTATCGCCTCAAGAAGGCACTTTATAGGTTGAAACAAGCACCGAGGGCTTGGTATGAGCGCCTCACTCAATTTCTTGTTGACAAGACACTATTCATCAAGAGAGACAATGATGAGCTTTTCATAGCTCAAATATATGTTGATGACATAGTTTTTGGCTCCACCAACAACACCAAAGTCCAACAATTTGTTGATGTCATGTCTCTTGAATTTGAGATGAGTCTTGTTGGTGAGCTTAGTTACTTCCTAGGTTTGCAAATTAGGCAAATGCATGATGGGATTTTCATAACCCAAGCCAAATATGCTAAGAACCTAGTGAAAAAGTTTGGTTTAGAGAAAGCCAAACATTGTGATACACCCATGAGTACCACTTTGAAGCTAAGCAAGGATGCTAGTGGTAAAAGTGTGGAACAAACTCTATATCGTGGCATGATAGGTAGCTTGCTTTATTTGACCGCAAGTAGGCCCGATATATCTTTTAGTGTGGGTGTGTGTGCTAGGTACCAAGCGGATCCTAAGGAGTCCCATCTCTCTTCCGTAAAGAGAATCATTCGCTATGTGAATGGGACATCCAACTATGGGATTTGGTACTCTTTTGACACTAATGCTAGTCTTGTAGGCTTTAGTGATGCGGATTGGGCAGGAAATTGTGATTATAGGAAGAGCATATCGGGCGGTTGCTTCTTTCTAGGCAACAACTTGGTGTCTTGGTTTTGCAAGAAGCAAAACTCGATTTCCTTGTCCACGGCCGAGGCCGAGTACATAGCCGCGGGGAGTGGATGCACACAACTCCTATGGATGAAGCAAATGCTAGTAGACTACGGATTCAACCAAGGTACTCTCACTCTCTTTTGTGATAACATGAGTGCTATTAATATTTCCAAGAATCCGGTTCAACACTCTAGAACTAAGCATATTGACATCCGCCATCACTTCATTAGAGAGCTTGTTGAAAATAAATGCATAGTACTTGAACATGTAGGTACTAATGATCAACTTGCGGACCTATTTACTAAACCCTTAAATGCTACTCGATTTAAAACTCTTAGTAGATCTATTGGGATATGTCTTGTGGAGTGTTGACCCCATATGGGGAACTCAAGCAAAGAGAGCTATTTTGCATTCTTGTAACTTGCAAAAAATTTGAAATAACTTATGCCTCTTCTTTTGATTGCTTGAGTAAGCTTGGTTGTACATATGTATATATGTTTTCTATTCTATAAGTGTGAACCTTGCTTGTTTACAATCCATGTCATATTTATGTTCAAACATGCATTTTTGGACTAGGAGATTTACATAGGAAGTATGATGTGAATGACCTATAGTTATCTCCATGACATGATGTTTCTTAATTAACATGCTAATGCTAAATGAAAAAGCATGAAATTCATACAACATGCTCACATGAAAAGCATGAATTGATGATTGCATATTCTTAAAAATGCAAAACTTGTGTGAAAGCTTATGAGACTCAAAATGAATAAAGGATCTTGTATCCGTTCAAAGGAATTTACATTCCAAATGTCTCTCTTTCTTTATTAGTTGAACATGGTTACTATCATACGGATATCTTATCCGGAAAAATCTAATAGGGTGCAAAGTCGCTCATGCCATGTTTCGCTTATAAAGTTAGATATAGTTAATCTTAAATTGAAATCAATAATCTCTATATCCTTGCTTTTCCCATGACATTGGTGAAATTGGTTTGAATTCGAATTAGAAACCTTTGTCATTTGCTTTGCCAAATACTATTGTATTTTGGACTTGAATGCTATATGTCTTGTATGCAAAGCATGTTGGATTCACACATTTTATCAAATAAATCTCCTTGTTTCTCTCAAATTAATTGAAGTGCATAACGTGACTTATATGTATATGCATATCTTGCATGCTTCTATCTCTCGTTGCTATGAGTGACCCGGTTGGGGACTACTCCTTTGCCTATATCATGACAAAAAGGGGGAGTAGGATATTGTAAGGGGAGTTGCAAAATAGAGAAGCTATTGTGCACTTTGGGGAGATAAAACATTGAGGGGGAGTAACCCTTTGAGGGGGAGCATTGCATTTATCATACATTGCATACATTGGGTAATGTTGTGCCTAAATTCTACAAATGCAAATGCTTGGTATTGTTCTCACATGATTAATCTCACACTTTACTTGAATTGGAAATGGTAGAAACTCTTTTCAGGGATTGATTATTCTATAAGAGGATTGAAGACTTCAAGTTGCATTCTCTTATCTCTTTGTAATGTAGAATATTATTGTAATCTCGTAGTTTCTATTTTTTTGTGAGGAATCAATGTGAGTGATGGTTTTGTCACAAAATAGCCAAAGGGGGAGATTGTAAGGATTCTCGTTGTTTTTAATTGGCTTATTTCGTGATCAAACCATAAATGGGGATCCTTTGTAAGGGTAGTTTAGATGTTGTTATAAGTGCTTTAGGCCCTTTGAAGACCTCATTATTGACAAGCACCAAAGGTAATATTCTAAGTGCTTTCTTGTCTTGAAGAGTTAGTTGCACACACTCACAACTCATGCATATGTTTAATCTTTGTATGTTGTGTTTCTTTTTGTTGTGCATAAATGCTTATTTACATCTCTTCTTGCTTGATTTAATGATTGCATCTTGTGTTTATAACATCATAACATTTAGGCTTTTAGGATGCATATTGGTTGACTTTTGTTCCCCTTGCATGATTGCTTGTGGGGACAAAATTGAAGGCTGTGCGCTGGTCCACCAGCGCTGGTCCACCAGCGCCGGTCGACCAGCGCCGCTCACCGGCGCAAAACGCCCAGTGGAGCGCCGCTGGTCGTGCGCTGGTGTGGACCAGCGCCGGCCACTAGCGCCAATCGCCCAGGTGTGCGCCGCTGGACTGGCGCTGGTGGCAGCGCCTGTCGTCCAGCACTCAAG
Organism: Acer saccharum; assembly: GCA_030490815.1. Lineage (NCBI taxonomy): Eukaryota > Viridiplantae > Streptophyta > Magnoliopsida > Sapindales > Sapindaceae > Acer > Acer saccharum. The sequence goes on from CM059875.1 coordinate 24,278,169, forward strand.
CCAAAATTGGCTTGTGCGCTGGTCCACCAGCGCAGGTCCACCAGCGCACAGAGTATTTTTCTGGCGAAATTTCAAAACGACCTCACTTCACTTATGGCCTCTATATATATGCTAACTTGATTTTAGGTCACTTACAAGAGTTCTTATTCATGCTTCATACTTAGGATATTTTTCAAGAGAAGAAAAATACACAAAGAACTCATTTTTAATTACTCAAACACAATTTCATGATCATCAATCATCATCTAGCATCATCTTAGATCATCTAGATGTCACCTTGCATGGAATCTTCATCATACTTTGCTTGGTAAGCTTTCACTAATATCTTACATATTTTGTGTTTAATTTATCTAGCAATCTCAATTAATTACTTGATTGTTATTTTGTATGCTTTGGATACAAAATTGAGAATAGTATGATGTATGTTTGAGAAGTTGTATTGTGCTAGCATATTAGGTTTTGTGCTTAATATTGATTAGCTTAACTAATTGACATGTCATTTAGTTTTGATACCTAGGATTGTTCTTAATTGCATATTAATCATCTTAGATAAGCATATAGGGTTTCCCTTGCTCTATGTTGCATTTTGGATATTTACATATATTCACTTAGGGTTGTATTCTCTTCTAGAGAAGGTAAGTCTTGTGTGTAGCAATCGGGATTAGGTTGCTTAGATCACAAGCAAATTGGACTAGGTTCACTCATACCGGGATTAGGTAGGTGTGTGATTACTTCCGGGATTAGGTTGTAATCATTTGCACATTTAGTGGATTCGAGGTTCGAGTGTGGCTTACTTACATAGCCCGTGGTTTTTCCCGTGAGGGTTTCCACGTAAAAATTCAAGTGTTAATTTAATTTCCGCACCATATTACACTTGCTTGTTTATATTATCTTGAGGGTAAATTCGTAATTTTGACTAACACGAAAAAAAATTGGGTAAAAAGCGTAAAATCTATTCACCCCCCCCCCCCCCCCTAGATAGGTTTATACACACCGTGCTATATTTAGTTTCACTGTGTGTGGGTTTATTTGCCTTGGTCAATTAAGAAGAAAGAGGTGACTAGTGATAGTGAGATTTTAGAAGTGTTTAGGAGCTTTAGTGAGCACATAGAATAAAAAAAATATGTTTGAAATAGAAAAGAGGCCATATATCCCCCGTTCCACCTACAACCTCATCTTCTAACATTCCCAACCCACAGGCTAGGTTCATGACAGACCTAAATGATGTCGATTTTAGTGGTTTTGAGGAAAATATTTTTGATTTTGATGGAGATAATATGATGTTGTAGATAATGAGCATGCTGGTGCAGATGGTATAGGTCATGAAACTGATGAAATGGGTGGGGTTCCTGGTTTGATGGAATTAGAAGTGATAACTAAGGTTCCTGAAGCTATGGGTGAGATTCCAGATGAAATTGGTAATAATGATTTGTTTGAAGGTTACCAATTCAAGAGTGACGATGAGTTCTTTAGTGACTCTGATAATTAAAGAGGTGATTGCAACAGTGATGAAGAGTAACCTTTTCAAGAAACTCATAGGCTGTCTAATTAGGTTTGAGGTAGGGCAGATACATGACAGTGTGTATACATTGTGGGGGATGTTGATAGATTATGCAATTCAGGAGGGTTTTAATTTCAAAAAGATAAAGAATGATAAGAATAGGCTCACTTGGGCATGACTTGCTGAAAATTGTCCATAATGGTTGCATGCTTCCATTATTGGTGATGAGACAATGCAAGTGAAGACTTACAACAATGACCATACCTGTCATCGAATTTATAAAAGTCAAGAGGCAAGGGCAAAGTGGATTACAAGTAAGTTTAAGGTTCTTGTGAAGAACAATCCTAGCATTCAATGTTGGGTGATCTCTGATCTATTGAGAGATCATTTCAATGTCAGTGTTGACCCTCAGAGGTTGTACAAGGCAAAAACGAGGGTTTTTGGGGTGCTGCTTAAAGAGCATACAAAGTGTTTTTCCCATTTAAGGGGGTATGCAGTGATGGTGCAACAATGCAACCCTAGTTTAGCTACCTATGTTCAGCTGCCTATATTCATCTTCAGACAGACACCGCCATCTTCCAAAGGTTTTTTGTCAGTTTTGAAGCTCATAATAAAGGATTTCTAGAGGGTTGCAGGCCTTTCATTGGCATTGATGGATGCCATTTTAAAGGGTCTTTTGGAGGAGTTCTTTTTTTTTTTTTTTTTTTTTTTTTTTTTTTTCAGCAATTGCATTAGATGCAAACTCTAGACTGTACCCTATAGCTTATTGCATTTGTAAAGGTGAAACAGTACTAAGTTGGTTCTAGTTTTTGTAGCAGCTGCGTTGTTTCTTGAACTACCTATAAGATAGACTTATCTACTTCATGAGTGACATGCAAAATGGTGTAATGGGGGCTTTGAAGATGTACTGGCCAAAGGCAAGCATAAGGTATTGAAATGCTTATATCTTTTTTCAATAACTTGATGTTATTAGAGTTTTTTTTTTTAAAAAAAAAATTCATATATTAATTTCACTTTTCACGTTTGACATAGATTCTGTGCAAAGCATATTTATGCCAATTTCAATATTAAATACAGTGGACAAAAGATGAGGAAGCTCTTCTAGAAAGCTAGTAAAACTAGTGACAAGCATAAGTTCAAGAAGTGTTTGCAAGATATAGGTAGTATAAACCCTTAAGCTATGGCTTATTTAGCTACCATTGAACCTCGTCATTGGTCAAGGCATGCATTTGATAACTCAATGAAATGTGACCACGTGACTAACAATATGATAGAAGCTTTCAATAACATGGTTAAAGATTTTAAGTCTAGGACTTATTTAGGCTTGATGGAGTATATAAGAAGAATGGTGATGAGTAGGTGTAAATGCCTCACTTTTTAATTAGCTTATTTCGTTGACAAAATCACAATGGGGTCTAAAATTGTAAGAGTAGCTTAGGTTCGAAGAATTCTCTTTAAATGCTATTGGACCTCATTGTAGACATTAAATGCTTCAAGGAAGTTAGGTTACTTGTCTTGACTCTTATTGAAAAGATTTAGTTGCACACATACATATCTCATGCATTTACATATCTTGTATATTTTTATATGTTACATGTTTGATGCTCATGCATGTTATTTTCTCACTTCACCTTGCACCTCTTTGTTTGGATTTTTATGCTTGATCCTTGCTCATGGCCATTGGACATAGTTTTCTTGAGCCCTTAGCGCAATAAGCGTTGTGCGCCTGTCATGCGCTGTTGAACCAACGCCACACTAGTGCATCTCGAACAGAGGTTATGCGCTGGTCGTGCGTTGGTCGTCATGCGCCAACACTCGCACAACTCGAGCAAAGGTTCTGTGCTGGTCGTCATGCGCCACACCAGTGCATCTCGAGCAGAGGATCAGCGTTGGTCGTGCGTTGCTCGACCAGTGCCACACCAGAGCACTGGGCGTACTTTTTGGGTATTTTTCCAAAACGTCATAGTTTAATTTAGGGTTGATATATGTATCTCTTTCTCCCCATTTCGTTTTTGTGAGGTAAAAAATACAACTTTTGAAAGCCAAAGAGTGTCTTCAAAGAAAAGCTACCAAGATTTGATTTTTCTCAACCAAAACCCAAATACTCATCATCCATTCATGTTTCAAACATCATCTAGGTTGTGTTTCTTCATGGGTTTTCTTAAACACACATGACTTGGTAAGTAGAACATCATCTTCATCTATTCTTGTGTTCTTACTTTACAAGATATCTGCTTTATGACTTGATTAGTATCAAGATTAGATTTATATCTATATGTTGAGATTTTTGTGTTGTGCGTTGAGCTTTGTTTATGATAGGTATTCCTTCTAAGGTTTTATTTGCTCAAATAGCTAAGTTGTATGCATGTCATATAACAACATGATATCTATGATTGTTTGACTTGTTCATCCATGGCTAGATAAGTACTAAATGTTTGACCTTGCATTTATGCACTTTGAATATTGTTCATATTAACATTAGATTGCATTTCTCTTCTATTGAGAGTTAAGTCTTGTATTTACCTTGGGTAATTTACAAGCAAGAGCCTAGAATCATTATTAAAAGCCCACGGGTAGCAAAGACGAATTAGTAATCATATAGGTGTGATAGGTCAACCTAGATTGTAATCGTTTTTGCAAGTAGTTGATTTGAGGATTTGATTGGCAATTATGCCCATGAGTTTTTACCCTTTTGGGGTTTTCTCAAGTAAAATAAATCATTGTGTCAGTGACTTTATTTTCCGCACTTACTTTACATGATGATTTATGTTAAACACTAGGGGTGTTTGTGACTAGTATTGATTAACCGAAATAGTTGGCAATTAATTTGGTTTAAACCTATTCACCCCCCTCCCCCCCAACAGGGTTATTTAGACACTTAATTCATATATTTTCAATTGGTATCAGAGTGGGTTCTTTAACATAATTAGGAGATCCCTTGCTATTATTAGAATGTCTTGCATTACTTTGCATCTAGTTAGTGAGTCTTGTTTGCCTTGTTTAGGTGTTTGCATTCATCTCATTCATACACCCAAACACTATGAGTGGGAACAGAGTTGGAAACGAGGGAGCCTTAAGCACAAGACCTCCATTGCTCACCAAGGTGAACTATGCCTTATGGAAAGGTAAGATGGAGGCCTATGTTTGCCAAATACATGACCGAGCATGGATGACAATAGAAGATGACTACACTCCACCAACTATGACCTCTACGGAAGGTGGTGAAGTCTCTAAGCCAAAATCTCAATAGAGCACTTAAGAGTTCGAAGCCTCCAAGTGGAACAACAAGGCAATGCATGCCATTCTTTGTGCCATGGACGACAATCAATACAAGTTGATCCAAACCACTAGAATCCAAGTGAAGTTGATACACATAGTGACCAAAATCTCAATAGAGCACTCAAGAGACGGCTCATGAAGGAATTGAGGTGGTCAAGGATTCCAAACTTCAAGTCCTCCAAACTCAATTTGAGACAATTAGAATGGAGGAGGATGAGTGCTTTAATGACTTCCAGGAAGTTGATAGACATAGTGAATCAAAGTCATCAACTTGGTGACCCTTACTCGAATAAAAGGATCAAGCAAAAAATCATAAGGTCACTTCCCAAGAGATTCGAATCCAAAGTGATGACTTTAAAGGAAAATAGTGACTACACAAAAATGAAGTCGGGTGAAGTGATTGGAAGGCTTTTAGCCTATGAATCTAGGAAGGCTCCTACAATCACACCTCCCAAGAAGCAAACGAGTTTTGCCTTGAAGACTATCAAGGTTGAAAAGAAGGAAGAAGATTCGGATGAAGAAATAGCTTTAATGGCAAAGAATTTTAAACAATTTATGAGATTTGAGATGAAGGGTTTTAGTTCCAAGGGAAAATTTGTGAAGAAGAAAACTCATTTCAAGAAACTGGAGCAAACACAAGGAGAAGGACTACAAAAAAGGTATTCAATGCTACGCGTGTAGTGGCTATGGACACACTGCTCCTGAGTGTGAAAATTTGAAGAAAAAGAAATGAAAGGCTATAACGGCTACTTGGAGTGATAGTGATGACCTAGAAGAAGAAGAAAAGTCTTTGGACGATGAAGACCAATTTGCCAACTTCATTGCCTTCTTATCTTCTCACAATGGCAAGGAAGTTATGAGTGACCAAGAAGAGGAAGAAGACAAGCAAGTAGAAGTAGATGAAAGTGACTCGAATGATGAGAGTATTTCATCCAAGTCCAATCATGACTTTGGTGATGAGATAGACTATGATGACTTCATGAAGTTCTTTGAGAGTTCTAGATTAAAGAAGAAGAAAGAGATTCAAAAGCTAAAAGGTGAGAACCTTGAATTGACTTTCAAGATGACTCACTTGAGTGAGGAAATGAGAGGAGCAAGAGAAATGGAAGAATGATTAAAGATGGAGCTAATCATGGTCAAAAAGAGTGAAGAAAGTATGAAAAAGGAACTTGTGGAGGCAAAAAGTTTGATTGCTAAGATTATCTCCGAAACTGAAAAGCTTTATAAGATGATATCATGTGGAAAGAGTCATAGTGATAAGAAACGTTTGGGATATGTGAAAGACATGGAGATCACGTCCTTGAAGAAGACAACATTTGTCAAGAGCAAAGAGATTGAAGATGCTCAAATCCCTTAACAACCAACTAAATGGGTTAAAGTTGGTGAATCCTCAAAGTATGCTCAAGCTAAGGTTCCAACAAGAGCTCTACCAAAACAAGCTAGAGCACATCAATCAAGACCTCCATAACCAAAAATCCCTCAAGCTCAACAAATAAGACATACTAATTTGGCTCAACCACAAAGAAGAGAGTTGGCTCAACATCAAAGAACAACTCAAAGTAGAAGGAAGCCTTAAATGCGTGCACAAAGCTATGGTATGAACTCTTATTTCACTCCCACTTTTCATTACTGTGGAATTGAAGGCCACATTAGGCCTAATTGCTTTAAGCATATCAAATTATATAGAATTGAAAGCATGATTGAGAAAATTATGCTTAGGAGAGCCGAAAAGCATGCACCTAGGAAATTTAGAGCTAATTGACCCATGGCTCCTAGGAATGATAGGTGGACTAGAAAAGATGAGTATTATTGCCATGTGGCTCAAGTAGCCTTGAAAGTCAATGCCTCTAACACTTGGTATCTTGATAGTGGGTGCTCTAGGCACATGACCGGAAACAAGAGTTTCTTTGAGACTCTTGTGATGGAGAATGGTGGATTTGCCACCTTTGGTGATGGTTCACGGAAAAAGGTCATAGAGAAAGGTAACATATCTATTCCCGGTTTGCCTTCCTTGCCCAATGCTCTTTATGTAGATGGCTTGCAAGCTAATCTCATTAGCATATCATATTTAAATGATAAAGGGCTTTCGGTTATGTTTGGCAAAGTTGATTGATCTATTTTAAAGGAAAATGGGCAAGTTTTGTTGAAAGACAAGAGATTAAGTGACAATTGCTATTGTCTTGAGTCTAGCATTATCTCTTATAACTTGTCCACATATGAACAAGGTGAACTGTGACATCTAAGATTTGGCCACATGAATTATAGAGACTTGAAAGTCCTTGATATGTTGAATGTTGTGAGATGCCTTCCCAAACCTGGGAAGTTTGTGGACTTTGTCAACAAGGGAAGCAAGCCAAAAGTGTGCACAAAAAAGGTAAATACTGTAGGGATTCCCTTTGATTGATTGGCTTATTTCGTGGACAAACCACATGTTGGGGTTTGGTTGTAAGGGTAGTCTAGGTGATTAAGGTTGAAGATCAAAGACCCTTTCCAAGACATTAAGAGGACAAGCACCAAAGGTATATATCTAGTGCTTACTTGGCCTTGAAGAGATATAGTTGCACACACACACAACATGCATAACTCTTATTCTTGAATGTTGTGTTTATATTTTGTGTGCATTGTGCTTTATTGCTTATTCAATATCTCTTCTTGCATTAAATTGATTGCATCTTGTTCTATGAAATGCCATGACATTATAGGCATTAGGATGCATTCAATACCCACAGTTGCACTTCATGTATGTTAGCCTTGAGTGTGGAGTAATTCGTTTTCCGACATTGTTCAGAAACATCCGCGCTTGCACTAATGAATGCTTAGTTTCATGCGAAGATCGCCTACGGAGAATGCCCTTGGCTTCTCCTTGGATTTCACCTCTATTGGTGATCGGCGGCTTGGCCACCGAACGAAACTGCCGTTTTGACCTGATTGATTATTCTCTCGGGTTTGATTCGACGGTTGGATCGGCGGTCACGAAACCATCGAATGAAACCACCGTTGTTCCCTTGGTCTTCTTGGGTTCAATTCGACGGTTACGAATGGCGGCCAGGTCGCCGTTTGAAACAGCCGATCGGTGCGTGATCGCGCTCCAAATGTTTACATTTAGCGCTCCCTAACTTAGCTTTTGTAATCGTTTTACGAGCCCTTTTTGGTATTTAATATTGTAAATAAGTGTTTTTCAGGTATTTCAGCTCATTAGGGGTATTTTGGACCAAACTGGAGAAAAGTAGCGAAATCAGGGCAAAAGAGGGCAAATATGTCATTTGGGAGAATCAGGGGTCATAGTGAAATTCTGGGGGAATTAATGCATATTTGGTAATTAAGGAAGAGCTGAGGGGTGCAGTGTGTAATTCGCCAACCAACGCACAGAAAGCTGCCACGTCACTTAAGTGGGACGACGTCGTTTTGCACCTGTCTCAGCGTGCGTCAGCGTGACGTCAGCATGACGTCACGCGTCTTCAACCTCAAGCGGGTCAACACAGACCCACGAACCCGACCCGGTTGCCCATCGACCCGGTTCTGACCGGCTTCAACCCGGACGATTCCGGCCAGTTTCCGACGTCGTTTTCGGCGGCCGTCCGCCCAGAATTGTTGCCGGAGCTCCTTCGGTCCGTTTGCCACCAGTTTCGGCCTCCCATGCATGCAATTTCCACCTCCATCAACTCCTCCAAGTCTTCTGTAAGGTTCACTATTTGTATTGGCTTGATTCCATTGCAAAACACTCTATGATTGTATTAGTTGTTGCTTAGGACATTATTTGAAGAAAGGAAGCTCAAAGAGTGAAGAGCAACGTCTAGTGCAAAAGTCGTCTTCAAGAGGTGAAAAACGTCAAAGGTAAATCTTGACTTCCACCCTCTTGCAAGGCGTTAGCGCACACACACACAATTCATACATGTGTGTCCCTGCATCGTGGTTCAAACATTTGGTATAACACATTCACACACTTCATAGCATGCTCATGCATTGATCTTGTATTGACAAACATTGTGAAATTGCATGCTTTGTGACTATCTCTTTGATATGGCATGTTTGTGTGAATATGTGTTTATTTGTTTTCGTATTTTGTGTTTAGGACTTGAACATGATCTTATTTAATGCCTTATCGAGTTCCGGTCGTTTCGGTTACTCATTCATAAGGTTTCGAGTCCAAACAAGTTGACTAGTCTACTTTTCGTTCTCATTTGTTGTGTTGATTTCATCATCGGATTCCGAGATGATTTCTCAACCATTTTTCAAAGTTGAGTAGTCATAGTCATGCGTGAGGGAGTCATGGTTCGTAATCCGAAAACGGATTCAAAATCGGAGGTCGGATGCTCAAGATATGGGGCAACGAACCGAGGGAGCGCACGAGAGGTGTGCAAATCACGTGTGGCCACTTGGCCAGCCCGTGTGGGAGGCCGTGGGCCCCACGGGCAAGGGAGCCTTCTGCTCCCGTGGGCCCCACGCGCCCCCCACGGGGTGCTGATGTGGTATCACGTGATTTGCTCGGAAATACTCTCCTTTTCCCTCCTTTTAAGCAAACCTCCTTCCCTCCACACTTATGCAATTTTTTGAAGAACACTTCATTTTCCCGCATCAGTTTTTCAACAATTTTCGTTTACTTGTTTTGATCATATCTCTCTCATACGAACTCGAAATCATTCGATTCAAAAACCAAAATTGTTGGTCTCGAAGAGAGCTACAAACCCCAAGCATTTCCAGAGGCAGTTGACTTCGGAATTTTTCTCAGCTGGTCCATTTCCAGTCCGTGGTCAGTAGTATGTTTCAACTTATTTCTTTTTCAATTTCATCTTTGATCATCTATTGATTATTTCCATTTGATTGATGAAATTTGTTAAGAAGTATGTTAGATCACATGCTAGGGTTATTTGATCATTTGTTAATTAAGTTTTAGCTTTGTGATTAGTCTTGAACATTTATGTGCTAAACTTGAACTATCATGAAATTGATTCTAGAAAATATATGAGTGATGTGCTTCATGTTATTTTCTATGTTTTATTTCATGATCTAAGAATTAGGTTTTTAGAGTGCTAAATTGAATATTCATACCTTTGTTCTTATTGATTTGCATGTCTTGATTTCTAGATAACTTTTGTGATTGTGTGTTGAAATCATATTCTAGACTATCATTGAACATGTACATTTTGCTTGATTGATCATCTAGCTTAATTTGATTGTGCTTGCATCATTTGCATCACTTTAGATCATAGCCTTGCATTAAGGTTGAAGTCTCTTGCAAAGTGAGTGAAGCTTTGTGTAGAGCAAGGGAGTCTTGACTAGGACATGTGGTCCAGATAGTCAAGCAAAAGTCTTAGCTAGGAGTGTGGTACTCCGGATGGTTGAGCTAAGAGAGCTTAACTAGGATCTTTGTGATCCGGATAGCTAAGCACGAAATCTTCCTAGAGACGTGAGTGTCTTGGATAGGAAGTTGTTTTCTAGAGGTGTAGGACACATCTCGGATAGGAAGTAGGCTTGGTGATTCACTAGCCCGAGGGTAGATTAGGAGTTGATAGCTTGAGCGGATATCATGAGTGATAGCTTGAGTGTGTAAGTCCTTTTTCACATAGTGGATTGCTTCGCTGGTGGTTGTGGTATCAACCCGTGGATGTTTCCTCATTGAGGTTTTACCACGTTAAAATCATTGTGTTCAATTTTGCTTTACTTTCTTTTATCTTCCATATATTACATTGTTTGCACATCTTGTAAATTGATTAACTCTTGTCTTAGTGAAATCAATTCATTTGCTAAATCTTATCAAGTGTGCATTTGCCTTGTAATTTTCCGCATTATTTTTAATTAAAAGAATTTGGAGCCTATACCTATTCACCCCCCCTCTAGGTATATTTCACTACTACATTAAGGGAAATTTCATCTTCAAACCACCATGGCCAACCAAGCTTGGAAGCTTGCCTCCAGCGGCTTCTTGCCCGCTCCAAACACGTCCAAACTCGCCCAATGACGGCGGTTTCATGTGGCGGGAACAAGCCCGCAGTCCCGAAGGTTAGAAGTCACCGAAAACCTTCCGTTTTCGCGGCGACTTCACGACGGCAGGAACAAGCTCGCCTTCCAGAAGGTATGAGCTCGCCGGAACGCATGGAAGGAAGGCAGCTCATCCACTTGCTTCTCCTCTGACTTGAGCTTATCCCATACACATTACAACCTTAGATATTATTAGATATTTTACATTTAACTTATAATATACAAAATATCTAATATATGTCTTAGTTAGTAAGTTAATATACACCATATACTACACTACACAATTTTTTAGACTACAACACTTTAGTTTTAGTTAGACTTTAGTTGTAGAATCAAGAGAGAGAATAACTCTCTCAACTTTAGTTAGTGTTCTTCATAATTTTCCCATCATTTTCTAGGTAGCCAAACACCAATTTGAGCTACTTAGACTTGATCTTTTCAAGTTGCTCTAGAAGGAAATTGTTCTTGGATTGCAAAGAGGAGTCTTCTTGGCCAAGAAACCAATCCAAATGGGTTTGTTTTACTCTTCTTTTGTATTCTCTAGTTCATATATTTCTATGTGTAACTAAACCTTTTGTTAAGGGATTGATGTAACTCTTGTAATTAAACCAATGATTTAATCAATCTATTTGTTATTCACTCTCTAAGGCTTTGTATGTGTGTATTATGAACTCTAATGATATGTTGATGATATGTCTTGCATAAACATATAATTGTACACACTTGGTAGTTGATTTCATACATAAATGTGTCACACTTTGTGTATGAAGGTTTCAATATCTATTTCATAGAGATATATCTAAGTAATTCATGATTTGAGTTAATTAGAAAATCTCTACATCAATATTCCTAAATCCTCTCTTAATCACTTATCTATGATATTAGATTATGTGTTAGATGATGGATTTTGTGCTTAACATTATTGATAATGAATTACATGCCTTAGAAAGTTGTGAATGTGCTTAATGAATGATTGGTTAATGAATTGGTGGTTACTTGAATGAATCAATCCCCTAACATCTCTTAATCTAGCTTAATCATCTTTTAATCAAGCTTTAATCTTAGTTAATTGCAATTTTAGTTAATTGATTTAGATAACATTAATTAGTGAACTTGTTAGCAATTAGGAATTCAATAAGTAATGATCACCTAGAACTTACTTGTTAGCTAAACAACCTTCCTCGTGGGAACGATCACCCTTACTTGTGTACACTTTACTACTCGTACGACTCGTGCACTTGCGAAGGGTAAATCTACCTCGCGCCCCTTTAATTGCCGTTGTAGTTAAGTAGCTAGAATCCTTGACCTAGGATCCAATTAGTTTTAGTTAGCCTCATTTAGTGTAATTAATTAGAACCGGTCCGAGGTGTGTCAGTGCGTTTCATGGGCAAACTTGTCTTTTCACATGCCCAATTCTTGATGTCTATAAATATCTTACTTTCTCATTATCTGAATAAGTTCTTTGACTCCTTAAAACCCTAAACTTAAAAGAGAGATATTTGAGAGAAAATCAAATCAAGAACTCACCTTTAACCACTCAAATCAAATCCTTTTTGCATCAAATTTCATATTGCATCTTCTATGTCTATATACAGTGCATCCATGTATGGGTTTGCATCATCACAACTTGCTTGGTAAGATTTTGATTAACTTCATCTTATTTTAGTATTTTTACTACCAAGCCATCTCTTTTAAATTACTTGTATGTTTTAGATCATATGCTAAATACAAGAAAAGAGAATTAATTGTGATGAATTGATTGAGTGTTGTTTTGTGATAGCTTTGTATCTAGGATTGGTTATCTTTTACTTAGCTAAAGTTGTATGCCATGACATATAGCTATTTTGATATCTAGGATTGATTTTATTGTCATCATATAATCCTAGGTAAGCATCTAGAGTACCCTAGCTCTATATTGCATATTGGAATATCATGATGTATTCACATAGGGTTGTGCATCTCTTTTGAGAGATTTAAGTCTTGTGTGATTGACCGGGATTAGGTCAGACACCGGGAATAGGTGGTCACATAAGCAATTGGACTAGAGCCGCTTTTAAAGGCCCATGTGGTAGAAGTGAGGGGTTATTGACCAGAGTGTTAGACGAGGTCTACATAGGTTGTAAACTCCATTTCAATTAGTGGATTTCGAGGTCCGAGTGTGGCGCACTAAACAGCCCGTGGTTTTTCCCATGAGGGTTTCCACGTAAAAATCAAGCGTTCTTTAATTTTCGCACATATATGCTTGATTTTGTATATTGACTAGATTGGGGCATTTTCGTAAATTTGACTAATCACGAAAATTGGGTAATAACGATTAAAATCTATTCACCCCCCTCTAGATAGTTTTATACACACCGTTAATTTGTTTCAAATACCTTTCCACCAAGGAGCCATTAGAACTCCTCCACATGGACCTTATAGGTCCCATTCAAACCGAAAGCTTAGGTGGTAGAAGGTATATTCTTATGGTGGTTGATGATTTCTCTGGGTTCACATGGACCTACTTTCTTAGAGAGAAGTTCGAAGCTTTTGAGAAATTCAAAATGCTATGTGTTAAAATTCATAATGAGAAAACTTCTCATATTAAGAGCATTAAGAGAATTAGAATTGATCATGGGAAGGAGTTTGAAAATGCTAGCTTTGAAAGCTTTTGTAATAGCTTAGGCTTTTCCCATGAGTTTTCGGCTCTTAGGACCTTTCAACAAAATGAAGTTGTCCAGAGGAAGAATATGGTCCTTCAAGAGATGGCCCTTGTGATGTTGCTTAGCAACAATGTCCCTAAGAATCTTTGGACTGAAGTCGTCAATACGGCTTGTTATATAGGGAATAGAACATTCCTTAGGCCCAAGACCAAACAAACATCCTATGAGTTATGGAAGGGTAGAAAACCCAATGTTAGCTACTTCAACATCTTTAGAAGTAAGTGTTACATACGGCACACACGGCGGAACCGACCATGGTAAGTGAAAAACTTCTTTTTTCAAGGCACCAAGTCACACTTAAACTATATGCAAGTTGTGCAAGTTGTGCAAGTATGAGTGAATGACATGCATAATAATCAAACAAGAAACACACAAGGATATTCAAAACATGTAAATGTATGAGATGTGTGTGTGTGTAATCTAAATCTCTTCAATTAAGTGTCAAGACAAGTAAGCTACTTCCTTGAAGCACTTGAAGTCCACAATGAGGTCTATTGGCATTTGAGAAGGATTCTTCAATCCTAAGCTACCTTTACATATTTGAATCCCATTGTGATTTTGTCAACAAAATAAGCCAATCAAAAAAGTGAGGCATTTACAACCTTCATAGTAAGGTGAATATATTTTGTTGGAAGGTGTTATAGGTAAAAATTGTCGTAAAGGACACGTCATCCCCACGAAGAAGCCACATAAGCAGGAAACAGGAAAAGTCAACTTGAAAGGGGGAAATCCCCCAAGTGACCTACTCGGCTGAAACCAAAGCGACCCGATCACAAACAAAGAGAACCAGCTCGGGCAACGTCATCTACTCGGGCGTACTCAGGAATCAACAAGAAGAGATGGTTACAGAAACTCACTTCCCAAGCGCAAGGAAAGAATCAGCAGTGAGCACCTCTACAAAACGTACAATGCAAGCCTTCAGAGTTTAACGAGGAAACAAGCAGGTCTCCCACGAATAAAGGAGAGAGAATCCTGCCCAGAATCGGACTCAGCCAAAACAGGAAACATATCACACCCAAGAAAGAAATAGAATCCGATTAGGACTAGGCAACCGCTTGATACTTAGGCACCACGACATTAAACCCTAGCGTTACCTCAAACCCTAGGAACAGCATGTATAAATACCCCTTTGTAACGCGTAAGGGAGAGATATACTTTTTCAGCATAAAAGTGACCAGAGTGTATTTTGTAATATTTTTTCATAGTGAATTTTGGCTTCGTTGCTTAGACAACAACCCGTGGATGTTTCTCGGTCATCGGAGTTTTACCACGTATCTCTTATTTATTATTTTACAGTATTAAGATTCAACTATTATCACCCACAAACATGATCTCAAACCATCGATTGAGTGTTGACGAAAAATCACCGTCAACAATTAACGCCAGAAGGAGGGGGGATCAAAGCACTTGTGAGGCAGTGGCCGGCGAAGGAGATGGTAGCGATTCCAGGTACAGTCACGAATTACCTACTAACGAATTGGAGGATGACGCCACTCCCAACACTGCGGACGCAACCTTAGCAACGGCAGATCAATCAACTACCCTAGCTGGCCTCCAGCGTTTCCCCCTGACTAATGAAGAAATTGTGCACAGATTCCGTGTTTCTCTACAGCAACTCATATCGGACGTAGCAAGGCAGGGAGTTGACCTTTCCACCACGGAGGGTTAGATGTGACCTCACAATCTTTCCGCCCCAGATCAGCAGGCAACAAGATTGCATTCCACGGTAGTGGTACCAACGCCGGATGCACCCATAAAGGCTAGCCGAGGTCCTACAAACAGGCCAGCAATTTTGTTTGAAAGGTTAGCCAGGGATAGCAGGGAGCATATAGAGGAGAATGATTCTAACAAAAGGCATGGTTAGGATCGGATGGCCAGGGATCGAGATCGCCTCAGGAGACGTACTCATCGGAGAGCCCGATCATCATCCTCAGGAGAGAGTGAGCAGAGTTATCATCGCAAGCGCCAAAGGGGCACAGTTCGGCTGCATGGTCTACACTGAGGACATGGAGAGTTGAATCCAGAGGAAAGGGGCCAAAAGCTGACCATAAGTTAGAATTTCAATGCGATGGGAGAACCAGAAGGAGATAGGGACATACTCATACAGAGTTTGACCCGGGAAGTTTAGAATAACCTTCGACAGATGGTTGCTTTAGTCAAGCGATACGGGCATAATGAATTATCTGACGATGAGTCCGGAAGCCCTTTCACCAACGAAGTCTTGAGGACACCCTTCCCAGAGAGATTCAGGATGCCTCACTTAAAGCAATTCAAAAAAGATACTGATCCGAAGGAACACGTAAGAAGGTATAAGAGTGCCATGGCCTAGTATGTCTACAATGACGCCTTGCTGTGTTTGAATTTCCCCCAAACTCTCCGGGATTTAGGTTCCAGGTGGTTCGGCAGGTTACCAGCAGCGAGTATAGGCAATTTCAGTGAGCTGAGTAAAGCCTTCTCAAGGCAATTCCTCAGTAATGTACATGGGAAGAAGTCGGTGGTCCACTTGTCCCAGCTATAACAGGGGAAAGACGAGTCACTGAAGAAATATTTGGGGAGGTTCAGTCAGGAAGTGTCCGAGATTGGGAGTGCAAATGACGAAGCCATAATTGCCGCGTTCATCAACAAACTTCAGAACGGCCAATTATCATTTGACCTCCGAAGAGCCCGACTAACCAGTTATGCCGATATGATGGACATGGCCGAGGGTTATGCCTTGGCTGAGGAGGAAGAAATTGCCACAGAAGGTTACTTCGTGCATGGCGGTCGCCCAGAAGGGTCCAAAACCAAAGACCAAGCAAAGGCGCTCGATACCAAAGGTGACAAACTGAAGAATAAGGCGCGGGATAGTCGGGATGGACGTCGAGCATATGACCCAAAAACCAATTAGCCGTGGCAGAAGTTCCAGGGCAGATATACAAACTATACCCCATTGAAGAAAGATCAAGAGGAAATTTTGGCAATCCTAGAAGAAAAGAACATGTCTAAGGAGCCGCCTAAGTAGTCAACGTATGCTCGGAGGGACACCACCAAGTATTGTAGATTCCATAAGGAGAATGGGCACGAGACATCTAAGTGTTTCTAGCTAAGGGACCACATCAAAACCCTCATTAGGGAAGGACATTTGAAAGACATTGTCTTAAAAAAGGTTGATAGGACGGATGGATAGAAGGATAGCCGACAGGACGGACGGGCAAGAAAGCCTAGTCCCAAGAAAGCTGAGGATGAAGGAGCAATCAACACCATCTTTGGGGGACCAGCGACCGACAAGAGTAACAGGGAAAGGACCCAGGAAATCCGGGAGGCCGTGGAGGCACGGAGAGACCTGGACGTCAATTCTATTGAACCTGACCCAAAGAGAATCAAGGAGGGCTGGGACCCGATCATATTCACAGAAGCCGATTCACATGGAGTAGATGTTAGGCCAAATGACGCACTGGTGATCAGCGCACGGATTGGTCATAGAGAGGTTCATCGAATTTTGATTGACAATAGGAGCTCAGCAGATATTCTAAGTGCAGAAGTATATGACCAGCTGAGGCTAGATAGGAAAGACCTACAACCATTTCCCATACCCCTTAGAGGATTTGGAGGAGTCGAAGTAAGGTCGCTTGGCACGGTGAAATTACCCGTGAAGGTCGGGAAGGCTCCTTGCCAAAAAACAATGCTACTCGACTTTGTGGTGGTGGATACAGAAAATTGGCCGTACAACGCCTTATTGGGCCGACCATTCTTGAATAAAGTCAAGGCGATGACAGCAACCTACGCCCTCATGATGAAGTTCACGACAGAATATGGGGTAGGAGTGGTCAAGAGGTCACAAGAAATGGCCCGAAGAGCAAACTTGTTAGTGTATAAAGATAGGGAAGTACACCAAGTATACGCGGTAACAGCCGAGCAAGAGGTTGGTGAACCTGAAGAATAGGCAGAAGTGCCGAAAGAATTTGAGTTGGATCCCAGAGAAGAACCCGAGGCTAAGAAAGATGAGCTGACCGAAGAAGTGGCCCTGGATCCAAAGGATCCGAGTAGGACAGTAAATGTAGGGGCAAGTTTGAATGTACATGTCAAAACCCAGCTTGTCACGTTACTAAGAGATTACAAGGATGTTTTTGCTTGGAGTCACGAAGATATGCTGGGAATAGATCCGAAGGTGATATCACATTGCCTCTCCATCAACTAGGAGTTTCGCCCGGTAAAACAAAAAAGACGGCTGTTCAACCCCGAAAGGAGTACAGCAATTAAAAATGAAGTAGAAAAGTTACTTTCCACAGGATCGATAAGGGAAGTCAAGTACCCGGAATGGGTGGCCAATGTGGTGCTAGTCAAGAAAAAGAACGACCAGTGGAGAATGTGTGTGGATTTCATAGATTTAAATAAGGCTTGCCCAAAAGACAGCTTCCCACTACCAAGGATCGACTAGCTAGTAGACGCAATAGCAGGACACGAATTGTTAAGCTTCATGGATGCTTACTCGGGGGTACAATCAGATTCGAATGAATAAAGCCGACGAAGAGAAAACAACATTCACCACAGACCAGGGGTTGTATTGCTATAAGGTGATGCCATTCGGGTTGAAGAATGCCGGGGCAACGTACCAGAGGTTGGTGAACAGGATATTCGCTCGGCAAATTGGGAGGAACATGGAGGTCTATGTAGATGACATGCTGACCAAGAGTGTCATGGCAGAGAGACACGCGGAAGATCTAAACGAAACCTTTGAAGTTCTAAGAAGGTATAAGATGAAACTTAACCCGAACAAATGTGTGTTCGGGGTACCATCAAGTAGGTTTCTAGGTTTCTAGGTTTCCAGGTGCATCAGAGAGGCATCGAAATGAACCCCGAAAAGATCAAAGCATTAGAAGAGATGGCTTCGCCAAGAACGCTGAAGGACGTACAGAGGCTGACGGGATGTCTTGCATCACTTAACCGATTTATAGCAAAATCAACAGACAGATGCGCCCTGTTTTTTAAAGCAATAAAGAAAGGAAAAGGGCTTGAGTGGAACAAAGAATGTGAAGCAGCCTTCAAGAAGTTGAAAGAGTATTTAGGGTGAGTACCCATCCTCTTAAAGCCAGTGGTTGGAGAGACATTGTACCTATACCTCTCGGTCACAAAAGTGGCAACAAGCTCGGTATTGATCCGAATGGAGGAAGGAATACAGAGACCGGTATATTACACCAGCAAGGCATTGCTGCCCGCAGAAACAAGGTATTCACCGGTAGAAAAGATAGCGCTCGCCCTGATCACGGCAGCCAGGAAGTTAAGGCCATATTTCCAAGCACAGGCAGTAGAGGTATGCACTGATTGTCCGCTGAAGCTCATCTTACAAAAACCAGAACTGTCGGGTAGACTGACCAAATGGGCGGTGGAGTTGAGCGAATTCGACATCAAATACACCCCAAAAGCCGTAGTCAAGGGGCAGGCAGTGTCAGATTTTATAGTGGAGTTCACCGAGCCAGATGCTGAAGTAAGAAGAATAATGGAAGGAAAATAGGAGAATAGTTTCCGATGGAGGTTGCATGTAGACAAATCGTCAAACACTCACGGTAGCAGAGCCGGGATTGTAAAGTCCTGGAGGCGTGTTTAATATAAAGCTAGAGGGGGGGTGAATAGATTTTAGCTAATTATTACCCAATTTTCGCGTGCATGTCAATTTTACGAAAATACCCCTAGCAAGTCAAATATACATACAAGTGTAATAAGATGCGGAAATAATAAATGACACTTGATGTTTACGTGGAAACCCAACCACTGGGAAAAACCACGGGCTGTTTAGTGCGCCACACTCGGACCTCGAAATCCACTAATTGAAATGGAGTTTACAACCTATGTAGACCTCGTCTAACACTTCGGTCAATAACCCCCCACTTCTACCACGCGGGCCTTTAAAAGTGGCTCTAGTCCAATTGCTTATGTGACCACTTGTTCCCGGTGTCCGACCTAATCCCGGTCAATCACACAAGACTTCAATCTCTCAAAAGAGATGCACAACCCTATGTGAATATGTATGAATATTCAATTAACAAACAAGGCTAGGGAACCTTAGATGCTTATCTAGGATGATGATATATTCAATTTAAATCAATCCTAGATATGAAAATAGCTATATGTCATGGCATACAACTTTAGCTAAGTAAAGGATAACCAATCCTAGATACAAAGCTATCACAAAAAACCCACAAACATTCAAAAGATTAACTAGTTGATTAAAAAACAATCTATCAACCTAGTTATAAATAAATCACACAAGAATGTTTATGGCATAGCTTTTAGGCAATAATGACCTAATCAATTAAGCTATCAAAAATAATCTCAATCATATAATGAGATTAATTAGCTAGATATAAAATAGGCATGAAAACCTAGCTAACATAAATAACCCAATCAACACATAATCTCAATCATGTATGTAGAAATTAATCTAAACACATACAAGTAATAAATGAGATAAAATTGATAAGTAGAAACACTAATTATGTAAGATAAAAGTGTTTAACAAATCATACCATGTGTGTTGAAGAAGACCCATGCATTAGCACATGCTAGATGAACCTAGATGATGCCTAGATGATGATTTGTGCATGTGGGAATGGGTTTAGAGAGATAAAGATGTAATCTTTAAGCTTTTTCTCTCAAGTCTCTCTTTCTCTCTCAAGAATAAGGAGCCTCTCTCTCTAGGGTTTGATTTTGTGGCTCTACTCTCAAAATGATGAGAAAGATATGTATTTATAATGCCCAAATGAAACTATGTCGTTTTGGAAGAAATGAAAAAAGTATGGGCATTTTCGCGGTACTCGCGTCAGTGCAGCGACTCAACATTCGAGCGCTTCGAAACATGACCAAACGACATCGAAACCTTTCATATAATATATCGTTGGAAAGGTATGGATGTCTACTTTCTACTCGTTTTTACAGAATGGAATTTTGATGTCTGTAGAAAAAGTTATGGTCAATTGAGTGACCAAAGGTCAGAAACAGACAACAACAGAGTTGCCCTGTTTTGGTTGTAACTTTGGAGATTTTAAAACCAATCCAAACGGTCATGAAATATTACGAATAATATACCGTTGGAAAGGTATGGGTGTCTAGTTTGTACAGAAATTTTCAAAACTCATTTTGAAGCTTTGTATAAAAAGTTATGGTCACAAGACCATGCAAAGGTCAGTTTTGAAAAACATTTAAAACATTGAAATCTAATCTTTTGAAACTAGACACTTTACTCCAAACAATCAAATCAAAACTACCACTTATCCAAGAGAAGAATGAGACCTTCTCAAGTGGTCAACCATCGCGCTAAGACATGCACACCATCGTGCAAGCGCGGACGTTTCCGATCACACAAACGGAAACGAATTACACCACACTTAAGACTAATAATGAAGTGCAAGTGTGGGAAGTGAATGCATCCTAATGCCTAAACATGTCATGGCATTTCAATGAACAAGATGCAATCAAAATAAAACATGCAAGAAGAGATGTTCAAGAACATGCATGCACATATATAAAACACACAACATACAAGAATAAGATTTATGCATGAGTTGTGTGTGTGTGCAACTAGATCTCTTCAAAGCAAGTAAGCACTAGAATTTACCTTTGGTGCTTATCAACCTTGAGGACATGAGAGGGTCTTGAGCTTGAATATCAATCATTTAAGCTACCCTTACATACAATCCCCAACACATGGTTTGTCCACGAAATAAGCCAATCAAGATATGGGAATCCTTACAGGGATAGTCATAACGACCCCGGAGGGAGACGCTGTAGAGTGCGACATGAGGTTCGATTTCAAAGCAACCAACAACCAAGTAGAATATGAAGCTTTGTTAGCTGGCTTGAGGGTCTGTATAGCGTTAGGAGCAGATGAGTTGGAGATTTACAGTGATTCGCAAGTTGTGGTTAACCAGGTGTTAGATGAATACCAGGCGAGGGAGGAGCACATGATAGCTTACCTGGACATTACAAAGAAACTGCTTAGAAAATTCAAGATATATAAAATCTTTTAGATCCCTCGGGAAGAAAACGAGAAAGCAAACGCTTTGTCCAAATTAGCCTCAGCCACCATGAGTATCAGGTCCAAAGCAATACCGGTGGCTCACCTAGCTAGGCCGAGTACGGTAGAACCTGAGGAAGTCATGGTATCGGAGATCCAACCAGTTCAAGGTGACTGGACCACACAACTCAGAAAATATTTAGAGGAAAACATTTTACCCGAAGATGCTGTGGAAGCAAAACGCATCAAATACAGGTCAACCCGGTACACAATTCTGAGAGGTGAATTGTATAGACGAGGGTTCTCAAAGGTGCTGCAAAGGTGCATCGCCGGCGAAGAAACCAAAAAGATCCTGAAGGATGTTCACAGTGGAGTATGCGGAAACCACACTGGAGGTAAGAGTCTGGCGCATAAGGTACTCAGGCAAGGATTCTATTGGCCGACTTTGTTTGCAGAAGCACAGCAATTCGCGAAGAGCTGTGAGACATGCCAGAGAATAGCAAACGATATTCGACAACCCCCAGAATTGTTCAGAAGCTTAACTTCACCTTGGCCTTTTGCCATGTGGGGCCACGACCTGATAGGATCAATGCCCACTAGAACAAAGGGGGGTGCGAAGCATGCTATTGTAGCAGTAGACTACTTTACTAAATGAGTGGAAGCAGAAGCTCTCGTACACATCACTGAGGCAAATATCACCAGCTTTGTCAGAAAGAATATAATATATAGGTTTGGGATCCCGAGCATCATCATAACAGACAATGGGACCCAATTCGACAACAGCAAGTTCAGAGAAATGTGCGAAGAGTATAAAATCACAAACTACTATGCATCACATGCTCATCCTCAAACTAATGGCCAGACTGAAGCTGTGAACAAGGTGATCAAAAGCACGCTGAAAGCAAAGTTGGAAGCAAAGAAAGGTAGCTGGGCGGACAAGTTACCAGAGGTGCTATAGGCATATTGAACAACTGTAAGGTCATCCACATGGGAGATTCCTTTTGCGTTAGCATTCGGGACGGAGGCTGTTATCCCAGCAGACATAAGTTTTACATCACCTAGGGTACAGCTATATAGCCCTGAGTACAATGTTAACATGCTACAGCAAAACTTAGATGAGCTTGAAGAAGTCAGGGATGCAGCACAAGTGCGAAACGCCGCATACCAGCAAAGGGCTGCGAGGTACTATAATTCCCATGTTCACGTGCGTAGATTTCAACTTGGAGATTTAGTGCTAAGAAAAGTGTCCCCAAACACCAAGGACAGGTCAGCAGGATCCCTCGCCGACAAATGGGAGGGGCCGTACATCATCAAGAGAGTCGCAGGGCACGGGGCATACATGATAGCCCGACCAGGGGGTAGCCTAGTACCCCGACCATGCAATGCACAGTACCTCAAGATTTTTTACCCCTAAGGAACTCATCCCTATATTTATGTTAATTCAGTTTGCTTTTGTTCAGTTTTAGCTTTGCATTAACTGTTTCAGATTTATTTGATTTTCTAATAAAGTTCATTTGCCAATAAAGAGGTTGTTCATTGAAGTTGATGAGTCCCATGATCAAAGATGCTCCATGACCTATGAACAACAACGGCCACTTAAAAGTTGGTTAAACAAACGCCAAGACAAAAAAGAGAAAAGAAAAAATTTGGGCACTACAAAGCCACGAGAGAGCGGACAATTAGTGCTCGAAGGGCAAAGAAGCTGAAATAGCACACCCGCCTAGTTAAGATAGTGCAAACGCACTTCTTAGCAAAAAGGCAAAACCGAGGCACCAGGATAACTGGAAAATTGCTCGGAGCACCGCCAGGAAGGCTGGTGAGATGCGCAGCTATGTTGGCCGGTACATAGTACCCCGACGATTCGGCAAAACCTTGCACAGACAAAACCAGGAGACGTCCTAGGTGACTTGTGTAAAGGACCTCAACGTATGGTCGTGGCGAGCCTCAACGTAACGTTTAGGTAAAACTTAGACAGGTCAAAAAAATGAAACGCCAGTTAAATAAGATACTCAGCCAAATTCATTGCCAGTTGAATAAGACACTCGGCCAAGATCAATTAGTTACCAGTTAAATAAGATACTCGGCCAAATTAATTGCCAGTTAAATAAAACACTCGGCCAAGATCAATTAGTCACAGTTAAATAAGATATTTGGCTAAGCTAGCTAGAGACCATGTAACAAAGTACTCGGGAATTAGAGAGTAGAATAGTAAGAATAAAAATTCATATATATATATATATATATATATATATAAGGTTAATACAAGAATCATTACAAAAAGTACAAAAGAAAAAATCAAGTAGATGACGCTGGGGGTTGTGAGCTGCTCCCACCGACGCTCGGGTCAGGCTTCATCACGTATTCACTGATGAGGCTATCATCAGAGGGCCACACAATCACATCTTTTTCGCCATCCATCCAGGCGCTATAGTCCATCCTAAGGACGGGACCAACATCAGGATTCTCACTATCGATCCCCGCTTTCTGACAAACGTGAAAAGTAGAGAAGGAATCAGCGGTAGGAACCTCCAGATGCATGGGATGTGGCATCTTACCTTTACTTCGGTAATATGCTCGCCATTTTTTCATCTGGATCCGAAGAGACTCCAGAGACGTATCCACATGCTTCTTGATCGAAAGGCTCTAGTTGGCCCTGGCCTGGTCGGTTGCCCTATTCTTCATCTTGAAGAATTCTCCAGCCGAGACCATTCCTCGTTGGAACTCCCTCAGAAGCAAAACGTCATAGGTTGGAGATCTTTTGAAGCGGTCGACCCCCTGTATTTCCAACTCCAGCCTAGCTTCCTTTGACAGAGATTTGATTGTCAAGGCCTGACGCTCAAAGTCTTCTATCCGGCATTCGTAAGAGGTTTTTACGTCCTCAGCGGTCTGCTCGGCCTGGAGCAAAGCATCTTGAGTGGAGGACAACTGATCTTGCAGGGTTTTGGCTTTCTCAGCAGCAAGAGATACTTTCTACTCAGCCTCCATCTGACGTGCCAGGCATTGATCCAAGAGCACTTGACTTGATCTAGCCCCCTTTTGACAAGCTAACTCAGCCCGAGAGCGATGATCCTCACTCTCCTTCAGTTGGGCTTCCAGCCGCCTTATTCTTTCTGCTTGAGCCTCACCAACCTAGCAAGCCCCGGACATTTCAACCACCATCTGCAGCAAAATCAATAGCAAACAAGAGTGAAATAAAAAAAAGGGGGGGAAGAAAAATACAAGATTATGCATATAACCAAGGCGTTACTCACGTAGGAAGCACTGTTGAAGAAGTTGCAGAGCCGGTCGGATACGGTTCCGGCCCTAAGATGACTCAAATGATCCTCCCCAATGTAGCACGGCCTAAAGCCATGGCCCTTAGCATGGTCTCGGGGGCAGGATCGTCTGTTTGGGTTGAGGGACCCAAACCCCCAACGTAAGTTTCGGGAAGCCCGGTAGAAGAGGCCACCCGAGGAGAGCCAGCGGAGCCGCCAACACTGTCTTTGATCTGGTCCCGTGGAGGGGTCATACTCGTGTTTTTTTCAACCTCTCCTCCCCCCTCATCACTTGAAGATGAATCAACATATGCTACTACTCGGGGGATCTTGGGGGTAGGGCGACCAGGAGAAAATGAAGCTTTCCTCTTTTTAGATTGCCTCCCGTGAGAATTCGAGTTGACCGCAGGATCTTTAGAATCCAGATCAAGATGCCTCATGTCAACACCGCTATCCCCGGGAGGAGTAGGAGTTGGCTCGGTAGGAGTCGAAATCTCCGGAGCTAGAGTAGGAATTGGCTCGATAGGAGTCGGAATCTCTAGAGCCGGAGTGAAAATTAGCTCGGCAGGAGTTGGAATCTCTGGAGCCATCCTGCCCGAATGTTCGCCAGCTGCTTCAGCACCCTGGAAGGTAGCACTCAGCATGTTTGCAGCTGCAGTAGAGTGGGGAGAATTAATTCCTCGGGAGAAAGCCGCGGCCTTAGGCTCAGAGGGGTGCCCAGCTTTCTCTTTCCCTTTAGAAGAAGAAGGACCCGCTTGATTGTCCTGCCCAGCAACGGTCCTACTTACTCTAAAGCCCTCCGTGTCGCCCACAGCCTCCGCTGAATATGTGGTCATTTCTTGACCATGGGTCTCCTCAAGCACATAATCGGGCACTCCCTCCTCATCATCTCCCTCGGGAGGATTCTCGGGAGCACTCTCATCAAAGCCATCTTCGGGAGGGGCTATCCTAGCATCTCGCTGGCGAAGAGCCGCTTTCCGACTCGCCTCCACAATGCCTTTCATCCGACGTGCCTGAGTATCGCAGACTATGTCTACATCGAACACTTTAAAAAAAAAAAAAAAAAAAAAAAAAGTAGGGAAGGTGTTTTCTCAGGGTCAGCAGATTGATTTAAGAACAAGAATGCAAGAGTAACCAGGGAAAGTTAAAAATTAAAAAAATAAAAATAAATAAAAATAAAAATAAAACCTAGGGAAAAAGGTGGGCTTTAATCATTTTCTCCTCGTTGAAGAGATAAGGTCTGCCCCTCTTCTCCAAAGAACGGACGGCCGCCCAAGCCAAAGTCTTTAGCTCCTCATCAGTAAACGCAGAAGTCATATGGTTCCACTAGGGCGAACAAAAGTACCGAGGAACCCTGCAAGTCACCTGAGTACCATCAAGATCAAAACTGATTGATTGGCCCCAGCGTTTACCCACGAAGAACCAGCTGTTCTTCCAAAATTTGTTTGAAGTGGGGAAGCCCCAAACAAATTCCTTCATCTTCTCGTCCGTGGTCGGTTCGATCTCACCCTTAACCACCACGTCTTTTGAGATCCAGAACTCGGACTGGTTCGATTGAAGAAAATAAACCCCAGTCTTCCCCACGGGCCTCAGTGCATAAAAGTGCCAGATTTCGCGAGGTGTGGGAGGTGGCCGCTTCATCCTATGCCACATGTGCCACATGCACATCAAAATCCGGTAGCTATTCGAAGTTAGCTGCACCGAAGCAAGTCGGGCCTCAGCTAAAAACCAGGTGAGGAAAGGCTGAAGAGGGAGAGTAACACCACAAGTAAGCATTGCCCCATATATTGCCACGTGGCCAGGTGGGGGGTTCCATGCAACTCGACCGTCAGCAAGAATTAACGAAATCATGTTGCTATCCAGGTGAAACCGCCGCATATACTTTTTTATCTCTTCAGGGCTGACCACGTTCAGCTCGATGTCATAGGCACATATCCGCTCGGGAGAGAAAGGAATGCGAGCGGCCCTATGCTCCTCTTCAACGTCGTTCTCAACTACCCTCTGGGTCCCCACTCGGTTCTCCAAGGAGTAAGAATCCTTGTAAATTTTACGATTACTCATCCTCTTCCCGGTACGTCTCCACGGCTGAGTATCAACACAAGCAGAAGCAGAAGAATCTGACCGAGCTTCGGGCTGATAAGAATCAGGCTACGATGAATTCGAAGAAACTGAGGGAATTTCTGAAGCAGGAGGAACTTCAGAAGTAGCAGGCCCTCCACGAAAAAGCCCTGAAACGTCGACGTCCAAGTATTGAGGTTGGTCGGGGAGAAGGTCTCCTAGCAACCTATGGACAACCGTGGCAGTAAAAGCATCACCTTGTTCAATAGAAATCATACCAACAGTAAAAAGACGATGCCTAGCAGCAGGATCCATAAGAACTAACCTTGGATGTACCAGAAAACCGGAGGTGACGCGAACTGTAGAGGAAATCTTCAGAGGTGGAGGAACGATCTTCAAGAAAAAATCCAGAGTTTGAAGTTGAGGATCTTGGCAGGACTGGGAAACAAGCGTCTTATTCCGAACAACACAAAGAAAAATAACAGATGCAGGCGAACCTCTATCAGGAAAAGAAAAGAAAAATGGCAGGAGATTGTTGTAGAGAAATAAGGATTTTTCCTCACGAAGCGTCAAGCTGATATATATATATATATATATAGGCGGTACCGGTTTCAAAAAATCGAAACCCTAGAAAGGGTAGGTGAAGAAGCGGGAAGACAAAGTAACGGAGGAAGTGACGTGGCTGCGCACGAACGAACAGAAGGGTAGTGTCCCATAAATGCCTCTTACCACGACCAAGCAAAAGGAGACAGGTGGCAAGCAGAGAAAGCCTTGAGCCGTCAGGAAATCAATACGTTGCCATCAAAAGATTTCTGAATAATGGATGGATCAAGCATGTGCAAACATAATTGAGACACGTCATTAAT
Source organism: Acer saccharum (assembly GCA_030490815.1). Lineage (NCBI taxonomy): Eukaryota > Viridiplantae > Streptophyta > Magnoliopsida > Sapindales > Sapindaceae > Acer > Acer saccharum. The sequence goes on from CM059875.1 coordinate 24,305,798, forward strand.
ACTTCGAATCAAACGAGGATACTGAAAACCAACATTAATATGGAAGACGACAAATGAAAACCAGTCGTGAGAAACGAAGCAAACAGGGGTTAAATATTTGTCCCGAGCAAGCAGTATTCAGCTTAAATATTTAAGGGGGTATTGTTATAGGTAAAAATCGTCGTAAAGGACACGTCATCCCCACGAAGAAGCCATATAAGCAGGAAACAGGAAAAGTCAGCTCGAAAGGGGGAAATCCCCCAAGTGACCTACTTGGCTGAAACCAAAGCGACCCGATCACAAACAAAGAGAACCAGCTCGGGCAACGTCATCTACTCGGGTGTACTCGGGAATCAACAAAAAGAGATGGTTACAGAAACTCACTTCCCAAGTGCAAGGAAAGAATCAGCAGTGAGCACCTCCACAAAACGTACAATGCAACCCTTTAGAGTTTAACGAGGAAACAAGCAGGTCTCCCGTGAATAAAGGAGAGAGAATCCTGCCCAGAATCGGACTCAGCCAAAACAAGAAATATATCACGCCCAAGAAGGAAATAGAATCCGATTAAGACTAGGCAACCGCTTGATACTTAGGCACCACGACATTAAACCCTAGCGTTACCTCAAACCCTAGGAACAGCATGTATAAATACCCCTTTGTAACGCGTAAGGGAGAGATATACTTTTTCAACATAAAAGTGACCAGAGCGTATTTTGTAATATTTTTTCATAATGAATTTTGGCTTCGTTGCTTAGGCAACAACCCGTGAATGTTTCTCCGGTCATCGGAGTTTTACCACGTATCTCTTGTTTATTATTTTACAGTATTAAGATTCAACTATTATCACCCACAAACGTGATCTCAAACCATCGATTGAGTGTTGACGAAAAATCATCGTCAACAGAAGGCTTGTAAAAGGATCCTTCCAACAAATCAGTTGCTATTTAGGAGATGGATTTTTGGTTCCCATAAAGGTTCGGAATTAGTGGACCGTGCTTTGTGGGGTTATGGAAGGTTGTTCATTGCCAGTCCTATTGTAGTTTTTTTTTTAATAAACTAAAAATTCTGAATAATACTGATCTTTGTGATAGAATTTTGTGGGTGTTTGATACTCATGGGGTAGATATAGGGTTGATATTTATTACTACTGCTTGGCTGATTTGGCATCATAGAAATCAAGTGGTTTATGATGGGAAGAACTTTGATATTGGTTTCTTATTGGGATATGATTGGCGACTATGTTTCTGCTTGTTGTGATTTTTCTAGTGTTAACAAGGGTTTGAAAAAACATAGTGACAGTCAGCAGGTTTGGGTAGCTCTAGTGTTAGAATCTATTAAACTCAGTGTTGATGCTGCTTGGAATGTTGGTAGTGGTTTGTTTGTTTGGTACAGTGCTGGTGTTCAGAACCCGAGTTTCGATATTTTCGAAAAGAATTTGCATTTGCAAGTATTATTGTCATTTTTTCATGTTACTTTTATTTATATTTTGTGTTCTTATTGCAATTTAAACTCATTAAAACCCGAGTTTTAGCGATTTCAATGGATTCGATTTCAAATCAAATTCATCAAAACCACCAAAATTGAGTTCATATATTACAAGCAAGTTTTTTATCCATTTTTTCATTTGATCTTTTTTGTTGCTTATATTTACATTATACTTGCATTCTTATTCCATTTTTTGCTCATTTTTTATAGCTTAATTTTGAGAATCCGAGTTTCAGAGGTTTCAACGGATTTAGTTTGAAACAGAATCCATTAAAACCACAAAAAATAGTTCTCATATGTAAGGATTATTGTCATTTTTTCAAGTTACTTGTTTTATTTACATTAAATTTGTGTTCTTAGTCCAATTTAAACTTATAAAAACCTGAGTTTCGACGATTTTAACGGATTCGGTTTAAAGTCAAAACCACCAAAACAAAGTTCTTATATTATAAGCAAGTTTTGTTGCCATTTTTTCATTTGATCTTTTTTGTTGCTTATATTTACATTACACTTGCATTCTTATTCCAATTTATACTCATTTTCTGTAGCTTAATTATGAAAATCGGAGTTTCGGTAGTTTTGATGGATTCGGTTTGAAACTGAATCCGTTAAAACCACTAAAAAGAGTTCTTATTTGCAAGAATTATTGTCATTTTTCATGTTACTTATTATATTTATATTGAATTTGTGTTCTTAGCCCAATTTAAACTCATTAAATTTTGAGTTTCGGCGATTTCGATGGATTCGGTTTCAAACTCAATCCGTCGAAACCACTAAAATTGAGTTCTTATATTATAACCAAGTTTTGTATCCATTTTTTCATTTGATTTTTATTGTTGTTTATATTTATATTAAACTTGCATTCTTGTTCTTATTTATACTCATTTTTTGTAGATTAATTATAAAAACCCGAGTTTCGATGGATTCGGTTTGAAACTGAATTCATTGAAACCACAAAGTTCTCATATGCAAGAATTATTGTCATTTTTTCTTGTTACTTGTTATATTTGTATTAAATTTGAAATGATGATTGATTAGGTTAAAGATTATCGGTAAAAGCTACATTTTCATTACCATATCATTCATCACATCACCTCATGATTTGTGTGATGATGACAACTCATTTGTCACGTCATTTGAGTTGTATTTTGGGTTGTATAGTGTTACTCTTTTATTTAATTGTTGGCTCGTGGATTCAAAGGTTTTACTTCATTAGATACTTTGTTTGATTATCCGTAGGAAATCACGCCTGATATCATGTTCGGCTTGATTATTATTTAATGTTGTTCTAGAATCTGATCTCTTTGGCTCATCAGTTTTTTCCATTGTTTTTAAACATTTCACAAATAAGTTATAAAAAAAACAAAGAAAATAAGTTTGTGGATCCATTGGGTGGGTTCGAGTTTTCTCAAGACCCGAACCCGTGAAATTATTTGGGTTCGCGGTCGGGTTTGGAGCTCAAAAAGTTTCACGGATCCGGGTCTAGTAAGACCCGACCCGAACTCGAACTCGATGTTGAGGTTTTTGCCCTAAAGCTTGTAATTTATAAATATAATTTGAACATAAATAAAAGAAGTAGTATATTCATTCATTTTGTGTCATACTTTATATATATAACATGTGCACTTAACATCCAAGATTGCCAGATGTAATTTCGAACTGAGTATATGAGTGTCATATACAGATGGATGCAATTTGAAATGAGCAATCTAAAGAGTCCATAGATAGCAAATAAAGCTGGGTACTTTATTTGTGGTTAATCTACAGCTGCGGTCTATTTCGTAATGTACGGTGATCTTATCCTGGATCATTCATATGGAGATATGAGAATGGAGGCACCTTGTATGATGTGATCATATAGGACTGGGCCATGATCTATATGAATCTCTCACTAAGATCCGTTTAACGATGAGATTCATATATATTAACTAATGATGGCTATATGTGGGTGATCTTAATCCTGAGTGTCTTATCGACTCCTTCAGGTTAGATCGTGGTCTTTGATATACCATGGGTGAGGTCGGAGTTGCATTCCTGATCAATATGCTCCGTATGTTGGGATCACGGTTTGGCTTGTGGCTGGGAAGGTTTGTACACAATAGTGGAATCCACTCCTTACGAGAAGTAGATGGTAGTTCCCTTAAGGGTTGATTCGGGGCTTGAACAATATGAGCGCTCTCCTAATTCCGTAAGGAATGTAGAATTTATTGTTCATTAGAGAATCAATGGTACTTAAAGGAAAGATATAATTAGAGGGGTATAACGGACATTATGACCCAGCTCTAATTATGAACTACTTGTAGAGGATTATACCATATGTAATAGCTATATCGATAGACACTGAAAGTTATTGGTTTGTGTAAAAACGTCTACCGTTAAGAGAGTGCAACTTCGGGTTTTTAGTGGAATAACACCGAAGTTAATAATCATGAAATATTAATTAAAGAGTTTAATTAATTATTTCTAAGGATTATTGGAGCTCAAAATACTGTGGGTCTATTAGGTCCCCTTACTAGCCCGATCGATTTAAGTAACAAGGGTCACGGTTAATTAATTGAATTGTCCGATTAATTGTGTTACGAAAGTGACACGTATATATTTGGGAATTAATTGAATAATGAGATTATTTAATTAATAAATATTAATGATTAAATTAATTTAATAATTAGATTATTTAATTATGCGATTAATCATTAAATGGAGGGTGTTAGTTGATATTTGGATTTAGTTGAAGATAAAATAATAGGATTATTTTATTTTTACTAAATCAATTATCTAAGTATTTGAATTTAAGTTTGAATTTAAAATACTTATTATCCCTTTTTTAATATATTGGATATATTTGAAAAGGATAATTAAAGAAAGGGTTTTTAGTTAAAAATATATATATATATATATGATATATTGAATAACTAAAAGGGTAACCTGACAACAAACACACCAAAAGTTGAAGAGAAACAAAAGTGGGTGGCGGCCAAGAAGCATCAGAAGAAAAAAAAAAAAAAAAATTTTAAAGTTTTCTTTTTGTGTGGCCTAACCTAAGACATACAAACAACAAGAGTTGTGTTTTGTGTGTTCTTCTCTTCTTCTTCTTCCATACAGGTTCCTGAATACCGTAACGCGCCCACACGCTGTTACCAGTTCCTGGAGATAGTGAGGAAGATTAAGTGGTTCAAATCAGGAGCAGACCGTATTAAAATGAAGGAGCCTCCTACGTAGGTATGAAGAAAATTGTTTCTTCTCTTCTTGTTTATATGTTTTGATTTCGATTCTTTTGTTTTACTGTTCCGAAAAATAGATCCTAGGGTTTACTAATCGCAGTATTTCTTTATGAAATAATTTTTTTAAAAGTTCCTTCCGCTGTGCGATTGGTAAACCAGGGTCCCAACACTCGACCCATTGCCATCCATACACCCAAACACCACCATTGGCCACCTACACAAAACATAAACAAAAACACAAATTTGAAACCCAAAACATATGAGAGAGAGAGAGTGAAGATGAGATAGGGAGTGAGAGAAGGAGATAAAGATGGAGGATCTTGATCTAAATATGAGGATGCTAGACCCGTATGTTATATAATTAATACTTGAAGGGAAGTTTATGTAATTATTCACAAGTAATAGTTTATGTTTTTGTTTATCATGCAACTATGAAAGTATGTAATCAGTACAATTAAAACTTTTTAATTAATTATTGGCTAATTGGCACTGATACTTCCTTAACTCTTCCAAAATATGTACTATACCCCCTATACTTTTTTTTTTCGCTACTAAACCCCTTGAACTCTTGTTTTTTTAGCAAACACTTAGGTTTTCTGCCTCCTGTGAGGGGGCATTTTCAGTCAGCCTTTGCCAATTTGTGAGAGTTTAAAGGGTTTAATGGCGAAAAAAAAGGTAGAGGGGGTAATATGCAAATTCCAGCATAGTTCAGGGGTCATCAGTGCTAATTAGCCTTAATTATTTAACCATTTTTTTACATACTTTTTAAGAAATTATTTAAGGATTTACCGTGGTCAATAAAACTTTACTTTTGCTGAAATAGTACAAAAAGAGAAGAAGATAATTCCTGAACGCAAGCCGTGGCAGAAGTGCAGATACACGCAACTTTAATGGAAGATCCTGAACCGTCTGATCGTACGAAATCAATCACAGCCTTTAGATGAAGTCGTATCCAGAACCACTCGGTTGAAAAAAAAAAAAAAGGAAGGAGAAAGAGAAACTGAGAAAGTACAAGACAAATAAAAAAGAAGGGCCCCAAACAGAGCTTTTTAACTCATATTTTGTTTCTCCGGATCTGAGGGTTGCTCGTCGGACCTGTACTTTCCTTAAACCCGACTGAAAACCCTAAAACTACCACCACAACCACAACCATCACCACCATCGAAGGTGTCTGTCTCTCTGTATATTATTTTATATTATATACGGATAAAATATACTCTCTTACTTTTATTTTGTTGCTGTTGCAGAGGCTTAGTGGATAATTTATTTTGCATTTTGACGTGGACGATCGGACGGAGTTTGGAGGATTAGAAAGTTGAGGCAGGCGCTCATGTCCTTCCAGGTTAGTTATTGGATTTAGTGCTGTGTATTTTTTTTTTTTTTTTGGAGTGGGATTTTGTGCTGTGTTTGGTTTCTGAGAAAACGCGAGAAAATAAGCGTCAAAAGATAGTTGCAAGTTGTATTTTTTTTGTTTAATTTTCTAAACGAATAGGGAAGTGTAATGCAAAAGTTTTTCACTTTTTGGAGCGTCATATAGACATAGTATCATTTTATTTTCCAGATTATAAATATATATATTATATATATTTTTCAAGTGTTATTTTTTTTTTTTAAAGGTTTGTTTTTCTTGATCTTGAGAGTTGAAATTAGGCAATTTCGGCTTTCACAGGAACGAAAGTGCTTTAAGCATGCAAACATAACAGCGCCGGAAGTTTTTATTTTTTTTTTTTAATGTGATTAGAAAATGATAACGTTCTTAGTGACCACTAAAGTGCAAGCTATTTTGCTCCATGCTTGAAAACTTAGTAGTTTGGTTTAAGATAGCTCCACAAATTGCTAGTAATGTAGAATGTGGAAATTTTGTTATGAAGCTGCATTGAGATTTCTCAAATTTTAGGTTTATTCTGAGCATATTATCATGTATTTTGTAATTTTTATATGGTTCTTCCCTGTTCTAATGGATTTGCATTTAATTATTGTGCTGATGAGTTCGGTGTGACCATTTACTGACATTGTATTTGGCTATGCACCTTACGTGTAAAAACAAATATATAAGTAATTGTGGATCAACAGATATAGTTAGACTTATTGAGAAAAGATAATATTGGACTTTAGGTGTAAGATATTCAGGGTTGGGTATGGTCACCAAATTAATGAAAAGTTATGCTTAATAGGTTGTTTGAGGAAATACTTGATGTGAACTCATGAAAGAAATGATTTCTAATAGTATGGCGGTTAAGGGGGAAGCATCAATTGTAACTTAATACTAGGAATAAAGGAAATTGTAAACAGAATGTGAATGACCATTCTGGAATGCTTGAATAAACTGCCACTCTGTCCTAGCAACATTCTATGTTCTCTTGCGATTATACTTTGAGTGTGATTTGTAGCCAGCTGTCCATAATGGAACTCGTTGATTGATTTTTATTTTTACTTTATCATAGTCTATTACTGGACACAGTTAATTGTTTCAATGAATGCTACATAGATTTGCGTGTCAGATCATTTTATCCTGGTTATTTTGTTTGGAAAGAAAATGTTGTTAACCACTCTCAATACCTACTATTTAGACTCAGAACATTGAACAAAGAGATTTACAAAAGGAGAGAGGAAGCTGTCATTAACAAAAAGGAAGGGTTTACCTCCTAAAAGGCAAAAAACCTAAACAGAAACTGGACATTTGGACTGCTGTATATTAATAGAGTCTATTATTAATTAACCATATCAAAGGATTTTCTCAAAAGTTATTAATTATTAATCGTGAGAATTATTGGTATGCACACTATGCTCCATAGCATGAAGCGGTTTTTCAGACAATTATCATTTATAAAGGAGTATTAAACTATTGAATGTTTATTCTTGCTATTAAGATAATTATCTACATAATTGATCTTATTCCATGTAAGTAACCTGACAAAGGACTACTTTGGCCAGGGTTCAGACCTTGGTATAATTAGGTTATATCTTTTAGAGTTTTCTTCCTTTTTTTGACAGGTTTGAATTGTTTTTTGGCAAGTTGCTTTTTTGCCTTGGTTACATCTCCATATGCTTCTCAATTTCTCCTTTGTTGGAAAATTACCTGCCTGTCCTCTTCTTCTACTTTTCACCTCTCCATCTCCCTCCTATTTGGTGATTAAACATGAGATCAAGGCTTCAACTGGTTGTCTTGTATTGTATTCTTATTCTTAGGCTTGCATTGGAACTGGACAACCATCACTGTCAATTTTTCCACCAGTTCAACCCTGGTTCTTCATTGAAATCTCTTACTTTTTCCAGACATTTGATGTCAAGCCCTGCTGATTTTACTGCAGTTTGTGGTGGTCTTAGACTCTTAGGATAGAGAATAGTTTTTGGTTTAACTAAGATTCATTAAAAGTTTGTCTTTAAAACTCAACTACCGTGTAAATTTTATGTAGGAGGTGATTATTTCTCAAGTTCTGGTAAGAGTTGATAGCTTGTGCTATTGATTGTTAGTTTATATAAACCCTATGTTGCAAAATTCCTAGTGGTGTCATTTGAAACCCTAGGTTGCATTAATATTTCAAAGTTTTTCTTTCTCTTTTCTGCTTGTACTTGTCATCATTACTACTTACTAATAATATATAGGTTTATTATTTTGTGATGACTCTATTTCTATTATTGTTTTTTCTTATTTTCATAAAAGACTAATTTGTTATGACTGTTTTGGCTTCATATTATTTGCAGATCTTTTACAGTTCAATCATGATATAGTTTTCACCGGAAAATAATGGCTTCAAAAGGTCCCAGGTCTAAGCTTGATCATGAGACAAGAGCTAGGCGCCAAAAGGTTAGTCTGTATATTTGATAGTTACAGTCCATGGTGCCCCACATTTAATTGCTATTGCTGTACGTACAGGATAATAATACTTTGCCACAGGCTTTTTGCTTCTATTGATATGATTTTCTTTTATTATGTGCAATGGGTGTAATTTACTCTCTATCATGGATAAATTGGAGTATTTCATGTGAAGAATGATTGTTTCCGTCTTGACCTCTTAGGTTGTGACCATTCACACGTTGAAGGAGCAATTTTTTGTAACGTTTTGCATTTATGATTGATATTTCTCCTCTTTGTTCCATTATGTGGATTTTTTTTTTCCTGAAATCAGTGGCCATAGTGAAAAAAAAAGTCAACCATGTTTATGAAGCTATGCTCTTCAATTGAACTAAATGGACCCTTTTAGTTATATTCACCATTGTGATTGATAAATTGTATAGATTATTGGAATGTGATACAGCGGCATGTGTTTGCAGTTTTTCTTTTTCTTTTTTTAAATAATTAGTTACTAGTTGATGGTAATTTGGTTTTAGGCACTTGAAGCACCCAGGGAGCCTCGCCGTCCAAAAACTCATTGGGATCATGTTTTAGAAGAGATGGTCTGGTTGTCAAAGGTAATTGACAGATTTACACTTCACGAAGGTGCGATGACATATGGGAGAGATGTTCATATTCTTCCCTTGCTAAAATAATATAATTTTTGGCAGGACTTTGAGTCTGAGAGAAAATGGAAATTGGCTCAGGCAAAGAAAGTTGCTTTGAGAGCAAGCAAGGGCTTGTTGGATCAGGCCACCAGAGGAGAAAAGAAACTGAAGGTTCTGCTTTTTCCTCCAGACTTTGTACTTTATTGTTCTAAATATCATGGATGGGGATATAATTTTATTACATAGTGATAGCATGAAAGGAGTGATGTTAATTTTCTAGTGGAACAGAGAAGAGTAGAAGTGTTTTCCACACAAGTTATTTTCGTTGTTTTCTGCTTTTGTTAAAATAAGCATGACCTTTTTGACCAGGAAGAAGAGCAACGATTGCGGAAAGTGGCACTTAACATTTCAAAGGATGTGAAGAAATTCTGGATAAAGATAGAGAAGCTGGTAAGTTTATCTATAAATCTATAATAAGTTGATTTTCATTTGAACTTCTTGGTTTCACTTTTTTTCTTCTTTGAAACCTCATAAAAGCATTCCTTTGTAATTCCAGGTTCTCTACAAGCATCAGATGGAGCTCGATGAGAGAAAGAAAAAGGCACTTGATAAACAGCTGGAATTTCTTTTAGGGCAGACTGAGAGGTGGAACTTTTTCCTCAAAATAGTATGACCTGAATTTTTGCTTTTCTTAGGAATTAGAAAACATGGAACTGGTTTTGTCATGTTGAGGTAAAGTGCACTGAAATATTGTGTTAATACTTCTAGGTATTCAACAATGTTAGCAGAAAATCTAGTGGATTCTCAGACCCCAGAGCAACGGTCTGCTGTGCCAGAACAATTGAGTATTGAGTATAGAAAAGCTGATGAAAATAGTGCTGAGGAAATCTCAGGAATAAACATTGGTGAGCAGAATTCTGTAACTGATTATCATCAATTGGTTACCTTTGCACAGAGAACATGTTATCTCACTAACATTTTTTTTTTTTTTTTTAATAACTTTTTTGTCACAGAACCTCAGTCAGATGTTGCAGATATAGATGAAGATTATGATGTTCAATCTGAAGAGGAATCAGTGCGTTCTCTTCTTTTATCACTTTCATACTTGTCTCTAATTTTAATATTTTATTGACTATTTCATTGTAATCCACAAAATTGTTCAAGTAAGTTTGATGACTAGACCAAATATGCAAACCGAAGTAAAAGTATGTGCCTTTGCCATGGACTTGAATATTAATTTGAGAGATGCTTTGGGTTGTACTCATCAAATTTTGATAAGTAACCTACTGAGCGATGTCTTTTTCATGTGTTTGGTTGTTCTAGAGAACATACTACTTTTGAAAAACATAATTCATACAATTATCCTTGGCTCAGGAATATGTTGAGGAAAACTATGTACTGTGTAAGTATTCTGTTTGTGGGACAAGACAGGGTGGTCGTCAGATTTTTTTTTTTAAATTCTCTTTATTTTTTTTTTAATTTGTAAAAATTATATATTACGTAATGGAAGTCACACTGTGAAGATATTGCTTTGACATGGTCTTCAGATCTGTTAATTGAATGAGGTGCTGATGAAGTACATAATCCATTAAATTAATGAAATGTTAATAAATAAAAAAATAGTTGATTTGGAAGCATAATCAATTAATTACTTCAAGGAATTACATTTAACTCTTTGCTTTAGTGAGGTATTATAGTTCAAGCTTCATATTTTGTTTGTACATAATGGAAGTTACACTGTTGAAGATATTGCTTTGACATTGTCTTCAGATCTGTTGATTTAATGAGGTGCTGATGAGGTACATAATTTTGTTGGGAAATTTCCATTAAATCAATGAAACCTTAATAAATAAAACATAGTTGATTTAAAGCATAATCAATTAATTACTTAAAGGAATTACATTTAACTCTTTGCTTTAGTGAGGTATTATAGTTCAAGCTTCCTATTCTGTTTGTCTCAAACCTTATTATAATTTTTTTGCCTCCTTGTTCTGTTTACCAAGGCAAATTGTTACTAACTCTTTAGACTTGGATTAAGCTGTAATATCAAACTCTTAAGGTCTATATACATCTTCAGTTTGTGCTTGCTTACAAATTTCCTTCTGCTTGATGGTGGTTTAGGAAGATGATGAGCACACTATTGAGGAAGATGAAGCACTTATAACAGAACAAGAAAGGAAAGAAGAGTTGGAAGCCTTACAAAATGAAACAGATATACCGCTTGAGGAGTTGCTCAAACGTTATAGTATTGGTAAAGGTGATTTCTTATTATAATCATCCTTTCATGTTGGAATTGCTCTTTTCCTCCACTATTTCCACTCTACCCTATTAATTATTTTTGTGCTAAAATACACAAAAGAATAAAATAAAAATATGACAACTTAATGTATATTGCTGATATGTTCCTTCTGTCTCTTAGTACTCATTGGACTCCTTTTATTTCTTAGCTTAATTTGATCAATGTAAGTTTATTCAGCTAGCAGAGAAAGTAGTCCTGAGATCAGTGAAGATGAAGCCCAACCGACCTTGGTGGGAGAAGATCATGACAAGGGTAAGAAGTTGCTGAAGAATTAAATTATTTATGTGAGGTATGTGATTATGCTGAAATGGTGGAGGGTTAAAATTTGTTGCAGGCAATGGGAATGTTCTTTCTGTTGAGTGTAACATGGACCCAAGCAGCTCCCATGTTCGTCGTTGTGTAAGTTGTATGTGTTTATTGTTGCAATTGTTAGCTTGTGAAGCTAGTTCAAGACTCAAGTTGATATTTATTATCTGATTACAGGATGAAAGTAATGGTGGCTTATCCATATTAGAGACCCATTTGTTGGGTCATGAGACATCTCGATTGAGAAATTCATCTAATATCTCTTTGGTGTCAACTCAAAAGCGTGTGGGGTATGACTTTAATGATGAACAGGTAGTTTTATGTTTTTAGATCTCCTTACTATTATATATTATATGTTTTTAGATTACTGGGTCTTATAAAAGGCTTGAGGTTTTTCTAGACTCTTAAGTTTTCTTAATGCTAAGGTGTAATGCTCAAAGCGACACACAAAGCCTTATTGAAGTAAAACACTCATTTTGAAGATATTTTGGATGAATAAATGTAGTCACCAAGTGTTTGAGAGCTTTATATCTTTGTTTGGAATCTTGCCTGACAACTTAAGCTTTTACTGGCTTGGTATTTTTTTTGTCATTTCTATTGTGGTTTTTTCTTTTTTGAGAGAAGTTTTACTGTAGATCTTTCTCTGACTCATCTCAAATTATGTAGGAAGATGGTGATTTCGTTCTTGCTACTGGAGAAGACAAGGTATGTAATGTGGTAGCTCTTGCTGGTTTTTGCCATTTTGGGTTCTGTTTTTTGTTTCTAATGTTGTAAAGGCAGAATATTTAGATAGCTAGGGCATCTGGTAATTTTGTTTTGCATATACCTGATGATTTGTCCAGTGAAGGGTAATAAACAGTGGTCAGTATACAAATCCAGTGACTTACAACTCTGCTCAAGTGAGCCATTTCTGACTAACCGGTTTATCAATATGACATTAATTTGCTTTTATGTTTGATGTTTTTTTAATCATGTTATTTGAACAAGCACTTGCATTGAGCTTTAGGTTTGACAATGTGGACTTCTCACTTTTGTCAATTAATGTTAAGAGCTGGTTTCATTTCAAGTTTAGTGTACAAGTTTGTTTTGAAGCATCTCGCTTGGGATTGAGTACCAGTTTATTGCCATTCATATATATTTTAAGCAACTTGTTCATTCTTTTAAAGGAACATATGCTATGGAGAATTTATTAATGTTTATTTCATTTCCATATGGAGGTGTATTGCACTAAAGTATTGATTGTTAAATTATAAGGAATGTCAGCTACATAGAAATGGCATGTTCTTGGTTTTGCTTTTTGCTTGTATCTTGTTGGAAATATAGTTTTAATGTGGTGATGATTTAGTGAATTGGTTTCTAGGTCAGTTGTGTTTTCCATTTGTGATGTATTTGGGACTTGGTTGTATCTGAGATTTATGGTGTGTATTATGGCACAATCTTTTGTCAGGCAATACAGTCACCATTTTTCTTATTTGTTTTTTCTCCTACCAGACATAAGATCCTAAATGGCTAAATAAATTGGCATCTTGATCAATGATTTTTCTTGTGATTCCATATGGCTATGCTCATTGCGGCTTTTGCTTCGGTACCCAGGATGATGAAACAACCTTGTCAGAGGAGGAAGAATTGGCAAAAGCAGATTTAGATAACCCCATAGATGAGGTAATGAGCATCCTGGATGTATCTTGTGTTCCTTACAATCGACAACATGTCAGTCAGACATTTTTAAGTTTCTTTTTATGAGCACTCACGCACACACAGACACACAACTGAATTTTCCCCCTATTTGTTTACTTGTAATATAGTTACTCTGAATGAGGCAGCTATTTTTCAGATCACATTACTGCAAAAGGAGAGTGAGATACCGGTGGAAGAATTGCTAGCAAGGTATAGGAAGGTATGTTATGGTATCAATTCTGTTTATAATTTTGCTGGTTTACATCAAACATTGATTTCCATTGCATCATTCACATCTTTCTGTTAGGATTTCAACAATGATGAAATGTCAGAGGATGAATCTGAATACGCCTCTGCTTTATCAGAGGACCTCTCGGGTTCTCCAGCCCATGAAGTCATGGAACTAAAGCATCAGGATACTTCTATGGATGAGAATGTTGATCCCGGTGTTAGCCAACTGGTTATGCATCCCCTTATAGAAGAAAAAGAAGCAGGAGCTGATATAAAGTCAGAAGAAGAGAAAGAGAGTGAGAATAGAATTGCTGATGCTGCTGAAGCAGCAAGATCAGCACAACCAACAGGAATCACATTCTCTACAACTAATGTGCGTACAAAGTTTCCTTTTCTTCTCAAGTACCCTCTTCGCGAGTATCAACATATTGGCTTGGATTGGCTTGTAACAATGTATGAGAAAAGATTAAATGGGATTCTAGCTGATGAAATGGGACTCGGAAAAACCATCATGACTATTGCTCTGCTTGCACATCTGGCATGCGAAAAAGGAATATGGGGCCCCCATCTCATTGTAGTTCCAACAAGTGTCATGCTTAACTGGGAAACTGAGTTTCTTAAATGGTGTCCTGCCTTTAAAATACTGACTTACTTTGGGAGTGCAAAAGAGCGCAAATATAAGAGGCAAGGTTGGTTGAAACCGAACTTCTTTCATGTGTGCATAACGACTTATAGACTTGTTATACAGGATTCGAAAGTCTTCAAGCGAAAGAAGTGGAAATACTTGATTTTGGATGAAGCTCATTTGATTAAAAACTGGAAGTCTCAAAGATGGCAAACACTTTTAAATTTCAATTCTAAACGGCGAATTTTGTTGACTGGTACCCCCCTACAGAATGATCTGATGGAACTCTGGTCATTAATGCATTTCTTGATGCCGCATGTCTTTCAGTCTCATCAGGAATTCAAGGATTGGTTTTGTAATCCAATTTCTGGGATGGTAGAGGGTCAAGAGAGAGTGAATAAAGAAGTTGTTGATCGCCTGCATAATGTCCTTCGTCCATTCCTACTTCGCAGATTGAAAAGGGATGTGGAGAAGCAACTACCTATGAAAGTTGAGCATGTCATATATTGTAGACTCTCAAAGAGGCAAAGGAACTTATATGAAGACTTTATTGCCAGCTCAGAGACACAAGCTACTCTTGCAAATGCCAATTTTTTTGGAATGATTAGTGTTATAATGCAACTTCGCAAAGTTTGCAATCATCCTGATTTATTTGAGGGTCGTCCAATTGTAAGTTCTTTTGATATGGGTGGTATTGATATCCAGTTGAGTTCCTCTGTTTGTTCGATTCTTTCACATGGTCCATTTTCTACTGTCAACTTAAAGGGTTTGGGACTTATATTTACTCATTTGGATTTTAACATGACTTCATGGGAGAGTGATGAAGTGAAGGCTATTGCTACCCCACCAAGCTTAATTAAAGAACGTGTTGAACTGGTTCATCTAGAAGAAATTGGACTTATTTCTAAACATCGGAATAAGTTGCACGGGACAAACATTTTTGAAGAAATTCAAAAGGCAATAATGGAAGAGAGACTGAAAGAAGCTAAGGACCGGGCCGCATCAATTGCTTGGTGGAATTCTTTGAGGTGTCAGAAAAAACCTGTATACTCAACTAATCTTCGGGAGCTTCTTACTGTAAAGCATCCTGCTTGTGATATCCATCATCAGAAGGCTGATCCCTTGTCCTACGTTTACTCCTCTAAGCTTGCTGACATTGTTCTTTCACCTGTTGAACGCTTCCAGAAGATGATTGATCTGGTTGAAAGTTTTATGTTCGCAATTCCGGCAGCTCGGGCCCCAGCACCATTTTGTTGGTGCAGTAAGACTGGTTCTTCTGTGTTGCTGCACCCAACCTATAAGGAAAAATGCTCAGAAGTTTTGTTGCCTCTTTTATCTCCTATTAGACCTGCTATTGTCCGGAGGCAAGTATATTTTCCTGACAGGAGGCTAATACAATTTGACTGTGGTAAATTACAGGAGCTTGCTATTTTGCTTAGAAAATTGAAATATGAAGGTCATCGAGCATTAATTTTTACCCAAATGACAAAGATGCTCGATATCTTGGAGGCATTCATAAATTTGTATGGTTATACGTATATGCGTTTAGATGGATCCACTCAACCAGAGGAGAGGCAAACATTAATGCAGCGGTTCAACACAAATCCCAAAATCTTTCTTTTTATTTTGTCAACACGAAGTGGGGGTGTCGGTATCAATCTTGTTGGGGCAGATACAGTTATCTTCTATGACAGTGACTGGAATCCTGCTATGGATCAGCAAGCTCAAGATCGCTGCCATCGGATAGGACAGACACGTGAAGTGCATATCTATCGTTTAATTAGTGAGAGCACCATTGAAGAGAACATCCTGAAGAAAGCAAATCAGAAACGTGCTCTTGATGATCTAGTTATACAGAGTGGAGGCTATAACACTGAATTTTTCAAGAAGCTTGATCCAATGGAATTATTCTCCGGTCATAGAACTCTTTCAATTAAGAATCCGCAGAAGGGGAAACATAACAATGGAGTTGAGATTTCTTTGTCAAATGCAGATGTGGAAGCTGCTTTAAAGCATGTAGAAGATGAAGCAGATTACATGGCACTTAAAAAAGTTGAACAGGAAGAGGCTGTGGACAACCAAGAGTTTACAGAAGAAGCCATTGGGAGACTAGAAGATGATGAGCTTGTAAATGAGGACAATATAAAGGCTGATGAGCTTGTCAATGAGGACAAAATGAAGGCTGATGAGTTTGTAAATGAGGACAGTGTAAAGGCTGATGAGCTTGCTGATCAGGGTGGCTGGATCACAACTTCAAATAATGACAATAGATTGTTGTTAAGAGGCAGTGATCCAAATGAAGAGAGAGCTCTAGCTTTTGCCGGGAAAGAAGATGATGTTGACATGCTGGCTGATGTCAAACAGATGGCTGCTGCTGCAGCAGCAGCTGGACAAGCTATCTCATCATTTGAGAATCAACTACGCCCGATTGATCGATATGCCATACGTTTTCTGGAGCATTGGGATCCAATAATAGACAAGGCAGCGGTGGAATCTGAAATTAGATTTGAAGAGACAGAGTGGGAACTAGATCGTATAGAGAAGTATAAGGAGGAAATGGAAGCTGAGATTGATGACGACGAGGAGCCTTTGGTTTATGAACGTAAGTTCTTTTGTACACGTCATGCTGTCATTGCATTACATGTATTATATCAAAATTTTCAAGTTGATAACCTTTAATTGTGCTCAGACAAAGACGTATTGTCTGAACTTGATAACCAGTAGTTCTCTTACCACCCTATCACAGATTTCATTTGGTTTTAGCACATTAAAATTCTGGAATCAAAAGAAGATCATAAAAGAATTCAAGTGTGTGTGTGTTGTTTTTTTGCTTTTACTTGAAAATTTCCTTCAAATAGCGCCATTTAGAAATACCTGGCTGAAATAGTTTACATCAAATCTATGCTTACATTGATAATGAAATGGTTTTATGGCGTGCACTATTTAATGCTACTATGAATAATCTTTGATGTCTATGATAGATCTCTTATAATGATTGCTTTTCTGTAATTTTTCCCCTTTCATTTTTGCTCACAGTTCACACATAGGTTATTATTTTTCTTACTTGATCAATTTGGTTTTTGTATTTTGCTCTTGAGGATCTTTGGTTTTCATATGACTTTCTTTTTTCTCCTTATTTACATCATGCCATTCACTAAATGATTCAAGATAAATTAACTTGTGAGAATAACCATTATTCATTATTTTATCATGCATGGTGTGACTGCCTGTTTTGAAATAAACTCACGAGTCTTCTATCATCAGGATGGGATGCTGATTTTGCAACTGAGGCATACCGACAACAAGTGGAAGCATTAGCCCAACATCAAGTTAGTGAAAATAAACTCTTATTTTTTTTAATCAAAAAAAAATTGTTAGCAATTCAGCTGGTTGATTGTGTTACATGTTTGTAGTTGATGGAAGATTTGGAAGCTGAAGCTAAAGAGAAGGAAGCTAAAGAGAAGGAAGATACAAATGATGGAGACTTTGATTCAATAAAGTAAGATGTTACTTTTAACTTTATACAGAAGCCTTTAAATGGAAATTTTACCTTTTTTGGAAGCTTTTATTGGGAGAGAAACTGTTAAGATGATGTGCAATGGATATCAGTGAGAGTATAAAAATAATATATTTTTTTCCTTGCTTTTGAAGTCCAAATTGGTAATCTTTTCTAAACATCAGAGCTGCAGGTTTATATGTTATTGAAAAAATTAGCACAGCTAGATCAAAATGCAAATCTTTTTTTGCCATAAACAGAGGTTCAAAACATAGACAAGATACACAATCACTTCATATGTACATGCAATCATAAATGCATCCATATCTGTTACAGCTCTAGTGTTGGTTTTAAGATTTTACAAGGTGCTGCAAAATGTTGAAGTAGAGTTTCTCCTTTCACATCAATAATTAAGGTTTTGACTTTTGAGTAGACCTGTTCTGTATGTCATTTTATCTGAGGTTGTCAGCATGACAAAACCAATAGCCAGCTTGGATTATTCAAAGGATTTGAATGTAACTATGTAAGTTAGTTGAGACCAAAAAACTAGTCTTACATGGGAACAAGAGCATGGAAAAAATTTGGAGTGTTTTATTTTGCAATGGTATTTAAACTTAGACAATATTAGGAATTCTTAAACTCGTCATTAATTTTAAATTTTTTGGTTATTAATTTATTTTTCTGTTTGCAGAAATAAAAGGGCAAGTGATGCTAAACCAAAGGCTAAGAAGAAGCCAAAGAAAGCCAAGTTCAAGTCTCTCAAGAAAGGGGCTCTAACTTCTGAATTAAAATCTGCAAAAGAAGAGCCAATAGCGGAACCTATGTCCATAGATGATGACATAGATGATGAGGAGGCCACTTGTTCAGATTCGATGTCACCAGCATCAAATGTGCAGAAAAAACGTAAAAAGGCTGATGAAGAGAAGGAGAAGAGCTCAAAGAAGAAGTCTAAGAAACTCAAAAAGACTCTACCTGAAAGATGTTCTTTTGATTTAAATGGCAACCTATCACGTAAACGACATGATGATTCCATTGAATTAAAACCATGTGAGGGTGTGGTTGTTGATCTTGAACAGAAACCTGCAAGCAGGAGCAAAATGGGAGGAAAAATTTCCATTACTTCCATGCCAGTGAAGCGGGTTCTAATGATAAAACCAGAGAAATTAAAAAAGGGGAATGTTTGGTCAAGAGATTGTGTTCCGCCACCTGATTTTTGGTTGCCTCAGGAAGATGCCATATTATGTGCTGTTGTACATGAATATGGCCCTTACTGGAGCTTGGTTAGTGATACATTGTATGGAATGACTGCTGGTGGATTTTATAGGGGGAGATACCGCCATCCAGTTCATTGTTGTGAGAGGTTTAGGGAACTAATCCAAAAATATGTTTTGACTGTACCGGACAATTCTATTAATGAAAAGATCAGCAATGTGGGCTCTGGAAAGGCTCTTCTCAAAGTAACTGAGGTATGCTTAATCTAATTATTTCCTTCAATGCATGCAGGTAAATTAAGAAAAAGAAGAAATGGTAACAGAATATGAAATAATTCAATTGTATCATAAATATGTGAAACATTGTGTATTTTCACTCCATGTTGGGAGTCTGTCCTTGATCTCTCAACTGTAATGCTGATGCTAAATATAATCCTGAACTTTTATTGGGTCCTCGGGATCATAGTGTATTTGGACTTTTGTGGATTGTTGGGATAATATTTATGTTGCAGTTGCTGAGTTAAAACATTGCATCTTGTATGTTAAAGCATGTCTAGAGCACTTATGAGCAAGCAATTACAGGTGTATTTTGGTTTGTGCTTCTAATATGCAAGTTTCATGGTCAAGCACATTTGAATTTACTATTATTATTACTTTTTTCAATTTCTCTTCCTTTTTTCTTGCTCTGTTTGTTTATATTAAGGGTAGAGTTAGTAAAACATGTATTATATTGCTGAGTGACTTTAAAGATGCTTGTGAATTTACTGCTTTGCATTTTGCAAGCTGCTGCAGTAACCTGATAAATGTTGCTTGTTTGTTAATGAATGTTATTGAGTATCACACTGATATATGAAGCTTGGCAAGGACTTTGATAGCTTATCCTAACATAATGATGAAATTAAAAGAAAACCTTGCTCATCATTTTTCTTGTATTGCAGGATAATGTTAGAATGCTGTTAAATGTTGCTTCTGATCAGGCAGACAACGAGTTACTCCTCCAAAAGCACTTCACTGCCCTTCTCTCGGCTGTCTGGAAGACGAAAGCTCACGCTGAACGTAGACATAACCATTTATCATCGCGTAATGGTCTCTACTTTGGTGGAAGGTTTTTTAGTTCTATTAACCGGACTTCTTGGAATTCTGCGAAGGAACCAGCACAAAGGATGAAATTCACCAACTTAGGGCAGAGTAGCAAGTTATTGTCTGCTGCTCTTCACGATGCCAGCAATAGACAACATGATGACAGAGTTTCCCCTTCTGTTCATATGAAAGATACTGTGGTCATCACAGAACGGTTGGACCTAACGCTGGAACTCCAGAGGGAGTTGGGTGACTCTGTGATTCCTTTTCCACCTGTTATTAATTTGTCAATATATAGTTCAGATCCTCTAGCATCTGTAAATAAGGCTACTGGAGAAGAACTCCATCTTAAAGATTCGCAATATGTGGCTGAAAACCGTTTCAGGTATGAACATGCAGCCAATTATTATAGTGCCGTATATTTGATTTTGAGCTGTTATCAACCTGTTTCATCTTAGCAGCACCCATTGTCAAAGGCCTTGGATCAAGTAAATCACTTTAGCCTTGGGTTAATTAACATCACTTTCTATTGAGAGGTCTTAGTTCAAAAGTGGGTTACATGGGGTTTGAGTTCTTCTATTGTTAAGGCCGAAAAAAAGGTGGTTATATAGCTAATTGTGGTTGGTAATAAATGAGTGTAGCTTGTTCATTTTGTGATTGATGCCTCTTGATGATGTTACTTAAGGCGTCAATTTTTTTTTAAATATTTTTTTTAGGGTGTCTTCATTGTGCTTAGGTTATATTCTCATTCTTTTTAAGGGTGTCTTGAATTTATTTGTTCTCTTTTCTGGAGATGTGATCTGGTCATGCGGCTCATGCCTGGTATACTGCTCTAAGTGTTGGAAAGGGTAATACTTAAGAGTGCAAGTAAAGGTGTAAAATTCTTAAGGTCAGGTCTGTGTTGAAAAAAGTGTTCTTGGACCCTGCGTAGATGGGACCAATAGTGGGTGGGTGATGGTTTATTTATTCTTTTCTCTCGAGATTATTTTGCAAAGAAACAAATCAATTTTGGAAAATATAGTTAATTATCAAGAAATCCCTTGATCAATGTTACATGTAAACAAATTGTTGATTTCTCTGTTTTACCATGGATGCTTCAATAATTATTATACATTGCTAATTGAGCACTCTCTTTTTCTTAGGGATGCTGCTAGAGCTTGCATTGAAGATAACATGGGTTGGGCTTCATCTGCTTTCCCAGCAAATGATACCAAATTGCGATCAGCCTTGAAATCACAGTCCTTGGGGAAGCACAAACTGCCACTCTCTGACTCGATCAAGCCTCCTAAATCAAAAATGAAAAAGATCTCAATGGAGCATGGTGAGACCCGACAATTGCTACCTGAGCCAGAAGTGCCAACAGTTGCTTTTAAAGATCCGAATTTAAGGTTTGATTTGACACCAGAAATGATTCAGGAAAGTTGGTTTAATGATGTGGATAGTGATTTCACTTCCTGCATAGATAAGGATCTTTCACTGGGAATAGAAAGTTTTGAAATGGTCCCTGATAACTATTCATCTGACCTAATCTTGGGCCTCGAGGACTGTTCAATATTACCGGAGTTTACTGACATTGGATAGGTTAATTTAAGGTCATGAACTGCATGATGTTCTTCTGTGTTAAAGCTCTGATGACTGTTGGGAAAGTGGGATTCTCTCAGCATTTAGGAAGGAGTCACTGGACTCTGGGCATTATAACTGTGCTCTCGGGGTATTGGATGCATTTTTTGTGGATGCCGATTGAGAGGGCATGATGCGCCTTTGTATGGAAGATTGTTCAGGGCAGGGGGGGTGGCAGTACAGGGTAGTCTGACTTAGGGAATACAATTTTAACACAAAATTTTGTATTTAATTCATTATTGGGGAACCTGTGCTAATTTTTGTTGGGTAGCAACTAGTCATTGATAATAGAGATTTTGGCACATTTCCCCTAATAGAAAGGAAGTAGAAAAGCAAAGTAGTGATTTTCTGATATTCCCAATTCCATATCTACCTTTCTCTCTCTCTCTCTCTCTCTCTCTCTGCGTTACTCATTCATCTTCATAATAATACAAGTCACACATGATCCTGACATAAAAGGAAGTGCACGAAATAGTCAATTGCTTCAAGAAATGGAAGTGCAAATCATACACGGACTGTTGTTGAATTTACCAGTTTTTCTCAACTGATTTGTTTCTAGGATACTCATACAATTGTAATTATTTTCCTTTCACCTCAGACTCTCATATTCTTGGCCTTTTTTTTTTTCTCTCATAATATATAGTACGGAATATGTTTTTTTTTAAATGAGTGGATTCAATTCCACTACTCTCTCGTTCACGGAGTCATGTTTGAAATATATATTTTCATATTTTATGGGTATCGATATGGATATGGATTGTAATGTCTTTCTGGCGAAATAGTTCGGAAATTTTGAAAGAGTAATGTTAGATATCACATCTAAAATCACGACTTTTCCATCACAACACGTGGCAGCTGATGTGTCGATTGGTGAATGGATACACATTAATAATAATTTATGTCACTTAACCATGTATCCACTCATCAATTGACACCTCAACGGCCACATATGTTGTGATGAAAAAGTTGTGATTTTAGGTGTGATATCTAACATTACTCTTTCTTTGGTTTATATAATGCAAACTATTCTATGTTTGGTTTGATGGAAAGGAGAGGAAAGGAAAGAAATAGAAATGATAGTGAAGAACGGAAAAGATAGTGGTTTTAATGATTTTTATTTGGATGATTATTAGTGGAAAAGAAAGGAATTGAGATAAATCTTATTTAGAGAAAATAAATAAATTAATATATTTATTCTATTTATGAAAATACTCTTCTTTTATCGATATGAATACCAACAATATCATACAGTAGCAATACAAATACTATCATGAAGGCTGGAAAATTGCAGTTCTCAAAACTACCTTTAAAATCAGACCATCAAGCTCGGAGGTGGCCTCCATTAGGATTGTGATGCTATATCTGTTATGAAGGCTGGAAAACTGCAGTTCTCAAAACCAAACAGATACTGGGTTGAAAGTTCTCAAAACCAAACAAATACATGATTGACAGTCGATCTCGAAATTGTCATTGCATTTGAAGGAGACAAACCAAAAAAAAAATCGAATGGCCACCACTTTATGATCATGGAAGCACAAGAACAAGTATAATCTTTTTTGCACTTTTGTCAAGGTGAGATGAGTAATATTATAGCCATCGAGAGACATTATAAATATATTACAAATTTTTTATCATATTTGTCTCTTGAAGATGTGTTGTGAATTGTGATGCTTATTACATAATAATATTAATAATAATAATAATAGAAGTAATAATAACATGTTCACCGGATCTTATTTTTAGCTAAGCACAACAACATCATCTATGAGACTAAATAATACAGCCGAAGCAAACTTTAGTAATTCATCAGTGTTACCATAATAATAATAGAAGTAATAATAACATGTTCATGTGCCATCCGGTACATAAAACAAAGCCACCAAGAAACCAAAGTAAACATTCAAATGCATATGATTTTTAGCTAGAAACATTCAAAGTCATATAAGACTAATCAAAATAAATCTATCCCAAAATATCTTTAAAAAGTATCATCTTCACCGTCTGACTATAGACCTATATTAACCATTGAAAAACATACGATTCAACGGTTACCAATACCATACATCATCCTTTTCAAAAGATCTTTGCGACCCTCAAGAGACAACCAAAGAATGCCCTTCTTTTATCAAGATTTTCAATAAGATAAAGATAAGCATCGGTAAGTACTGATTGTGCAAATCCCATGGTCTGCAAATCATTCCACAATTCTTGTTCTGAATAAACTTGTGGTTGGGATTTTTCAAACATAGAATTTCCCTCTTTGATTGCTTCAGCGAGAGAATAAATTGCTTTAATCATGACATCAGCATTATGCTCAACATGTGAAGCCTTTCTTTTTTTACGTTTCAACCATGCACTTTGAGTGGATACTTGAGAAGTGGTACTTGGAGACACCATTATGGTTTCACCGGAGCGGCGAAAGAAAAGATATTGCGCAATTCCTTACATTATGTGATAAGATGTAAAGAAATTTAGCAACTTGTTCTTCTATTGTCACTAGTTTTGTCGGTCGAAGCCCACCATCTCTTTTTAGAATCTCACATAAATTTATAAATACTTCAGGTCCCATATGAATAATATCTCGACATCTTTCATTAGTTTGAAGTTGGTTTATTAGTTTTTCTTCTTAAACCAGAATATGCAAGTTTTGTTTGTTTAATTTCCTATTAAACATGATGTATAAGATTTAAGCTATTTTTTTTTATTGTATTTGCAGTTTGGAGCCATAGTGTGTCTGATGCAGGATTTTGAGGATGACTGTAAACTAAGTCTATGTGTGATCCCGATATCAATGATGATGTCGATGAAGAAGACCCGATATCAATTTGCGGAAGAAGACCCTGATATCAATGATGTGATCAGGAACACTGAAATTGTGAGTTTCGTTGGGCAACTTGGTTACAAAACATTTAACAGGCAATGACCTCTAACAAATAAAATGCTTCCTTAAGCCCTAAAACTTTTTCAAGCATATGCTTAATACGTTAACCATAGTTTTCATTTAGATCAATTTCCTAACAAATGATATAACAACAAACTATATGATAAGAATCGTAACATTGAAAGCAAGTAATTTCAATACAAATATTTAATGATATGTTTATGACCAGTCCGGACACAAGCTATAAATGGAATTCCCTATATGAATTTACATTTTATAGATGAGAACTGGAATTGAAGAAGAAGATTCTTGGTTTTAGACAATTAGCTTCTTGGAATAGTTCTTGGGATCCGTTTTTAACTTTTAAACATATGCTACTACATTGGAAAATCAGTAAAAATGTATGCTCCGTATCTACACAAAACACAAAGGAAGATGACCAAGTTACAGATCTAAACTTGTGGCTTACTAATGAATATGCACTTCCTTTAGAGGAAAATTATTGCATGTTGGTTGCTTAGCACACATTCTTGATCTTTTTGTTGATGATGAGTTTCAGAAAGTACCATAGGTACTAAGACATGAGCCCAAAAAGAAATCGGCTGGAAAGGAAGTTGTAAGTGCAAAATATAATGGTATCAGATTCTTTTTAATCCGGTTTTTTGCCAAACGAAAAGTTTTTCTTCTTAAACCAAAAGATGTAAGTTTTATTTGTTTTATTTACTATTAAATAAGATGTATAAGATTTAATCTTTATTATTATTATTATTATTGTGTTTACAGTTTGGAGCTATAGTGCGTCTGATGTTGGAAATAATGAAGAAAAACTGTCAAGGCGTGATGAACACTGACTTAAAGATAGAATTTCGCCCCTCTCGGATCGTGTCCCGGTGCAACAACAGGTTTTGTGGCACTTCTATGATACAATGACAGTAATCTGTTAAAGGTGCACTCCCTAATTAACAGATAATATGTACAGCTTTATTGTATGTAAATTCTCTGGTATGTAAGGAAACTAACACTTTGGAGGTGAAAATGTTTTGCTACAACAATAATGAAAAATATTGCTGGAAGAATAACAGCAAAACATAAATAACTGACAGAGATGATTAAAGAGTAGCAGAGAGTGTTTAGATTTATATCTGTGCTATTGATTCAACTATGCTACCTCTTTATATAGGCATGCTCTAGAATCCTGGATAAAGTAAAATATCCATCAAAATTACTGCCACCAAATCAGATAATTTGAAAACAAATTTACTGAGTGGTTACCGTAAATCATTGCACCATATCCCACCAACCTCAACAACCACAACGTGTTTTCTCAAATGACAACACATAGATATTTGGATAGGATAATTTTATTTTGAAATATCTTCCAGAATTACAACAGTTTTCTGCCAAACGAAAAGTTTTTCTTCTTAAACCAAAAGATGTAAGTTTTATTTGTTTTATTTACTATTAAATAAGATGTATAAGATTTAATCTTTATTATTATTATTATTATTGTGTTTACAGTTTGGAGCCATAGTGCGTCTGATGTAGGATTTTGAGGATGACCATAAACTAAGTCTACGATCTTTTCCTGTAATAGATGAGACTAATTCGAGTAATAATACTAAATCTTTTCTCAAAGATAACCATCCACACTGGTTTTATTTTGATAATTTCAAGAATCAGTACAATGAGCTCAATAGAGTTTATGGTAACAATGATGAACATAAAAATGACTTTTATAAATTGAGAAAAGGTCTAATCGATTTATTCTCAGCCGTCAAATTTTCCAATATATAAAAGTAATTGTTATTACTTAATTTTTGTATTTTGAGTTTTGTTAACTTTTATTTTATTTTTTAGAAATTTATGAAAGAATTTGCAGAAGAAGACCCCGATATCAATTATGTGATCAGGAATAATGAATTTTCTTCACCGTTGGATTATAACTTGCTCAAGTCGTTGCTCTATAAATATGTTCTAACTTTTCAATTTACTGAAGGGTTTGGTTCCTACCATAACTTGCTCGACCGTCGTTTCTAATTTTCTGTTTCTTGATGGCTGGCCGTTCAATGATATTTTTGAGTCCGTTAGATTTGTACCACACTGCTAAGGTTCAAGCCAAGAACATTCTTGGCCTCCGTTTTGGTACTAAACGGAGCGGTGTTTTTGTATTGAACATTGCTGATGGAACCATCAAACCAATAACGATGGGAACTTTGCTGCCTTTTGTGTTTTTTGATCATTTGAGATATTTTATAGAAGAGATTTCCATGCAGCTTGATGTCATTTCTGTTGACCATAATGCTATTGGTTATGTGGCAGGGTTTCCTGATGCCAAGGATCATCACGGAGACCCCATGAATGGCTGGTATGTGAATGAATATCTACTCTGTCTTGATGATTCAAGGACGCATGCTAGAAGGTTTATCTCACTTTTTAGTGACCAGCATTCGACAGTTCATGCTGAGCAATACCTCTATATCTGCAATAAGGGCGCCTATCTTAGCATTGAAAAGCGGAATAATGAACTCAAGACCTGGGGTCTACTATGGTCATCACCATGAAACTGCTGAGGTTGGCTGAAGGTGGAATAGGTTATTGGATTGCCAATGATGGAGATTATCAGGTTTACAATGATTCACAAGGGTTCATGGACAAAATTGGTCGGGAGCTAGGGTTTTTTGATTGACCGATTCCAGCTAATCTGTTTGGCTGTAATCGAGATTGAGCTAGGGTAGGGTATTTGGAGTGATTGAGTGACATGTTTACTTTCTTTGTCATGGATTTAATTTTTGTTATTTTGACTTTCAAAAAAATAAAAATAAAATTGTGAGTTTCGTTGGGCAACTTGGTTACAAAACATTTAACAAATCAATCACCTCTAACATATCAAATGCTCCGTTAAGCCCTAAAACTTTTTCAAGCATATGTCACAAACATATGCATAATACGTTAACCATAGTTTTCAATTAGATCAATTTCCTAACAAATGATATAACAACAAAATATATGATAAGAATTGAAACATTGAAGCAAGTAATTTCAATATAATTATTTAGTGTAATGTTTATGACTAGATCGGACACAAGCTGTAAATGGAATTCCCTGTTTGAACTTACATTTTATAGATGAGAAATAGGAATTGAAGAAGAAGATTCTTAGTTTTAGACAATTAGGATTCTTAGTTTTAGACAATTAGCTTTCTTGGAACAGTTTTTGGGATCCATTTTTAGCTTTTAAACATATGCTACCACATTGGAAAATCAGTAAAAATGTATGCTCCATATCTACACAAAACACAAAGGAAGATGACCAAGTTACAGATCTAAAATTGTGGCTTACTAATGAATATGCACTTCCTTTTAGAGGAAAATTATTGCATGTTGGTTGCTTTGCACACATTCTTGATCTTCTTGTTGAGAATGAGTTTCAGAAAGTACCACAGGTACTAAGACATGAGCCCAAAAAGAAATCAAGTGTTAGGATGAGCATAGAGACATGTAGGTTAATTTTAAACAAAATTACAATGGTATCAAATTCTTTCTAATCGGGCTTTCTGCCCACCGAAAAGTTTTTCTTCTTAAACCAGAAGATGTAAGTTTTGTTTGTTTTATTTCCTATTAAACAACATATATAAGATTTAATCTTTTATTATTATTATTATTGTATTTGCATTTTGGAGCCATAGTGCGTCTGAAGTATGATTTTGAGGATGACCGTAAACTAAGTGTATGATTTTCTGTAATAGATGAGACTAACTCAAATAATAATGCTAAATCTTTTCTTAAAGATAACCACCCACACTGGTTTTATTTTGATAATTTCAAGAATAAGTGTAATGAGCTCAATAAAGTTTACAGTAATGATGATGAATATAAAAATGACTTTTATAAGTAGATAAAAGGTCTAAAATCAATTTATTCTTAGTCGTCAAATTTCCAAGGTATAAAATTAATTGTTATTACTTAATTTTTATATATCTATTTCCGGAATAGGCACTACAAATCTTAAAGGCATTACCAAAATCATTCTCGACTTGGCACATTCAAATGCTACGAAAACTCTCGCTCTAGTCAATTCATTGATCACTAAAACACATGATTTCAGACTAAAGGAAAGCTAACTTACCTGCTCTAAAGTTTATGATAATGACATTGATGAAATCAACTACGCTTAAAGCAACTTCATCTAAGGTGACTATTCTGGTATGACTGTACAAGCATCAGCTGCCATGATTGAAGCTGTGACTTGTGACGATGAGACCAAAGGACTCCCAATTGATCCATCGGTCCGGAAGGGCAATCAGGATTTGCTAGACCTTTGTAAAATTATTTTGGTTGTTGCTAACCTCCTAAAGGGGTCAAATTAATGACGGTGTTTATACACATTACAGATTATTTGGATCAATAAAATCACTCCAAGTTTGACCTATAAAATGTTATGATACCAATAATTCCATTCAATTCACATCTCAGCATAATCAAACCCAAAACACCCACCAAATACCCAATCTTGAACACAAATTAGTATTAACAGCACAAATGGTAATCTTCTATTTTATTTTTTTAAAGGCAAATTTATTCATAGGCAAAAGTAGCAACAAAGTCTAACACAACAGGCCACAAAGGCACGAGCAAAAGGCACAACAAAACAAACAAAAATAAAGGAATGGCTGAAAACAGAACAATCAGCCAAAAAACCATGCCACAGCAACACAAACAAAAAACAAGGGAGCAGTTGAGAACATAAACAACCAGCTAAAATCCAAAATAGACAAAATATGCAATGATATTGAACAAGAAGAATGAAAGTGATAGCTTGCCTTGTTAGAGAATGTTGATTTCAGCAAACAATCGTACAATGACCAAGCAAAATGAGAGAGATGACTTTTTATATAGGCTAGGGACACAGATGTCAAAAAAAAAAAAATTATCATTCAATATTAATAGGGTTAGTTTTGAGATTTTGAAAAAATTATTAACCGTGGATTCCTGTCTCTCTTTTTCCTCCCAAATTTGATGGGAAACCAAAGTGTGTGAAATAGGAAGAAATTATTCCCCTCATTTCCCTCAATTTCCTTTTCTTTCCCTCTCATTAACCATCCAAACAAGATATAACAAATCCCCTCAAATCCTTTCCTTTCCTTTCTCTCCAGTTCTTTCAAACTAAACATAGTGTTAGAGAATGAGTTTTAATGGACGATTTTTAATTTTACATTTGCTCATATGTACATTATATTCTATTGATACCATATAATTGTTAGATATTATATATATTTTTATTAGATTATTAATTATTTTAATCTTTTTTAAAATTTCATTATTATTATTATTATTATTTTTTAGAATTTCAATTTTGTACTTTCCATAAATTTTGGTCGAAATTTCCAATACATGGTAGTATCAATATTTTCATCAAAACATATTAATATATTATTGAATCATATATTTACTCGATAAATATTTGGCTTTGAATATGATTTAGTTTTTATTTTTCTTCTTTCGAATTCTCATTTTTACCATGAAAACAAGTACAGCTTTGATATTTAAAAGCAACAACTGGATAACCTTATTACATATTTGGTTTTCTGTATGAAAAATTAAAATTTTCAAGATTCCTTTGAATAAATTATATCACGAAATTACAAATATAGTTTAGAAAAAGGAAAAATTGCAAAATAGCTTTTAAATTAGTGGTAAATTGAAAAATTTCCCCTAGAAATATTTTTTAGCCAAGAGAAATAGATGAATTTGGGACCAAAATGCCCTTAGTAACTCCCACTTCCTCCATAGATTGTAAACAGTAAAAATTAGAGAGAAAATCATTTGAAACTATAGAGTATAGAGAGAAACCAAAAGTCCAAACACATTAACGTTAGAGAGATCAAACCCTACAAGTCTACAACCTAGGGATTTTTATTTAATTTTTCCTGATATATACTGATTTTTTAAAATCTAAGTGATATGCGAATTGAACGGACACGATCTGTTTTTATTTTATTTTTATTTTTCTCTCTCGGCAGCTCAATCCCTGAAATTAATATTGCCACCATGAAACCAGGCCCAATCCATATAAACAATCTACATTGAGAGTTATTGGAAATAAAAACAGATTTTCTCCGTGTGAGAGAGGGAAAACGACTCTTCAAATTATTCTGTTATGTTGTTATATTAGGTAGGGTTTTTGATTCAATTTCAAAATTAGGGTTTTTCCAAATTCGAAGATTCTTCAACAGTTTCAATTGAAGAAAAACAAAGAGGGATGATTGGAACCTTGAAAACCGAACTTGATTGTAATATTAGTGAAGCGGAGAGCTGTGATGATCATATTCATGGCGTCTCTGCTCGTAGACTCCTCCGTTCTAACTATCGCTCCGTACAATCTCGCATTCTCGGTACTTTTTCTCTTTACTTTTTTTATTTTATTTTAAATTTTATATTGGTGGGGTGCTGAATTGTGGGGTTTTGCAGAAGAAAGAGAGGAGATTTACAAGGCTGATTCCAATAAGTTTGACATTATACTTAATCAACTGGATAGCTTACATCAGCAAGGTTTTCATCTTATGTTTCCTTTCTACTTTTATATAATGTCTTCGATTTCGATTTGGGATTACAAGATGTTGTGATTCTTTTTGCTTATTCAAAGCTTTAATCACAAACACTATGTATATCTTTGCATTATTCAACATTCTTAAACAATTAAATGATTTCTTTGACTTTTACTCTATATCACTATGTAAGTGGCTTGCAATGATTTCTGTTTCTTAGAGAAATAGTCTTGGCTTGCAAGTATTATTATTCGTGTTCCTTTAATTGATTTTCATATAATTTTCAGTACAGAAACCAAGAGAACAAGTTACCGATGCAGAGACTCTTTTGAACATTGCAAGCACTATGGTAACCTCTGTCAAGGCTGAAAACAAAGAAGGGATCACCATTTCCGACTTTGTCTCCTGTCTTCTCAGAGACTATGGGCAAGAAAGTGGAACCAGTAGTAGCAGCAGGGGTGGCAAGACTTCAATAGCTTGGACAGATATTGGAGTTGCAGTCGCACATGCTTTCGGTAGCACTTGTGGATGCTCTACCATGTAATAACTAATTGCAATTAAACTGTTATTTATTATTATTATTTCGTGCTTTATCTGTTTCAATGTTTTTGAATAGTTTTTACTTTGTATTATTCAATTTTGTTCTTCCTTCAGGATTGGGGCTATGAATACCGAGATAAAGCAGCGAAAGGCTGTTGTTTGTAGGAAACGAGTAAGGCCAACTGAAAATGCTTGTCCTGAAGAGGTAATAGTATTATTAGAAGCTCCATTTTCACATCTTTGAGAATTATGATGGAAGTCAATGGTTTTCCCTCTTATACTTTTGAAGATTACTTTTCTTGGAAGAATTTGTATATTTTAATGAGCACTCGCACTCCAGTAGTCAATACTGTTACAAGTTAGGTTGAATTAGAATAAAATTATGGTGAGGTTTTTTTGTGTCTTCCATACGCCTATATATTATATTTTGTTTATCACCACAGATATCTCCTTTCTCAATTATAGCAGCATCTTGATATCAAGTATCAGCAAAGTTTATTCATCTTGTGAATAGCTTGTTAGGGTATACATTTCTTGAATAGTTTATTATGCAAACTTTTCAAGTATATTTGTGATGTATCCTATCTAGTTGCTTCTCTCTTTTCACACTGCCTCGATTTTCAGCAATTATCTAAACTCGAGTTAACTTTTGTGCAGCTTGATGATACAGTTAAGAAAGAGAGGACAGATACAGATAAAAATATGTCAACGATGTTTAATATCATGAAGAAGAATAGAAGAGTCAGACTTGAGAATCTAGTGTTCAATAGAAATTCTTTTGCTCAGACAGTGGAAAATTTATTTGCCCTATCATTTTTAGTTAAAGATGGGCGTGCTGAAATAAAAGTGGACGGGAAGGGTTGTCATTTAGTTTGTAAGATCCTTTGGAAAAGCCTTGCTTCTGCCTCTGTTTAAAGTTATTTTCTTCTTCCTTAGTTTTTTACTTCTATACTAATTTTTTCTTTTTGTCAGCGCCTAGGAATGCTCCTGTTGCAAATGCAGTTGCTTCTGGGGAGGTTGCTTATAACCACTTTGTCTTCAGGCTTGATTTCAAGGATTGGAAGGTACATGGTGAAAATGAGTCATCGGAAGTATATGGATTTTGCTTTACTTCCCATGGTTTTGTTAGCAACATAATTTTAGATGCAGCACAAGAAAGTAGTAACTACTAACTGCCCGATGTTTCTGATTCTAGACCACTTTGTTTCAAAAAGAACTTTTTACATTTTTACATTCATGTTTTCATTGATTTTGGAGTTTGCATTGGTGGATCCAACTTATGTGGTTGGAAATATTATTGAGCAGAGTATATATGTTTTTTTTTTAAAAAAAAAAATTTAATGTATGCTCTGAATATGTATAACTGAAAGGTATATAAATTCTTGATTGCCGCTGAAGTTTGATTGAATTTACAGTTGATGGCAAGCTCTGTTGGGGTCGGGGAGGAGCTGATGCCGCACAGGAATGAGGTACACTTATCAAGCAGTTGCCAGCCAGATCAAGTAGATGAAGAATCTGAAGAACTAGGTCCTACAACCCCAATAAGGAAGTTGTCCAGGAACCGTGGCTTGGTTTTACATGAAGAATCAACGGTGGAAGATTCACCTGAGATTGACAATGCAGAAGCAAGAGCTGCTGCCATCCGTAAAGGGAAGTGGAAGTTGACAAGTTGAGATGAGATTGGTGCAGATCTAAAGGTTTATAGTTTATTTGTGCAGAAGAATTTTAGGATGTGTCTAAAATAGATAACTTTAGATCCTTACCCATAACCCATTTAGAGCTGTATATATCTATACAATTGTACAGGATTGTTTTTTTAAATACAAATACTAGGTTCTTTACCAGCTGTGCCTTTTGGCGACACCATACAAAAAAGGATGATAACAATATTGCATTTTGATTTTGCCATCACCTTTTTAGCTATTTATTTTTCTAGTGGATACCATACAAAAAGGATTTAATTCCGAAGAAAAATAGAGGAAAAATTATAGGAGCATTGTGCTATAATTTTGTAAAGGTAGAATTTCACGATTTGTCACCTTTATAAAAATCTTTATATATTCATCACTTTAGTTCATTTGATCAAATATTTAAAAGTCGACTATTTTAAAACCAATAAAAGTATATTTTTTTTCCTAAATCCATTAATTTTTTCTTATTTATATATTTTTTTTCATAATGGATTTTTCTTTAGCTAAAATGATTGTTTTAGCTTTAAATTAAAATGGAAAACAATAAAATTCTCAATAATAAAATCTTAAATAAATATATTACAAAAATAATAATAATAATAATCATTTAAAGCTAAGATAATCATTTTAGCTAAATAAATATCCATTATGAAAAAAAATAAAATAAGAAAAGATTAATGGATTTTATTATTATTATTTATTTTTAAAAAAATTTATATAATCTATTTATTTAAGATTTTATTATTGAGAATTTTATTGTTTTTCATTTTAATTTAAAGTTAAGATAATCATTTGAGCTAGATTAAATAGTAATAAGGGCAAAAATATACTTACATAGATTTTAAAATAGTTGACTTTCAAATATTTTGCCAAATGAAATAAAGTGACGAGTTTTTTTTTTTTAAAAAAAAAGAGGACTAAAGTAATGAATATGGAAAGACATTTATTAAGGTGACAAATCGCCAAACAAATGGGACTCATGTGAAATTCTATCTTTTGTAAATAACAAAATAAGTCTCAATTACAAAGGCCACAATAGATGAAACTGGCATATAATAAGGAAATATAACATTTATTTCTGCTAAATCAAAATTTCCAATAAATCCATCCACTCAATAGAATTTTTGTCATATAAAGTTTTCTATCTTTACTTTTCTTTCGGAATATCAAGGTTTTCAAAAATGGGACTATCAACTCCAACTCCCATTGCATTTAGACCATTGTCAACGTAGACGACAGCACCGGTGATCGCTGAAGCCAAAGGTGATGCCAGGAAGGCTGCAGTGTTCCCCACCTCCTCTGTTTAATTATACTTCCATGTTTAGTATAGAAAGATGCAATACAATTATACAAGTAGTTTTTGAATTTAAACTTGTTTGGAAAACCACCTACTAAAAAGGCACTTTTGTTTACTTTAACCAAACATAAAACATTACGAAATAGATTTAAAAGTGTTTTTCATGGTACCAAAAAGACTATCAATGGCACTATACGGTTAAATTTATAGACTGCATTGCCGTTTAAATGGCTGATCTTCATCGGATCAACTTTCTTGTTTCCAATAGAACAGGTAAAATGGTTACCTGCGGTTAGTTCTTTCTGTAGAGGCGCATTTTCCAAAGAGTAATCAATCATCATATCGATAAAACCAATCGCTTTTGCAGCACGGCTTCTTAATGGACCTGACAATTATTTTTTGGCAGTATAAGAACAAGGAATGTGAGAAAATTATATGCTGCACTAACCAAAACACCACAAACACAAAGTTCAAAATTCATGGATATGAATTAACTGCTGAACCTGCAGATATTGTGTTGACTCTGATTCTGTGTTTTCTTCCAGCTTCAAAAGCTAGAACCTATTCAAGCAATGGAATCCAGAAATATCAGCCTGAAATTGAAAGACACTTAAATGTAGTCACACAGAGATACTCACAAGTGTGTCACTCTCTAAAGCAGCTTTTGCTGAACTCATGCCTCCACCATATCTGAAACATAAAAAAAATATATTAGAAGGGGAGAAAGTCGTCCCAAAGAGAGCTGGCAACATATGAAAACGGTGCAGAAAAAAAACATACCCTGGAATAATCCTTTCAGAAGCTATGTAAGTAAGAGAAATTGAAGCACCACCTGTAACATCAACACCCTTTTAAAGTCTGGCAACACTTCCTGTTGCATGTTCCAAGTACTCTCACACGGATACGAAAACTAAAATTGGGCTAGAAATGTGCCTGGATTCATTATTGGAACGAAATGCTTGAGTAAAGAAACAAAAGAATAACTTGATGCAGAGATGGCTGCAAGATATCCGTTCCTCGAAGTCTCCAAAAGAGGTTTGCTAACCTGTGCATGATTTGTAAATCAATTATGCATTGTTACAATCCTGGAAAAACAACATAAAAGTAAAAAATGTCGAGCGCAATATACCTCCGGTCCATTTGCAAGTGAGTGCACAAGGATGTCTATACTGCCAAAATCTTGTTTAACAGATTCAGCAACCTCCTGCAAGGACAATATCACCTAATCGTCAACCATGGCCCAGTTCCTTAATTATTTACATGACTTTGGATGAACAAAGGTAAAGCACTGCAATTGACTAAAAAAAGGTAAAGCACCGGTTTTTCAGATCCAGTTAAGAGACATTATATACACTTTTAAACCATATTGCATCTTGAAAATCATAACTTACACAGATGTTTATAAGCTAGTAAAGCATTCCAGAGAATTGTACACCTCATGCCGAGGTTACTTTGTAAACGATAAATAATGAGGGTCATTTTCATCTGAGTTCATGAATATACTATTACCCTACATGGCAGATAGATATAACAAACAACAATACCTGTACGGTCCATTTTGAGGATCCTGAATAGCGTTTATTTGCTTTTACCTGCACAAGACATCAACTAAGAATATGAATGAAAACTATAATACAAACTATATAAGAAATATTATTACATCTCCAGGAACATCGTCAGGATTGTCATAAACTGCATCTAACGGATACACTTTGGTAATCTCCATTAAGGAACCATCTGGCAATCTGAAATATGAAATTCCAATTAGAAATCAGCAGAGAATCAGTGCCAGATGCAAATATCCAAGAAAATGGCAAATAAGTTCTCACATCCGTGATTCATCAAATTTACCACGCCGCAGACTGCTTTCAAAAATGTTCAGTGCCTGCAGAGAATGAAACATTAAATCTGAAACTATACAACTTTGATAGAATTTGAGTATGTCTACGGTTATTGGAGAATAAATTTTGATAGGTTTACATACAGGCACCCATGTACCAACAAGAATTTCAGCACCTGCAGCAGCAAGAGATTTTGCTATTGCCCAACCATATCCGTTGTCATCCGCCACACCTGCAATAAATGCTCTCTTACCTGCTAACAGTTGTCCAATTGTTAGATGTGTTAATAGTTAAGTCGATACCCTGAAGCCAGGTATCAGACTAATGGATAGAAGGGACAATAAAATAATTATACAGCAATTATGTCTTTCCTTGAGCTGCTCTTTACAATCTGAAGAGACAATCCAAACCAAAAGTTATCTGGTTTGGATTGTCTCAAGATGTTTCTTTCTAAATAAAGTCGTATGTCTCAAGATCTCCTCTATATTCCGACATGAGTATCAGGCAGTTGCATGACATGCTTATACTTGATAGTGTGTATAAAGGCACAAGAGCTAGTGAAAGGGTAAGAGAGACCTAACAAATACGAAGACATGATATATAGCACAAAGACAATTGGGCAAAAAAGGAGATGTATGACCTCTCAAATCAACAGGCAATCCAGATAAAGGCTTGTTCTCATTTGCTGCAGACATTGCTCTAGTAACAGCCTTTATAGATTTAACAGGCTCTGATGCGAGGCTATAGAGAAATGGCTTCCTTGGCGAGATGTAAGAGGAGCTTGCAAGCCTTTTCCAAGAAGCCACCTTGTAATCAGTACTGAAAGTTGCTGTGCTTGACATAAAACTTTTACGAGAAGAAGAAACACGAGGCTTGATTGTTGCCATGTGAGTGCTAGGTGTTACAGCGGCAGCCATTTTCTGTAATTTAAATCACCAGAAATCTGCAAATCCAATTGAAAATTAAAATGTTAACAGAATAGTATATACTAATGGGTTTTGAAAACTTAATCAATTAAATCCTTTTAAAATAACTGAATGGCCATAAACATTTTTGATGCACAGATTAGTGTAATCACTAAGTAAATAAACTTTAATTCTGAACAGCTTGCATTTAAACAATTGTATCACACAATCATTGGTCTTATTTGCCGGGACTCGGGGATCTTCTGTACTTGTATATTTGTTGCTCATTTTAGCAGTTTGTTCCCAATTTCCACCCATAATTATAATAAAAGAAAACATAAATAAAAGTTAAATCCCCAGAAGTTTTGGGAAATGATTCAGATGCAAAATATTATATATTGAAACTATTATTGTCTAGAAAAAAGTTAAAATATCCAACAACCATAACAATTGAACTGTACTTAGTGTTGACAATAAGAAATTCAACCAACAATTCATGAAGCCAAATTTCAAAATCTCGACACAATAAAAGGGAAAAGAAAAAAAAAAAAAAAATTAACAATCCAAACCCATATGTAATATTTATTTAACTTGTTGAGGTATATCAGCAAATATACAGAACATCTCAAAACACCAATTCTCCTACATTGTTCTCTCCCCAATTCCCAAGCATTATAAGATTATACTATATCTAATCGAACCATCAAAGTTCTAAAACACCAAGAAAATACAACCACATTTGACAAGAACTAAAAAAACTGAAAAGGCCGAAAATAATCTGACGCAGAGAGATATGGGAAACTGACCTGATAGATTTTTGATAGGAGTGGTGTGTGCAATTGTGTGGTGTGTTTAGTAGGTATTGTTTAGTTTCGATGAAATCAAAGTTAGTTTTGGTTGATGAGGTTTGAAAATAGTCTTGCCTACTTTGGAAATGTCGATCTCTGTTTTGTTGAGCTGTTTGGTTTTGGCGCCCCTGCCTGCCACGTCGGAAAACAAATTAGCTTCCACATTCAAAAACTATATCATTTTATATTGTATGTGGCATGTGGGTGTTAGACATAACCGCGGTTCGGTTCAAACCGTGGAACCGAGCTGTAACCATAGGTTAAAAATTGGAACCGGAGTTGGAATTTCGGTTTCGGTTTCGGTTCTGAAACCACACCGGAATCGTAAGGCTTAAGGTTCCAGTTCCGGTTCCGGTTCCGATTCCGATTCCTTAAACTAAAAAACTGAATCAGAACCGGCGGTTCGGTTCCGGTTCTGGAACTGCCGGTTCCACCCACTTTTTTTATTTTAATTTTTTTAGTTATATATATATTTTTAGTTTTTTTATATATTTATTTTATTTCAATTTCGGCTTACCCAATCAACTTCATTTACAATTTCACATCATTGCATGTCTAATAAAAAAAAAATTAGTTAGTATATAATATATTTTTAAAAAAATAACCGGAACCGTCAAAACCGGAAAACCAGACCGGAACCGTGGAATAGGAACCGGAACCGGAATCGGAATCGGAATCAGAACCGGAACCGATGGTTTAGAACCAAAACCGAACTGTGGTCATCTCTAGTGGGTGTATCTTATGTATTGTGAAAAACTTATATATAAATAGGATAAATAAATAATATGTCATTAATAAGTTTTTTTTTTTAAAAAATATATTATAATAATTTGGGGTTTGAGAAATGAGAGAGACTCGAACCTATAATCTAGTGGTGTAGAAGCGAGAGGTATACCACGGGACCAACTTCATCTTTTCATTAACAAGTTCGTTTTAAATAGAATAAAAAAGAATAAAATAACTCATTATTATGTTGTGTTTTAAACAAAGGCATTAGGGACTATTTTTTTTTTTTTTTTTTTATCAATAATGTAACTTTACCTATATCTGGTATCCAAATGATGTGGATCATTGATTTCTTGTATTAGAATTGCATGATTAAAATGATTGGATTTCAGGGATGTCACATCATTTGGGCTCTAAATTTGGATAAAGTAGCATTACTCATTTTTTATTTGGTTACCTTTCGATTTTTTATTTGTTCAAGTATGGAAATAAATCCCAATTATAGTCCAAGTAATAAATGCCCAAGTTTCCTTTGGATCCCAATTCCAATATGATCCCCATGCCTCATTAGCCCATACTTCGCCCTAAAAGTAAAAGGGCCCAGCGTAAGGGAGGCCATGGGAGCAAGTAAACCAATGGAGGCCCCTGATTCCTCTCTTTCTGAGCCCACCGGTGGCAAAGAAGCGTGAACAGGCCCATATGGGGGGAGGTAGGAACCATCGGACTAAACGTCTCCTGGTCCTCT
The DNA here is from genome assembly GCA_030490815.1 of Acer saccharum. Classification (NCBI taxonomy): domain Eukaryota; kingdom Viridiplantae; phylum Streptophyta; class Magnoliopsida; order Sapindales; family Sapindaceae; genus Acer; species Acer saccharum. Next base: position 24,345,489 of record CM059875.1, read on the forward strand.
CCCTCAACATCTGGACTTGAGTCGAGCCGGAACCATAAACAGATTCTTTTGCATGAAGTAAACTTATATGTCACGTAGAAAGAGAAACCAAAAATTGTTTAGGGTAAGGAGTAATAGATGAGATTGTATCGTGTGTAAAGGTAATTTGGGTAATGTTTGAAACGTTTTTCTACAAAGATACTTATGCAAGTTGCTTTGTTTGAAGGTCAATTTTGCTAAAATCCCTTTTAAAATTAAGTGAAATTACATATTTGGTAAAACACAGCTGTCTGAATTTTTTTTGTAGGTTGTACTTACAAAGTCCAGGGGTGTGCATATATGGCACTCTAAAGAACGTCTAAAAAAGTAAAAAGGCACAACAAAAATGAGCTACACAAGCTTCACAAAACTCAGCTTGACGTCAGTCAAGAGCCAAAAAACTGAAGTTGATGTCATCAACAGTAGGACCATGTGATTTAAACCTTTGCTTGTTTAAAAAAAAAAAAGAGGGGAAAATTGCACAAAAATACCTTGACTTTAACTCATATACGAGGTAAAATTCAGTTTTGTCTTAAATACAAGAAGATACCCTTGACCTTATGTTTGACTGTTAGTTTAACTGCGGTGGAAGGGTAGTATTGTCATTTAACTAATAAAAAGCATATAATTGTTTTGAGAAAATAAAAAATTACCTTTTTAATAAAACCTTATCTCATTTTCTCCATCTCTTGATTCTTGCTCGCCGTCGCTTGTCTCCCCGTGTCCGGTCGCTCGCCAGGTTTGATCATTGTCGAGTTTTCGAAATCGTCTAGAGCGGCTACTATTTTGTCGTTGACGAGCTCAATGGCGACGGAATCACGTTCGGGGATGAAGTTCTCACAGTAGGTGAGCTATTGGAGGGGATTGGATATGTATGGGCAGTGCCGATGTCAGTGGTGGTGAGGACTGAGGCGTTTGCTAATGGTGGGGGAGGAGTCCATGGAAACTTCCAGTTTTGATTGATTTTTATTATTATTATTTCTGGGTCGGTTTTTTTTTTTTTTTTTTAAAAAATTTGGATTGGTTTTCTTTTATCTTGGCCGGGTAATCCATTGAGTGAATGGATTTAGATTTTCTTTTGTCTTTTTCTAAGATTTTTGGTAGTTTTGTTTTTGTCTTGTGTGTGTGGGTGTTGAATCAATGAAATGGAAGAGTGAAATTGTGTAAAATGGAGATCTGGTGAGTGTTTTTCTGTTTGTCTTAGTTGGGTGCTTGCATTGAGTGAAGTGGATTTGGTTGTCATATTGTTGTGATTTTTGGTTGTTGATTTTTTGTCTTCATCGGGTGTTTTGGGATGATCTCCCATTCTCCATTGAAGATCTGGACGATGAACTTCACTAGAGATCTGTTGATTTGTTTTTTTAAATATTAAAATAATTTTAAAAGATATTAATTCAATGGCATTTTGATATTTTTGAGATTAAAGTTTATACCACCATTACATTTAACGGTCAACCCCTAAGTCAAGGGTATTTTCTTGTATTTTTGGCAAAATTGGATTTTACCTCTTGTATGTGTTAATGTCACGATACGTTTGTGTAATTCCCCACCCCCCCCCCCAAAAAAAAAAAAAAAAAAAAAAAAAAAAAAAAAACCAAAGGTGATTACCTAATAAGTCCTAGACTTTTTTTAAAATTTCAAATTGTTTACGACCTTTATAAAAGTGACTAAATTGATCCTTAACTTTTTTATAAGTACCATATTAGTCCCTCCATTAACATTCCGTTAGACAACTCAACACTCAAAGGATATTTTAGTCTTTTTCACTTTGTGTAAATAAAATCAAAATTAAAATCATTTTATATAATAAAGAAATAATTATAAATTTCTAATAATATTGCTATTATTTATTTTTTTTAAATAGTAAAAATTTCAACCCACATCGTGGAGTTCCGAACTTCAACTAAAAAAAAAAAAAACACCACTTCAAATTATTTTATTAGATTCAAATTATCTATTAACAAAATAATTATAGGTAAAAGAAATAGACCCATCAAAAATCAATGCAAAAAGAACACAAACCAGAAAGGCAGAAATCAAAAAACAAGATTATATATATAAAAAATAAAATAAAAACTTTGGAGGATGAACAATGAGAGAAAACACAACCGTAAAGAAAAACAAAATACACTGTATTTTGGAGACGAAGTTGAACAGGAGAGTGATTGAAAGAACCCACAACAATTATAAAGAAAGAAAGAAAAAAAAAAAAAAAAAACGCTTGTTGTTGCATAAAAATAGATTAAACCCTGCTTGTGTTTTTCACTGTTTTCATTTTTTCTGCTAACCAAAGAAGAAGAAGAAGAATAGAGAGAGATTGAAGTGGACAAGTGGCAGTATTATTGTTTTTGTAAAATAACTTTTCTGAGTTTATGGTTTGGTTTGCTTGAGTTTGACATCAAAGAGAAGATCTGTCTTATGTTGATGTGTGTTTGTGTAATGAAAATGCACTATCGTTTTAATTTTATATATTTTAAATATTTTTTTATTAATTAATCAATTTAAATAGGGGTATCAAAGTAATTTCCCATCTTCAGGCAGAGTCAAACATTTAATTTAATTGTCAATAAGGACTAATTTGATATTTCTTAAACGTTGGGGACTAATTTAGTACTTGTGAAAAAGTCAGAAACTAATTTGACCACTTTTATAAAGGTTGCAAACAACTTGCAATTTTAAAACAAGTACAGACCTATTTGGTAATCGTCCAAAACAAAATGATTAAAAATTAAGGAAGCATTTATTACATCACAGACTCACAGCGGTAAAATAATAATCTGAAAACTGTATATCTCATATCATATATCTATTTATCTCAGACCTCTCTTGTTCTCTTTTTCGCATCCATAAACCCTTTCTATTAGGGTTAGGGTTTTTGCTCTTTACCACGTTTTTTTTTTTTTTTTGGTCAAATACTTAGGATTCATAGGCTGTTAGTTGAAAATTTTGATCTGGGTGGAGATTGTTTCTGTTCTTTTATCTTTGGTTGGATCTGGATCTAATGGATACAAGAAAGAGAGGCAAGCATGAAGCTGCTTTCAACCTTAATGGTGCTGTCAAGAGATCCAAGCACGGTTCGTCTTCTCTCTCTCTCTCTTTTGTAGAAAGTTTAATTCAAGCTGTCTTTGTTTTTTTCTTCATATGCACAGTATTTTCAATAAATCTTCTATTTTATTTTATTTTTATGTTTTTGTGTTTAGGTAGCACTGATGTTATTGTTGTAACTGGCAGTATAGTCGTTATACGTCAAATAATCCTTGCAATATATGAATCAAATATAGTTTAATTAACTAATTCCTGCTTTGTTGTTTGGATTGTTATGTGTAGATTTTATGGTAGTTGCTTAGTTGGAATTCAGACAGTTTTGGTTTATAGGAGTTATAGATTTCATTGATTTATCAGTTGCTGGCTAAATTAGATGTCCTTTTCGTAGAACAAGCTGATTTTCAAATTAGATAAAAGATTAGAAGGGTAATATTAGTGGGAATTCTGCTTAAGATGGGAAAGCTGTTGGACTTTGTTGATTGGTTACTCCAATTTGACATAATTTATCAATTTTCTCTATTACTTAATATATATATATATATATATATCTTATGAAGACACTATTTATTTATTTATGGTTTCTTAATGGGTATTAATACTATAGTAACTAAGATTTCTAGAGTAATTTTGCCAATAATTGGAGAAATTTCAACTAAGAACAAATAATTAATGTTTTGGAACAGAAATGGATTCTTTTTCAACCGGTGTAGGAAGCAAATCGAAGCCATGCACCAAATATTACAGGTTCAAATCTTTGCCCATCTAAATAAATATTTTGAATTCATATTATCTTCGTTTAATGTTTATAAATTCTTTTGGTAATTGAAATTACAAGATAAAATTTTGTAAGTGCACTAATGAAGTGGGTATCATTAGCTGTTAATACAGGTACATAATCTGGTTTGGTCTAACAAAGTTAAAGATTGAATTGAATGTAACAGAGATTGATTTATTTATCAAGTACAAAGGATAACCATTGTTTGGTGGAGTATAAATTGCGCTAAGGCAGATATATTGATTCTTATAACTGATGTATACTGTAGCTTATATCTCTTGTGATGTTGAAATCTTTCCCTGTAATGACAATGGATTGTTATTGCTATGAGACCACAAATCTTTTATTGGGAAATATTAAAGAAGGTAATCTGTCAAAATATGATGCTACTAAGATATGATATCAATATTTCATGGTAACTTGATTGTGAATTGTGATATCGTAGTTTTGGTTAATTAATTATAACAATGCAGCAAGAACCAAGTTCTTGTTTATTTAATAAGCCAAGTTAGTATTCATCATGGAGTCCCTTATTTTCTTATCAGATTGCCTCCAATGTATTTTAGCCTCTCTGATATTTCTCTGGTGAGATTTCTTTGTTGTTTTTCTTTTTGGGGTAGGTGGTCGGGTTAGGAATCCAGATATCTGTGGTTTGCCTGTGGATACTGCTTGCAAGTATGGTCATTGTGGGCTTTTGTTTATCTGATTTTTCTTATTCTTTGGGTTTGCAGCACTGCTGGATGTCCATTTGGTGAGAGCTGCCATTTCCTGCATTATGTTCCTGGTGGTTATAACGCTGTGGCCCAGATGATGAATTTAGCTACAGCCATGCCTCCACCATCTAGAAACATGGGTGCAACACCACCCACTTCAAATGGCTCCTCAGGATCTGCGGTCAGAACCCGGTTGTGTAACAAGTTCAACAGTGCTGAAGGTTGCAAGTTTGGTGACAAATGCCATTTTGCACATGGTGATTGGGAACTTGGCAAGCCTATTGCGCCATCTCATGATGATCCACGTGCCATGGGACCATTTCCAGGCCGAATGGGTGGTCGGATGGAGCCACCTGCACCTGGACCTGGACCTGGACCTGGACCTGCTGCTAGTTTTGGTGCCTCAGCTACTGCAAAAGTCAGTGTAGATGCTTCCTTAGCTGGAGCCATCATTGGGAAGGGTGGTGTGAACTCTAAGCAGATCTGTCGCCAAACAGGGGCCAAGCTTTCCATCCGGGACCATGAGACAGATCCCAATCTGAAGAATATCGAGCTTGAAGGGTCATTTGAACAGATTAAGCAAGCAAGTGCTATGGTAAGAGAGCTAATTGTGAGCATTGGTCCCAGCCATGCTAAAAACGTTGGAGGCCCCGGAGCTCCAGCTGCGGGAAGCAACAACTTTAAGACAAAGCTATGTGACAATTTTGCCAAGGGTTCTTGCACCTTTGGAGAAAGATGTCACTTTGCACATGGGGCGGCTGAGTTGCGGAAGTCAGGAGTGTGAGGACCTTTATTCAATTTTGCCCATTAGCTGCTGTTGTGCAGTCTTGTAATAGTGAGAGCTCCCTTTTGTATGTTGGCTGTGCAATGCAACTTAGTGAAAGTGACAGATGATTATATCTGAAATTTTGCCTTGTTAAAACTGTTTTAGCTTTAGTAGTCTCATGAAAACTACAAAGAAAGCTAAATGTTTTACTCAACTTTCATTTATTATAATCTTTCTCCTACAAATTGAGGTGTGACGGACCCAAGGAGTGACACATGGATTGTATACTCAAAAAAACTGAGGGTGTGATCCTTAGTAAACTCTAAAAAAGTAAAATGAGTCACATCTTCGATCAAAACTCTATCTCTATCTCTAAAAGAAAGTTTCAAAAAAGAATATTTGTTATATTCCATCTCTATAATTGTTTCACTCTAATCACACTCTCTATACTTATCTCCATCACTATCTATATGTCCGTTTCTATTTCTATCTTCAAAAAATTATTTTTAAATAATTTTATTTTTCAACTAAATTTTAACAAATATTACTTTAATAACATTTTTAATTTTTGTTTACTTTTAGTACAAATATAATATCTATATTCTCCTATATATTTTTATCTAATTTTTTTTATCAAACAATTTTCTTGATGAACGTGAGAGAATAAATTATGATGATAATTTTAGATTCCATAAAAAAATCCTGATGAATACGCATCCTTTCGAATAAAAAAGATAAAAATTATTGGAAAAAAAGAAAACACTCGCAATTCTCAAATACAAGGTGAATCATTTTTAGATAGATATAAAAATTATTTGGATGACCTTTCAAAATATTAATATGTTTAATCTTGCTATTATTTATGTTTTTTTTATTATTTGTTTTCTTTTTGCTATCTTTATTTTAATATATTTATATTATTGTAATTTTCATTTGGAAATTTTAATGTCTTTATGTTATTGCCAACTTATAATAATTAATATGCAATTAATATAAAGTACAATGAGAAAGAATAAGAGAAAGAATAAGTACATTTTGATAAATAAAAAATTATTAAATAAAACTAATATTATAAATAGGCTGATTTTAAAGATCTAAATAAAATATTTTTAATAGCATGAATTTTATAATGATAAAATTTATAAATTAAAACTTATTATATATTAATTGAATTTAATTAATAATCATCTTCTTCGGAAATCAATTGTTCTTCCTTTTATTCGAAGCTACAAACAGATAGCAGCAACAATCTGTTGCTACATATTTGATCACAATAACAAGGAGGAAATAATATCATGTAATTCTCCAATTCAGATTACCATTTTAGCCACTACTACGTTTGCATTCTTCTTTCTTTACAAACCAAAATGATTCATCGCCTATGATGCATTGCTTCTTCATGCATTCAATTAAATTTTCGATGATTATAGTACTGTGTTTCCATGATCATAAATCATAATGCATTTTTACTTATACCTTCCAAGACTAATCATTTACTTCAAAAATATAATTATATATATTATACTGATTGTGCTCGTCGTCTTACATAAAAAAAAAGGGACAAAAGGACAACAGCAACAAGTACAAAACAGAAGGAAAAAACGAAAAAAAAAAAAAGACATGGCCAATGCAAACTCCCAAACCCTAATATAAAAAGAGAATTGAGATCGATCGGCACTTATTAATAACAAAACAGAAAAAAGTGAGGAAGATAACAATTAAGAATAGGTACCACCGGTGCCATACCCAGTTCCACCAGGGCCCTCTGCATGTGACGGTCTGTGACCCGTCCCCGTATTCCTCCGAATCGGGTCCGACACCTCCACACCTTCTAACACTTGACCCGTCTGCTGCCCATAGGCCCCACTTGTCGAGTACGATGCTGTCCCGCTCCCACTTCTTCCGTAAACGGTCCCACTCTCAACCCCACCTGATCCGTACCCGGTACCAGTCTCAGTTGTTCTGTAACCCGCCCCATGCTCACTAGCTCCGTAACCGGGCCCAGTCCCACTCGTTTCGTACCAGGTACCAGTCTCAAGCCCACCTGATCCGTACCCGGTACCAGTCTCAAGCCCACTTGATCCGTAACCGGTACCAGTCCCAGTTGTTCTATAATCCGCCCCATGCTCACTAACTCCGTAATCGGGCCCAGTGCCACTTGTTCTGTACCCGGTACCAGTCTCAAGCTCACCTGATCCGTACCCGGTACAAGTCTCAAGCCCACTTGATCCGTACCTGGTACCGGTAACAGTCCCAGTTGTTCTGTAACCCGCCCCATGCTCACTAGCTCCGTAACCGTCCCCAGTCTCAAGCCCACTTGTTCCGTACCCGGTACCAGTCCCAGTTGTTCTGTAACCAGCCCCATGCTCACTAGCTCCGTAACCGTCCCCAGTCCCAGTTGTTCCGTAACCGTCCCCAGTCTCAAGCCCACTTGTTCCGTACCCGGTACCAGTCTTAAGCCCACCCGATCCGTACTCGGAACCAGTCTCACCTGATCCGTAACCGGCCCCAGTCCCAGTTGTTCCATAACCCGCCCCATGCTCACTAGTTCCGTAACGGGCCCCAGTCCTAGTTGTTCCGTAACCAGCTCCGTAACCGGCCCCGGGCCCACTTCTTCTGTAACCGGCCCCATGCTCACCAGCTTCGTAACCGGGCCCACTGGATCCGTAACTGGCCCCATGGTCACCAGCTCCGTAACCGGTCCCGTGGCCACCAGCTCCGGTAGCGGTGTAACCGTGGTTGTGAACACCACCACCAACCCTGTTTGAATGCTTTGCTGCGGCGTTTTGATGGCGAGCCTCCTGCTTGTTGATCTCTGCTTCTTCTATCCTCTCTTGTTTCAGTTCGGTCGCCATATCTCTCTGCACCGGGTCATGAGCTGTTATTTTCTCCATCTGCACCACCACCACCACCACCACCACCATATTTTGCATTATCAAAAATATTTATACAAATCACTTCATATAACACGATAAAAGATGTACCTTCTCTTGTATGGTGGCCTTGGTCTTCTCCATGCCAGCGGTGGCAGAGGCTGCGATGTTGGCTGCGGTTTCTTTCATTGACTGCATTTTCACTTGTTCTTTTTCTTCTACTTGTTTTTAACTTGAGACAAAACACAATCTGCTTAATTGGTGTTGGCAAATGGTAATTATATAGAGAAACACAAGAGTTATGGAGGTTGAGACACGTGTTAAACTGAGAACCAAACGAGAAGAGTCCAGAGCACTTGTAAAGCAGACTCTGCCACGTGTTCACCACGTGTCGTGTTTTTAAGCATCGTGGAAAACTAGGACAAAAATCTTTGGTGATAAGAAACTGTCTACAGTTTCTTGAGGTGTTGTGTCCACTGTCTCCACTAAATGGTCTTTTGATCCGCTTACTTCTCATTGGACCCGACCCTGTTGGGAGATTCTTCAAGCCGACTTCAAATCTAGAAGAGCCAGACATCGCTCTTCAAATTCATTTAAGAAAGTAATCATAGTTATTGCTCTACGTAAAACAACTACAGATTGCATTTAAATAAATAAAAATATGACACTAAATAATTAGGAAAAAAAAAAAAAAAATCACAACTCAATACAAAATATACACACAAAAAATAGTCTAAATAAACGATAGTTAAAAAGTCCAATGAAACTGATCATAAGCTCCATAAAAAAATAAAATAAAATAAAATAAAATAAAAAAAATAAAATAACATAAAAAAATAAAAAAAATTGTTCATAAACAATGAAAAATATAATTTTGATAATAAAAATAAAAGAAATACTTTACTCCGAATTCTCTTCTTGCATCTATCTTTCTTTGAATAAAAATTTAAATAGAAACAATCTTGCTGAGAAGTTGATACGATGAGAAAAAAAAGAACGTAGTTGAAAAGAATTGATGTGGATTTTGATCTTTAATGACATTTTTGTAAAATAAAAGATAAATTACGGTTAATGTTATAAGAGTAATACCGTTAACAATCCATAAAATATCTATTATATATATATTATATTAATATATATATATACTATATTAATGATAATTTTAACCTAAATTAAAATTAATAAACAAGACAAAAAAAAAAAAAAAAAAAAAAAATTCTAAAGACAATCCAAATTAGTTTTTTAATTTTTTATTTTTAGAAACAACGTTTTTTTTTTTCCATCTTTAGTGCTTTATTTTCCTCTTTACTGTTTTACAAACCCTAAAATATCTTCTTCTCTTTTTCCAATATTATAAAGTTTTTTTGTTTTTGTTTTTTTTTTAATTATTATTATTTTTTATTTGGAAGTGATGGAGAATGATATGCAACAAGAAGAAAATCATGAATGATAGAGAGTCACCTTTCATGCAGATATTGTCACCCATAAATATGATAAGTATACCCATATCTAAAATTTAAAATTAAATCATTATTATAGCACACATCTTAATGTCAATATTACCCTTATTTAAATGAATGTATTCATTTTAATACAATTTATTTATAAACTCTCTTAAGTTATTAACATACCCAATTTGACAAATGATAAATTCTTAAAGTTATTTCTTTTTTTCAATAATTTAATTTAAAAAAAGATAAAAAGATAATCTTGTAACAAAATGAAGTGTCTTTAGATTTTTTTTAAATTTAAATTTTGATAATGGAGTGTTTTTACAAAAGAAGTGTAAAAAGAAAAAATTGGATTGTCAAAAGAAGGCTCACTTAAATTTTTATTAAAATATGGGTGTGTTTATCATACTTATGGGTGGCAATATCGGTACCCATTTTTTTAAATAGAGTGTCCAAAGATAAAATGGATAATTTTGAAAAAAAAAAAAAATGAATTATCTTTAGAATTTTTTTAAAATTAATTTTAGAATGGAGTATTTTTAGAAAAAAAATGAGTGTAAAAAGAAAAAAATTGAATTGTAGATAGAAAATCTCATGTTATAAATGGATGGCTGTTTGTTTGTATTTTTTTTTTTTTTTTTTTTTGGTAAATAAAAGGAATATCATATCTCTTGATTATGGCTCGTGATTTAAGATAGAAAAAGTAAATATCTTCAGGCATCACATGGAGAATAACAAATATTTGGAGAATGATGTCTGGCGACCGAGTCTAGTAATCCTCGGAATTAAGGAACTCACTTATCCTTATCATATATGTTTCGTGTTCAATTTTGATAATAATGCTATGTCAAAATTTACTACCCTACAAGTGATCATCATCACATACAATCGTGATGCTACAATAATTAATTAAGAAAATGAAATATACTTACCTGTTTAAAAAAAAAATACAATTAATATTGATTTTATATTTCATTACGTTACTCGTAACAATGATCATAAGACGTCTATGTGAATAGCAGAAAACATTTATGCAATATTAAATTATCAATTGTCAAATAACAGATTTTCTATTATTAGTTTGAACTGACAATAAATATATCAGGACAAAGAATATGAACCACTAGATTTACATACTTTGACTTAAAGTGTATTCACTTGTCAAAACTTCTCAATAATCTATGGTCCACATTCTTCGTCCTGATATATTTATTGTCAGTTCGAACTGATAATAGAAAGATTGTGTCAAAAAATATGTTATTCTTATCAACATTTTTATTTTTTGGACAAAAATACCTTTCGTAAATTTTCAATTTTTCAAAATTTAAAATAAAAAAAATATTAAAGTTCGTATGTGACCTACATACATCCATTAAAAAAAATATAAAAAATATAAAAAATAAAAAAATTCTTGTTGTGAAATTGTGTGGATTCTCCACCGCTTGTATGAGTGGAATTCCACATATGATTACACGTGGAGGAGAGCTATGCATTGGCTTCATGCATAAGTGTCCGATGACAAATATAAGGTGGAATATTACAAATTTACAAAAACGGTCCCTCTTTTCTAGACCTGGCAATGGGTCGTGTTATTGCGAATTCATGTCGTTTCGTGTTTGGGTCGTGTTAAAATTGCTCCACCCGAACCCGACCCGTTAGCTTAATGGGTTGAAATATACAAACCCGAAACTATTTGTTAAATTAATGGGTAACCCGACCCGACCCGTTACAAAATATTATATTTGAAATTTATTAAAAAGTTGAAAATAAATAGCACTAAAGCATGATCAAACTCATGCAATCAAGTTCGCTACTTTTAGAGTTTTAGGGTTAGGATTAGGGTTATAATATTGTCAAATAATTGATTTATAGTTTTAAAGTTTTTAATTTAGAAAATTTTCCGGTTTCAAAAAAGAAAAAAATTAGAAATTTTTTAAAAATTAATTAGTAAAATATATTATAACTGTAGTTATAGAGATTTTTTTTTATATAAATTTCATAATGTGACTATACAAAGATTTTTTTAATAACTTTCATAAACACATTAAAAAAAAAATCTTTATATTAATAGGTTATCGAATTAACGGTTTTTTTAAGGGTGAACCCAAAACCGACCCATTATATTTCGTGTCTTAATGGGTTGACCCATTAACAACTCGATCCGATAAACTTAACCCACCAACCATTATTTTCGAATGGGTTTGGATCGTGTTAATGGGTCGTGTAAAGTTTGCCAGGTCTACTAGTCTTTTTTTTGCCTCTATATTATATATCAGTAAAGCATGGCAATTACAGATTCTCTTCTTCGATATTCTTTTCTTATATATTTATCTGTGGTTTTACAATACGTTATCACTACAATTGCCCCACTACAATTGTATGCAAGTAAAAAGTAAAAAGATCTTTAGAAGAGTGATTTACTTACAACTCCATATTGTATTAATTGCAACCTAAAGATTGTATACAATCCAATATTATATTGATTGCAACTTGAAGATTATAACAATATATTGTATATAAGTCAAAAGATCCCTAAGAGTGATCTAGGACCAGTTTGGTATTGCTGTAACTTTTATTATAATCATTGTTAACTGTACTGAAAGAATAATCAATTTTGAAGTTAATCGGCACATATTTGGTTAATTGTACTTTTAAAACTACTGTATATTTCAAAATAAGTATACATATGTTTGGTAATTTTATTGCAAAAGTGCTGAGATTAATTACAATAACTAATAAATTAGACATGATTTTAGAATCTTACTTCAGTTTTTTCATTAATTATATATATTAAATCAACATTTAAGTTTAATACTTAATTAGAAAAAAAAAATCCATAAGAACAATAAAATTATTTTTAAAATATTTTATAAATCAAATCAATATTTATAGAGAATATTTGATTTTATGAAATAAAATATATAAATGATTTTAACTTGATTCCATAAGGACAATAATAATATTTTAAAAGATTCATTAAATACTGAAATATATTATTTCATAATCACTTTAAAAAAGTAACCACCACCTACTTTTCAAAATCACTGTCAAAACTTGTCAGATTATTAATTAATCACTTTTTGAAGTTTTAGCAAACATCATCTTATTTCAAAATTATAAAATAAGTTGATTTTAAATTTTAAAAAGAAATACCAAACTGGCTCTAAACAACTCCATGTTTTATTTTATTACAACTTGAAGATTGCAAAAAATAATATAAGAGCTGGAAGCTCTAAATATTAAGAATTTCAATCCAGTCAGAATTTGAAGTTCTAGATTTATTTATTGTTATGCAATTTATTTTTTAGTAGGCATTTATTTACTTTTACACATTTTTATATTAGAGCGATTTTGGTCTCCCATCTAGAACGTGGATTTTTGGATTTATTTTACTTTTATGCAATTTTATACTTGAGCGGTTTTAGTCGCCCATCCAGAACCTGAAGTTTCTGGATTTATTTATTATTACGTATTTACTTACTTACTTTTTTGCAATTTATGAGCATGATTAGGCCAACCTACCAAAACCTGCAGTTCCTCATCTATTTATTATGCACTTTATTTATTTGCATTTGTTTATTTATCCGTCATTTATGAGATCTACTGGGCAACCTACTAGAACCTGTAACTTCTGGATTTATTTTTTATGTCTTTTCTTTATTTGCATTTTTATGCAATTTATGAATTGAGCTCAGCTAGGCTAATTGAAGTTTCTAGATTTATTTGCTCTTGATTTATTATTGTGCAATTTAAACTAAGCTTGGTTAGACCGACTGACCAGAACTTGAAGTTTCTTGATTTATTAAGATATTTAAGTTAGTGCAATTTTACCAACCGATCAGAACTTGAAGTTCTAGATTCATACATGCATACAATACTTTATTTAGAACCCGAAGTTCTATAAATTATTTTTGGTTGTTTTATTCATTGAATGAGATAAACTTTAAAGAAATGGTTTTTGTTTTGGGGTAAAGGAGTTTGTCGGCCATTTTGAAATGATGTGGATGGTCCTTAAAATTGATTTTGTTTGTTTAATAGAAAAGATGTGGATGATTTTGTTTGTTTAATTTTGGTTCAAACTCTGCAATTCGTCAAAAACCAAAATCAATCCTGAAAGCTTCATTGTTGTCAGGTCTAAAATGCATAAGATTACAAAAACCAAATCAGTCCTCAAAGCTAACTGGTGGTTAAAATGCGTGATGCATTTGTACATAAATGAACTCTATTGCTTTATGGTATTCCTTTAAGATTGTAGGCTCTTTCGTTTAATGTTTTCCCTGTCCATACTCAGAATTCCTATCCAAGTTGCTTAGAGGATTGTATTAATGCAGAGGGACTTTATTTTTATTGCTATTTTAATAATGAAAATAAAATACAACTCCAGTAGAATCTCATCTTGATTTCTTGTAATGATTCCTTGAAAATAAAATACGATTTAAGAAAAAGGTATAATCCCATAAACTATGTAATGATTTCTTGTGCTGTCCAGGAATGATTTATTTTATTTTATTTTATTTTATTTTTTAAATTTATTTTCTCATCTTATATTCATTTATAGTCATTTGTTTCATTTTCTTGCTTTAAAATTTGAACTTGATTAAGTTCAATTTGGAATGTGCAGTCTTTTGGTTGCTTGGATTATGCAGGAAGAAATCAAGAGTAGAAGAAAAAAAATTAAAACCGTTAATTCTTTAAAATAGAGTCTTTTAACTAAAATTTGGTCGTTCATTTCCTGGTTTATTGGGTTTTTATTGTAATTGGATCTTTCATTTCCTGGTATATTACTATTTAAATTGGGTCTTTCATTTCCCGGTATATATGTACTGCTAACTCCATTTGGTTGCTGAGAAAAATATTTGGACCGGCAAATTAGGCTAAATTTTTTGATTCATTAGTAACTAAATGAAATATGAACTTAGCTACACAAAATGCTGATGCCTGTTTAATTCTTCATTTGCATGCACTTTATATATATAATCCTAGAATCTGTATAATACTAAAGCATGTCTATTAATCTATTATCGGGTTTAGGAACAAGCACGTATTTTTTTTTTCTCCACCTCTCTGTTCTTAATTTTCTTTGTTTTTATTAGATTGGAACTCAAAAGAAGAATGAAAAATCTATTCAGGAAGGGATTGCTCATGAAGTACAAAGTGAAGTGAAAGATAAAACACAACCCAAATATGAAGGAGGGGTAATTTCCGAAACCACCAATATAATAGAGCAACATTAAAGCATAATATACTAGACTAAATTATTGTTTGGTGGTGAATGAAGAAATTTTAATAATTGAAAAATAAAGATGCACAACATTTCAAATTACACATTTTTGGTAGGGGTGTGCAGGATCCGATCCAATCCAATCCAATACGATCCATTGGATTGGATCGGATCTATAGACGTGATTGCATCGGATTGGATCTTAAATTCTAAAATCCATTGGATTGGATCGGATCTTGGATTTCCGTTTGGAAATCCGTCAAATCCGCCAATCCGCCTAAAATATTAGGCTTTATTTTTATATTAGGTAATTTATTTTATCCACTACTTTCTAATGTAAAGGCCCAAGAAAAATACAATTTTTAATATTACTATTTTGAGTTTTCTTTCTCAATTTCTCTACGGCTAACAATCCACCATCTTCTTTTTTTCTATTTTTCTTCATCAATATCATGGCTTATTAAGTTTACATCTGGAGTTGATGTATAATGTTTATAAACTTTTTGAATTATATAAAGTTTACAAGTTATGTCATGTATTTTTTTAATGTTAATTTTATTTGAATTAATTAGTAATGTTTGAATACTTTATTTCATTTTATTTATTTCAAATTATAACTTTTATGTATTACGAATGATTTATATTAATTCGATCCATCGGATCATATCGGATTGGATCGGATCGAATTGTAGTATTTTATAATCGGATCGGATCGGATCGGATTGGATCAAACAGTAATTGAATCGGATCGGATCGGATCTAGCTATAAAATTGGATCGGATTGGATTGCAATTTTTTTAATCCAATCGGATCGGATTGGATCTTGGATCATGGCAAATCCATTGGATCCGATCCGCCGCACACCCCTAATTTTTGGTGTAAGGCTACGAATAATGTACCAAAGAATTTTTTGAAAAGTTTTAACTCAATTTTAACAAGGTAAAATTGAAATAAATTTAGAGGAGATGAGGTTGGTCTGGTGGTATACTCTTTATATCTACACCATAAGGTTGTGGGTTTGAGTCCACTCTCTTAAAAATAAAAATAAAAATTAAAAAAAACCCGAATTTATGTAATACTTAAAAAAAAAAAAAAAAATTGAAATAAATTCGTCATTTGTTAGCTCAGGCCAAACCAAAACAACATCAACAAGATTTTTACTAAACAATGCATTATATAGTTGTATTTTCATTTGATGTTGTACTCAATTTTTATACCAATACTTTATAATTTTGAAAGTAGATTAACCCTAAGATTTTATAAACAAAAAATTATAATAACCCAAAAATTTCAAGACAAAATAAAATATTTAAATTTATATATTTCACAAAACATAAATTGTTTGAAGACTAAATTTTTTATTTTGACAAAGAGATTAAGCCGCATATGAAAATATAAAGTTAATAAACTATAAATTAGATCAACACTAAAATTTTAGAATAAAATATATCAATAATATATATATATAATTCATTAAAATTGCCTAATTTGAAAACCAAACTTTGTTAGATAAAGAGTTTAAGCCAAATTTAGAGAATGGGAGAGAGTAGGTAATAAGAAAAGTCTTTTTTATTTGAAGTGGTGGGAGTGAGTAAAAATTGAAAATAAAAAAAGAAACAAGTGAAAGGAAGTTGAATTCTACAGAAATATAAGCATGGTATTTGCTTATATAATTGATCTAAATTGATAATTAAACAAATTGTAAGGGCTATTCTATAATTTTCTCAATTTTAATTTTTTTTTTTAAAGATGGACCAGGTTGAGCTTGAGCCCACCCTAGCCCCAAATGAAATGAAGACATTTATTTGGGTACGATCTTCACAGCTTCTCTTCCCCGGTCCCACCATGCCACGCGCCTTGGAGGGCTAGGATTGCTCCAACTAGGCCCTAAAGCTGATGTAGGGGACCGGTTGGTAGGTAAGAGAACCTTCTTTTAGGCTGGCTAATTGCTGAAGGATCTCCACCGTCCGTCTCATTGGGTGTGGGTGGCACACAAGCCACAAATGGTTGGGGTGGCGCCACCTATGCCCTAGCGTCCACGTAGGTGCTTCGTAGGCGATTAGGTGGTGGTTTCCCTGATTTTGGTTGGCTGGGAGTGTTCAAGGGGAGTCTGCAAGTCGCTTTCACGTGCTTGGGCTGTTAGGGGACAGTGGTTTCCCTGATTTTGGTTGGCTGGGAGCATTCAAGGGGAGTCGGCAGGTCGCTTTCATGTGCTTGGGCTGTTAGGGGACAGTGGCAGCACCTGTCACGCTGCCACTGTCAGACGTTTTCTCCCAATGATTTCCCTTTCTGCCTAGGAGCTTTTCATATCCTCCCTTCATGCTGGAACTCAGGTTCTCGCTTTGGTGATGATTGGAGTTGACCCTTTGTAAGGCTGAGGTGGACTGCGATTGGACCGTTGGAGCTGGTCTGCCAGGGTTGATCGGGGCCCTTGATATTCTCGCTTTCCTTTTGATTGTCAACTGGGTGGAATTAATGCCCCCCTTACCTCGTTGACTTGTGCTTGGACTTTCCCTTGTATGGGTTGGCTCTTCTATAGGGGTTTGCGTCACCCCCCTTACGGGTTTGCTTGTACTTCAAAGGTAGTTCTAGATCATTCTGGTGGGATAAGGGCAGCCTCATCGTGGGGGAAGGGGATAGGCAGCCCAATTGACAATCAGATCCGAGGCTCGAGTGTCTTTGGTTTTGGTTCTGGCACCGGTTCCGATTGTACCAGGGATAGCGAGTCTTCGAGGGCCTTCGAGGATGGGGGTGTTGAAGGCCCACTTTCTCCGGAGTCTAGGTGCCCTACAGGGGGATCTGTGTCTCGATTTCAACTCTGATTCGGTGCACCGGGGAAAGTACTCCTTTGATTTTCTTGAGCCATTTTTGGCGGTAAACAGTAGTCCCCCTAGCCTTGAATGCTGAGAGTCCCTTTCAAAGCGTTGGAGGCTTGGAGAAGAAGTCACATGGGGGACTTCCTCCGGTCGATCCTAGTTCTCCCTTCTTCGATCCGGCCTCGTTGCGAGTGCTGAAGCTGAAATAGCTAACATTTATTGCTATAGTAACCATTGCATAATGGGGTACGGAAATTGGGGCGCGTGAAGTGATAATGTTTGTAGGCCATCATTGTTCAATGCCACGTGGCTTGCAGGGGATAAAGCGTCAGTCGAAAGGTCTGCACTGTCAGTCATCCTCGTCTAATCACATCAGCTGTCGTGGATAATCCTTGCCGTTGATTTCTTTCAACGGTCCAGATTCGACTGCAGGTGGATGTCCTCTTCCCGCCTATAAGCATTTTATTGTGCTTGCCAACCCACTACCCTAGTTTTCTTTTACATATTTGTTTTGAAAAAACTCCTCCTCTTTCTTAAGCCATCTCCATTGTTGAACTTCTGAAAAAAAAAATTCTTTTTCTTTTGCTACGCTCTTCCTCTTGTCACTTTTCACCATGTCGAGTGGTTCCGACAGCAAAGAGGCTCACGATTATCCTTCTGCGTCTGGGTCAGGGTCGAAAGAAGGTTCTAGCCTGGTTTTTCACTCACGAAAGAGGAAAGATCATCCTCTCTCTAATACCGAAGATGGGACTTTGCGGGTTCACCGATCTGATCGTCATGCGAAGGTTGGATCCGATTTTACCAACACCGCTGACTCTCCTCTCGCGGAAGAAGAATCTGAGAGGGGCGAGGATGATGACGATGAAGGGGTCTCGATTGTCATGGGGCCGACACTAAGGATGCCTGAGGGATTTAGTTGCATCCCTGACTTAACCGCCACCAAGTAGACCCTAAGGGAGCTATGCTGTAATTGTAGGATTCCCCAGGAGATTATCTTGTCGCTTCCCATCGAGGGGTATGATGCCTACATGTCCAGCAAAGGCCAGCTTCCTATTCATGTATCCACCTTTGGTTACGGTCTCCGGCTCCATCTTCATCCTACCCTACGGCGTGCCCTTCATGCTTTTCAACTTGCTCTGATGCAGCTAACCTTTGGCTCCTAGCGCACTTTGATCGGCTTTTTGGTTATGTGGAAAGAAGCTCATTGGAAGAAACCTAATGTCGAAGAGCCGAGGCTGAATGAGTTACGCTATCTTTTCCAAGCCTTCCCTTTTACTCCTAGGCCAGCGGGGTTCTTTTATTTGCGTTGCTCGAACAAGATGGGGTTCGATGTTCCCAATACGAAAGGCAAGGATAAGAACTGGAAGAAGGAATGGATCGTGGTAGAGTGGGAATGGGGGCAAGACTACTTCATTGCCGGTGAGGAGAAACGTTTGCCTAACCAATTTGTGGGGGAGTTGACTTGGAAAAAGCGGGGTGAGATGAGCCTTCCAAAGGAGTCCAAGAAGATCCTTCAAAAGATCAAGGACAAAGATTATGACCCTTTGGGCCGTGGAGGCGACCCCTTCGATCAGCACCAGGTTGATCAGATCCTTAAGATTCCTGTCCCCACTCCTGGTATGTCTTTCGTTCACTACTTTGTTCAGTTATTCTACTATTCTTGGTTCTTGGCTCACGCGTATTCCTTCGTGTTAACCTAAAATTGTCACCGGGGTGCAATTTAGAATTAACGGTATGTGAAGGACCCGGATCTAATTGGATCTGGGCTAGCGGGATACTCTATACCCCAATACCCCGTTAGTTCTTTGGAATTTGTTAAGCATGATAGGTTTTGCAGAGATCCGGATTGGGATCCAATAAGGGCCAACGAGATACTTAGTGGTCTGGTATCCAGCTGGGTACCCCGATCTCGATATTATGGTGAATGTGAGTAGTAAGATGGATGATTTCTTATATGATGGATGCATAAAACAAAAGTTGTTTATATATGTATATGGATCTCGATCTCGGTGGGATCTTTACAACTTGGTATTTGAACTAACAGTATTTCAGTAAGGAAAAAGTAAAGCATATGGGAGAACAATGGGGGTGGAGCTTTTCGTGCCTGTCGATAAGTAGTAAAAGTGTGGTTGCCTCTTTTTGAGGTGAATGTATGATTAATATATAGGCCCCTTTCTTGCTGAGCACTCCTAGAACCTCGATCTAGGGTTTTAGTGATGCACGGGTCTCCCTTTGGGGCCCGACTCATTCGTCGGGAAATTGATCCCAAAAGATCAGGTAATTCCTTCTTTTCCGGTTCCAATTGAGTTGACTCCTATTAAAAATAGGATCCTAAATTGGCGGGAACGAATGCCGCGTTGTAGCTTGAGCTTCAACCCTGAACGGTGACGTTTTAGTGTCTGTTTTTATATGTGGTCTACCCTTTGGGGTGTCTCCCTTCCGCTTCAGCGGGGTCGGTCTACGGGGGTCCTGGTATATATTTTGCCACGTGTAGGTCACGTGTTTTGCTGGTCGAGGTACTTCAGGTACCCCGCGTTCCTCGTGCCCCTCTCAAAACGATGTTTGCAGATATCGGGGCTTTCAAGTAGCAGGGTGCCCGGATACTCGAGTATCGGGGTACTCGGGGTAACTGGGTACCGGGATCTCGTGGTGGTTGCGTCTTCCAAAGACCTCTCGCCTTTTGGCTTCCTAATGCTTTCCCGGCCCCTGAGATTCTGGACCTGGTCGAGGTAGGTAGAAGCTTTCACTTTAGCCCGTCAGCTAGTAGGCGGGGTACCCGGACATTTTTTCGTTGTTATTATAGATCCTGGCCTTCTTCTCAAAACTAGTGGAAAATTCTTTTTTTGATCCCCGCCAATTTTGGCGGTTAACAGAAGTCCCCCCTGACTTGAACACCGGTATCTTGCTGGGGTTGGAGTCAGGATTCCCAAGTCCACTCGAAGGATTTTCCGTCTTGTCTGCTTGTCTAATCTCGTCCGGCTGGCTTCAGTAATCGATGAGAGGATCTTCCTTGGATTTGGTAGCATTTAATGCTCGACCCACGTGCGGGATAACGTCTATTTTCAGATTTAAAACCGGCCGCCTTTGGCGCGATTCCCCTTTGGCCGTTATGATTCATCTCCGACTTCGTTTCGTCCTCTTACCTCGATAACTGTCCGCATTTGCCTATAAATGTTATATTTCTTCTTCCTTCACATGCTCCCGCTTACTTAATCCTCTCAGAGCTTCTACTTCTTCTTCTTTCTCAACTCTTCCTTCTTAAAAGATCCTCTTTGCCCTCCTTCTCTTACTCAAATGGCCTCACCTTCCAACAGACCAGCTTCTGAACTGGTCCTCCCAGAAGATAGCCTTGTGGTCTTGGCCAATCCTCCACTTCCTTCTCCGAATCCTCCTGATAGCATTGACGAAATGCTCGACGCGGGTCGTATGGAATCAGGAGATGACTCGCCGACGTCTAGAGAGCCGAAACGGGGCCAGGATGAGGGCGACATTGTTAACGACGATACTCTGCTAAAACGTCGTCGTTCTAGCAAGGATCAAAGAATCGGGTCGGTTGATGGGGATATCCCGACTATCGACCGAACTGGGGTTCACGTAGGCCCCTTGTCCTCCTTCCATGATGGCTGGATTGTCCCAAATTCCGTCTGTACATCCGACACACTTATCCGATTGAGAAGGGCCTACAGGATACCGGACTACCTCTCGCTGTCTCTTCCTCATCGGGGTTTTGACGTTTACAACGCTTCTGAAGACCGCCTTCTGATCCATGTAGCTGCCTTCGAATGCGGGGTCCGGCTTCCACTTCATCCTTCACTCCGCAGGATACTCGTAGCTCTGGAAAGAGCCTCCCACCCTAAGTGATGCTGAGGTAGTGGAGGCTTTCAGGCGTCGCTGCCCTTGTGGGGGGCTCACTTCCCTTTCTCTCGTTCCTGCTTCAGATGTCATGGCCAGAGGGTCCGCTTCTGTTGCTGAGGTAAACTCCCATTTGGTTTTTTATGGTGTGCTCTAGGTAGACCTTTAATGAGGTTCGTTGTCATGACTTATGACTCGTTGGCAAGGCTTCAAGTGTTTCCTGGCCGTGGAGCAATTGATTATTTCATTTTAGAAGGAGCTTCGGCTATCGGAGAAAAGAAAAAGGCGATGTAGAGGCGCAGCTGAAGCAGCTTGAACAAGCCATGGTCCATTTAACAGCGGAGAAGCGAAAGGTGGACAAGACCATGGCCGGGGTGGCGAAGCAGGCGGCTCATTGGAAGCTTGAAGCGGAGAAGGGGGTTTTTCGATCCAACCAACGTGCTCACGAGAGAAATATGCTGAAGAGGCAACTTGTTGCTAAGGAGAAGGAAGTTGAGTCCGCGGTTGACAATGGTACCCAAGGGGGTTACTTTCTGGCCACCTTTCATGCTGCTCGTGAGGCTCTTCCTGACTTTGACTTCAAATTCACGGTTGGGACTGGGAAGAGATCTTGGCTACTGCGGAGAAGATGGAGGCGGAGGAGGGTGGGGTTGCTCTTACTTCGACTCCTTTAGATGATATCGCAAGCAGCAATGGTCTTTCCAAGGGCGATGTCGGTAGTGTCGAGGACATCGAGGGGAAGGGAGCTGTGCACGGGGCAGGAGAGGAAAAAACCATAGAGGACTTGAACGGAACCGTGGATGAGACAAGAGATCGGGATCGGGAACGGGATCGGGATCGGGATCGGGATTAGAAGGCGGTAGAGAATGTTGTACCTGAGCAGGTCGTGGGTGGAGATGACCCTTCGAAAGTGTCATCTCAAGACCAGTGATATTCTCTTCATTTCTACCAGCTTGTTATCTTTACCACTTGTTATTTATTTTTTTGTTGCGAGTGCCAGGTTGGTTGGGCCTTGGTTCTCTTGGTTTGTGTCACTGAACTGGTGCTTTTACACCCTTATGCCTGCCTATTTTGTTTGTGGGCCCAAGCCAGCTGAGCCTTGGTCCCTCTATGATATGTTCTTGAACTGGTGCCTTTGCACCCCTTTTTCTCTGTTTATGCTTTGCTACTTGCCTCTAATACAATGGTTAAATTCAACTTGCTCCGCAGTTGTGTGTTTTGGATATGGTAAATTGCGTGCGAAGTCCCAGTTAGGCGATGATCATGGTAGGCAACTAGGGCCACTTTAGCACCACTATCACTTCTTGGAGGGGGTCTAGTCCTAGTCTAAGGCATCGGGCCCTCCTACACTAGGAGTCCCGGCTATGCGATAATCCTGGTAGGCAACTATGGCCACTTTAGCATCACAATCACTTTTGGAGTGGGTCTAGTCTCATTCCAAGGCATCGGGCCCTCTTACACCAGGAGTCCCGGTTAGGCGATGACCATGGTAGGCAACTAGGGCCACTTTAGCACCACAATCACTTCTTAGAGGGGCTCTAGTCCCAGTTCAAAGCATCAGGCCCTCCAGCACCAGGAGTCCCGATTAGGCACTGATCATGATAGGCAACTAGGGCCACTTTGGCACCACAATCACTTCTTGGAGGGGGTCTAGTCCCAGTCCAAGGCATCGGGCCCTCTTACACCAGGAGTTCCGATTAGGCGATGATCATGGTAGGCAACTAGGGCCACTTTGGCACCAGAATCACTTCTTGGAGGGGGTCTAGTCCCAGTCCAAGGCATCGAGCCCTCTTACACCAAGAGTCCCGACTAGGTGATGATCATGGTAAGCAACTAGGGCCACTTTGGCACCAGAATCACATAGTCCCAGTCCAAGGCATCAGGCCCTCCTGCACCAGGAGTCCCAGTTAGGCGATGATCATGGTAAGCAACTAGGGCCACTTTGGCACCACAATCACTTCTTGGAGGGGGTCTAGTCCCAGTCCAAGGCATCGGGCCCTCCTACACAAGGAGTCCCGGTTAGGCGATAATCTAGGTAGGCAACTAGGGCCACTTTAGCACCACAATCACTTCTTGGAGGGGGTCTAGTCTCAGTCCAAGGCATCTGGCCCTCCTACACGAGGAGTCCCGGTTAGGCGATGATCATGGTAGGCATCTAGAGCCACTTTGGCACCACAATCACTTCTTGAATGGAGTCCAAGGCATCGGGCCCACCTACGCCAGGAGTCCCGGTTAGGCGATGATCATGGTAGGCAGCTAGGGCCACTTTAGCACCACAATCACTTCTTTGAGGGGGTCTAGTCCCAGTCTAAGGCATCGGGCCATCCTACACCGGGAGTCCCGGTTAGGCGATGATCATGGTAGGCAACTAGGGCCACTTTAGCACCACAATCACTTCTTGTATGGGGTCTAATCCCAGTCTAAGGCATCGGGCCCTCCTGCACCAGGAGTCCCGATTAGGCGATAATACGTGCTTGTGTTTCAACATTGGGAGCAAACTTCAATTTCATTTCATTCTGGACGAAAAGGTCCTTGGGGAATACAGCTTGTGTGTTTTATTTTATTTTATTTTATTTTATTTTTTTTATTTTTTTTACGGGTTGTCCCAACCCTTAGGAGCCGATTGGGTGCCCTTACACTTGACTGAAAACAGAAGAAAATGGTGACATTTGGAATTTTCGATAGGATCTTAGGTAGCGTCTGACGGCGATTTCTGGCGAGCTTCAAACCTTGCCTTTAGACTTTAGGCCCCCTATGGATAAAAGCGCTTCAAGTGATCTGCGTTCCAAGTGTGTTTGACGGGATCCCCATCGATGTCCTCTAGCTTGTATGCCCCGGTGGTGACCACTACCTTGACTAGATAGGGGCCTTCCTAATTGGGGGCCAGCACCCCATCCAATCGGCATCGGGTGTTCTAAATCAGTTTGCGGAGGACCAGGACCCCCTCCTTGAAGCTTCTGATCTTAACTCATTTGTTGAAACATCTCGCGATCTTGAGCTGATAGGCCGCAGCTCTCTCCGCGGTTTTGGCTTGCTTCTCTTCTAGAAGATCAAGGCTTGCTCTTAGCTTATCCTCGTTGCTCTCCGGATCGTAGTGCTGGATCCGAAAAGATGGCAATTTTAGCTTAATTGGCAGGACTGTTGTTAACCAAAAATTGTCACTGGGGTGAAATTTTCAATTAACGATTTAAGGAGGACCAGGATCGGGATTGATCTTGGTCGGCGGGGTACCAAGTAGCTCGATACCCTTCTGCTTCCTAAAGATCTACTAAGAATGGTGTGTGATAGTAGTTGTTAACCTAAAATTGTCACCGGGGTGCAATTTCAAATTAACGATATATGAAAGGCCCGAATCTAAATAGATCTAGACTAGCGGGATGTGCAATATCTCGATACCCCGCTATATCTTATGAATCTACTAAGAATAATGGGTGCAAGTAGTAGGAGGGATAATTTCTTGATATGGTGAGAGTATGAAAGCATAAAACTGTTTATGTATTATATATATATAATGACTGTAATAAGATTTTACAACTCAATGCTTGAACTATTGAGATTACAGTAGGGGAGAAAATAAAACATCTTGGTGGACAATCGAGATGGAGCTTTTCGTGCCTGTCGATAAGTAGAAAAAAAGTGAGGTCCCCCTTTTGATCGCGCTCCAAATGTTCACATTTAGCGCCCCATTTTCCTATCTTTTTGTGCTTATTCCTCAGGTAAAACCGGGTATTTAACGGATAAATAAGTGTTTCAGGTGAATAGGGAAGTTCAGGGGCAATTATGTCATTTTGGACAATTCAGAGGCAAAAGTGCAATATTCAGGCAATTATTGAAGATTCTGTGAATAGGGGAAAGATCAGGGGTGCTGATTGTAATTCACCAGTCAAAGTCAGCGCATCAGCCACGTCAGCATGCTAGACGACGTCGTTTAGGGATGCTCAGCGTCAGCATGACGTCGCGCTGACGTCACCTCTCCTCAAGTGCCTGCACATCAACCTTCAACTGACCCGCGTGCCCGACCCGGTTACCCGTTTGACCCGGTTTGACCCGGTTCGACCCGGTGACTTTGGCGACCGATTCTGGCCATTTTCCGACCACTTTTCCGGCGGTTCTCCGCCCAGATCGTAAGCCCAATCCACGGTGGTCCTATTGCACCCACTTTTAGCCTCCCATGCAAAGGTTTTCATCACCAACAAATCCTGCAAACCTCCATGGTTGAGCAAACCTTCAAGCTCGGTTCAGTGGCCATTCTCCCGCCTTCCAGAGCGTCCAAGCTCGCCAAATCTTGGCGGGTTCATGTGGCCACTTCGTTCCCGCGGTCCAGAAGGTCAGAACTCGCCACCGTCTTCAATTTCTTCGCGGCGAGCTTCGGCGGCGGGCAAGAGCTCGCCGGCCATGGATGACAAGCCCGCCCACTTGACCGACTTGAAGATATTTCCGTCCAAACTTCCCTAAAACAGTCCCCTATATATATTTTTCCTCCCCTAACCTAAACACTTACCTCCCAAATATCCAAATAGCTCCCAAATAGTTTAGCTAGATTATCTTAGTTTAGTTTAGTTTAGTGTAATATAATTTATCACCATCCACACCACCTTAGTTATGTAACTAAGTGTTGATGTTGGGTTTGGTGTACTTTGTATATTATCTATGAAATATGTTGGTTTTCTATATTGAGTTTCAATTCATATATGTGCTGAATTAATTGACAAGTTAATTAGAACATAATACAATTTAGACCATGCATGAATAACTCTTGATGCATGTGTCTTTATTAAATGTTAAAGACTATCCTAGGTTAATAGGAATCAACTAATTGATTGGATAATTACATGTGTACATCAATATCCCAACATCCTATCTCTCATTACCACTTTTGCAAGATCATTGCATTAGATGGTAATTAGTTTAATTAATTAGTTTAGTTAATTTAATTTAGATAATTGTAGTGGTAGTTTAATTGATAGATTAATTAGTTACTAAGGAGATGACAATCCTTAGTTGTAGTATAATTTAGATTAAAATGATCTTAGTGTAATTGTAGTGTAATTTAGTTATATTTAAATTATGCCATCTTAGTTAATTTAGTTATTAATTAGTTTAAATGCTTTCTTGACATCCTCACCACCATTTACTTTTAATGCATGTAAATAATGTAAATATGTGTAATTAGTATAATATAACAGATAAGACTAAAACCAATAAAAGATACCTCACAAGGTTCCTTGTGGAACGAACCGTACTAGCCGCTATGCGATCGTAACGATCCGTGCGCTTGCGGAAAGACAAACGTGCCCCGTTTTATTTTACGGTAGTTTATAGAACTATCGCGTGTCCCGCGTGCGCCGATCCAGTTATTGGCGCCGCCGGAGGACACTTTATTATAGACCGTCGCGGGGCGCGTCACCTTTTTCCTGTGAACATATGATCATTATATAGGCCCGCTTTCTTGCTGAATACTCCTAGAACTTCGGTCT
The DNA here is from genome assembly GCA_030490815.1 of Acer saccharum. NCBI lineage: Eukaryota > Viridiplantae > Streptophyta > Magnoliopsida > Sapindales > Sapindaceae > Acer > Acer saccharum. Next base: position 24,372,496 of record CM059875.1, read on the forward strand.
AGGGTTTTAGTGATGCACGGGCCTTCCTTTGGAGTCTAACGAATTCGTCGGGATATTGATCCCGAAAGATCAGGCGATTCCTTCTTTCTCGGTTCCAAATAAGTGGACCCCTATTCGCAATAGGATCCTTTATGGCGGGAATGAATGCCGCGTTGTAACTTGAGTTTCTATCTTGAACGGTGACGTTTAATGTTTGCCTTTACATGTGGTCTGCTCTTCAAGGTGCTCGCTTCCTACTTCAGCGGGACCGGTATACTGGGATCCAGGTGTTTGTCTTGCCATGTGTATGTCATGAGTTTTACTGGTCGGGTTACTCCGGGTACCCCGCGCCCCTCTTGCTCCTCTTAAAACGATGTTTACAGATATTGGGGTGCCAAGTATCGGGGTACCAGGATACTCGGGTATCGGGGTACTCGGGGTAATTGGGTGCCACGATCTTGTGACGGCTGTGTCTCTAGAGCCCTTCTCTTTACAGCTTCCTAGTGCTTTCTTGGTTCCAGAGATTTTAGACCTGACCGGGGTGGGTAGAGGCTCTTACTCTAGCCGGTCAGCTAGCAAACGGGGTACCCGAATTTCTTTCCCACTGCTACTTTGCATCCCGGCTTTCTTCTCAGGACCAGTGGAAAATTCTTTTTTGGTCCTCGCCATTTTTGGCAGTTAACAGAAGTCCCCCCTGACTTGAACACCGGTATCTTGCTGGGGTTGGAGTCAAGATTCTCTAGTCCGTTCGAAGGATTTTCCGTCTTGCCCGCTTGTTTTCATAACGAAGGGAGAAATCTTCTTTCAAAACGGTGACTGCTTCACAAATTCAAATTGACCGTTTCCGGCGTGGCTTTTTCAGAGTTTTTCTTGCGCACGCCTTCAGCTATTAATCCTTGTTTCCTTCTATATTTCGGTAATCGCCCCTCTTCTGCCAATAAATAAACCTCTCTCCCCCTCTTTTTTGCTATGCTTCACTTGTCCTTCAAAAATCAAGAACCGAAATCTTCTCTTTCTTTCAAATCTTTTCTTCTTTACAATGGCATCTCCCTCAAAACTTCCCGCCTCCACTTAGGATGCTCCTCTGTCTTCCTTGCCTGCCTCCTCTGGTTCTCGCTCTGTCTCCTCGTATCTTTCTGGTAGCCAGAAGGCGGATTTGGCGGTGAGTTCTTAGTCAATCAAAGGAAAGAAACATAATCGGGGTGATAGCGATGTCACCGGAGATGGTATTTCGTCCCAGCATCGTCGCTCTGTGAGGAACCCCCAAATTGGATTGGGTTGGGTTGGGTTTTCACAATGAACCTGATAATCCGGTCCAGATAGGGGACAAAGGTGAGGGTGCTGATGTCGATGACAAAAAGGGGGAGGGAGAAGGTGACATTCTTCCTGGGGACTCTTTGGGAGCTCTTGTTGGGCCCCTCCTCCCTTTCGGTGGAGGCCACATAATTTCGGACTCAGTCTGCACAGCTGACACTTTAGCCCGGCTCAGGAGAGTTTACAAGATCCCGGATGCTATCCGTCTTTCCCTTCCTCATCAGGGGTATGATGTGTACACCCCCTCTGTAGGTTGCCTGCTAATTCACGTGGCCGCCTTCGAGTGTGGAGTCCGGCTTCCTATTCACCCCTCTATTAGTAGGCTGCTTGTCGCTTTAGGACTGGCCGCGCTACAACTTTCACCCGGATTCTGGAAGAACCTGACCGGGTTCCTAGTGCTCTGGAGGGAGCAGTGTGAAAAAGACGGTGTCAAGAAGGAACCTAGGTTTGATGACTTTCATTATATTTTTCAAATAATGTGTATGGTCCCTCGGGGTCAATTCTACCTAAGGCCCAAAAATAAGTTGCAATTCGTTGTTTCTGGGGCGAATGTAAAATTCCAACCGCCCTAGAAGGACGAGTGGGTCGTAATTGAGGGTGATTAGGGCCAGTCGGTGTATTTGGATGGGGTTAAACACTCAGTTCCTATCCGCTTTTCTCCACAAGATAAGTGGAACACGGACGAGCTTTCTGTAGAATCCAGTCAGATTCTTTCAAAGATTCAAGATAGGAACTATACCAATCTGTAGTACTCCACTTGTGATCCCTTTGAAGGTGCCCGAATGGAGCGGTATCTACGGATATCCCTCGCGCAGCCAGGTATGCCTTGCCTCTCGTCTTTCCTCTCTTATTTTTTATTTTATTATTATTATTTTTTTTAACTAATGGTTCCTCTGACAGTTTCTGCTACTCCCCTTCCTTCTTTTTTCCTATCAGGATCAATACGTCCGGAGTTCCCTCCTGCCAGTTCTCCTACCCCTTCTTCTGTTGATGTCAGGACTACCTCCATATCTCAGCCACTTGCGTCGACTCCTCCTCCTGCAATTATGGGGTCAGCTCCATATTCTCCCGCTTCCCTTCCTATAAAAATCGCAGTGCGCCCCTCTTTAAGTGAGATGCTGGCACGGGTTACTAAGACCAAGGTTTCTCCACTTCCTACTTCGAAAAAAATCTCCCAATGCAGCCGTTATCCCTTCGGCAATAATGGTTGCTCCTCCTCCTTCTCCCTTCACCGCTTCAGCCCAGCTTCCTGTTAGAACGGAGAGAAAGAAGGCGGATGCTGCTCGGGATATCTCTTCCCACAATCTTCCCTCTGGGTCGGGGTCGTGAAATTATGATCAGGAGGAAGTCGTTTCTAAATTCATTGCTGCTTGCTCCAGTGGAGGTTTGCAGTCCATGTCCTCTCTCCTGGCTGATATCTTAGCATCAAAGGGGGCATCTCTTCTTACCGAAGTATGCGTTCAGTTCTTTCTGCTTGCTGTATGTAAATTTCCCTTTTCCTGTTTTCATATCTTCTTTGTTTCTCTCTGCAGGGTTTCAAGTTTACCCTGGCCATGGGGCAGCAGGTGATTGCCCTGAAGGAGGCCAACCTGGCTCTTCAGGCTAAACTAGAGGAAGCTAGGAATGATCTAGCCCAGGCCGAGGAGAGCGTTTCTTCCTTAGTTCAGGAAGCCTCTGAGTTTGATGCTGGCAGGAAGGCTGCCTTGATGGAACTGAAACGGGTGACTCATGCTTATGACATGGAGGTTGTCAGATCAACTCGCCGTCGGAATGACAGAGAGACCGTTAAAGCAGAGATGGCCGTCCTTCTGGATGACCACAGGACCCTGCGGGCTTCTATGAGTGCCTTGGAATCTAGGGTGGATTCTTCCTTCGGGGACGGGTATTTTACCGCCTCATATGAGGTTGCCAAGGCATTTCCTTCCCCCTTAGATTTGCAGACCCCTCTTAATTGGGATCGTGACTTGATTATGGCTCGAGCTGCCTAATTTGAAGATCAGGACCGGGGAGGCCCTCCTCAAGTAGCCCCCGCTCCCGAATTTGTTAAGAAGGGTACCCAAAGTCCCCTGGTTTCTCCGAATGACTTGGTACGAGATTCCGCGCCTCCGACTAACGAGATGGATCCTCCTACTGGAATAGTTGTGGCTGGAGCCAGAGAAGTTCATGATGCTATAGGTGACGAAGGGGCTGACGAAGGGGGTAAGTTTGAGCACAAAAAAACGGCGGAGGAGGAATCTTGATTTTCTGGTTGTTTCCCAACTACATTGTTAGTTAATCTTTTTTTTTTTTTTTTTTTTTTTGTAGCCCGGACATGGGGATTGGGCACCCCAACTGATTAATTGAAACTCCTTTCCTTCTTTTTCTACTTTACCTTCTTAATCGTTTTGCGACACCCTACTGTTTGACTGATGATACAAAAACCCATAACTATACTCAACAATATCGTTCTTGGATGATGGTCCCCTCATCCTTTGTGCTTTTCAGACGAGTAATTTTGTACAAGTAGAGAACTTATCTTGGCCTGAAGTTCTTGATCTGGGTGCGTGACTTCAAACAGTCCATCGGGATGGGAAGTCTGGCTTGGGGCTCTATTAGTCAGTCTTGGTTGGCAACCAAGGTTGCCCCAATATCAGGTCTTTCTTGCTAAGATATGGCGATGTAATGAAGTGTAGTGTCATGTATCCTGATGGATAATCTTGATTCCTTTGGCTACCTGCTTTGGTAGACGACTAAGGCTTACCTTGGCGCTTGATTTATCCTAGAGAGAGGGGAATTCCCTGTCCGAGGCTTCAGGGGACCCATGTAGGCCCTCATGGCCTTGGTAAAATAGAGTCTGGCAGGTAACTAAGCCTTTTACGCTTTCTAGCACCAGATCCTTCCTGGAGGGGGGTATTCCCCGACCAAGGCAGCATGAATGCCATGTGGCTTTTCCTGGTCTTGAGGTGAAAAAGATGGCGAAGACTTCATTAGGCGTACTTAGGAGAAGATCGTGGGAGAAAAATTGACTTTATTGAATTTCTCAAGGCAAATACAAAGCAAAAAACGGGGTACATGTATCAGAAGTGTACCCCCCGAGATACATTCTTCCTTAAAGAATTCTAAGGGTAAAATCTCTTGAGATGATCGGCATTCCAAGTGTGATCCACCGGGCAACCATTCATATCCTCTAACTTGTATGCTCACCTACGTACCACTACCTTTATCAAGTATGGATCTTCCTAGTTGTGGGCAAATACCCTCTCTGACCTCCTCCGGGTATTCTGGGTCACTTTCCTGAGGACTAAGTCCCCTTCTTTGAAGTTTCGAGTCTTCATCTTCTTATTAAATCATGGGGCTACCTTGTGCTGGTAAGCAGCTACCCGCTCAGCCGCTCTATCTTGTTTCTCTTCAAGGAGGTCTAAACTGGCTCTCAACTTCATTTTGTTTTCTTCCAACTCAAAATGCTGGACCCTGAAAGATGTTAATCTATGTTCGATGGGCGAGATGGCCTCTGTTCCAAAAGCTAGAGAATAAGGAGTTTCCCCAGTGGCAGTCCTTTTGGTAGTCCGATACGCCCAAAGGACGCTAGGAAGCTCATCAACCCATCCCCCTTTTCTTCTGTTGGAGCTTCTTCTTGATGAGCTTCTTAATAGTCTTGTTAGTGGCCTCCACTAATCCGTTAGACTGAGGGTGAGCCACTGAGGCCAGGCGCAGATCGATACACTTTTCTTCGCAGAAAAATCTGAAGTTGGCATTGTCAAACTGCTTACCAAGATCGGTGATTATAGCCATCGGGGTACCGAATCTGCAAACGATATATTCCTTGACGAAGCTCGTGGTATTGGCTTCAGCTATCTAGACCAAGGATTTTGCTTCTACCCACCACGTGAAGTAGTCGATGGCTATTATAGCGTGCTTGGCCTGGCCGGGCGCAGTAGGAAGTGGCCCGATCAGGTCCAGCCCCCAGATAGCAAATGGATAAGGCGTACTAATCGAAGTGAGTTTTTCAGGGGGTAGATGGTGGAGATCCGCGGTTTTCTAGCATGGCTCACAGGATTGTGCAAATTCTTTGGCGTCCTGATGGATAGTGGGCCAGTAGTATCCCATTCTGAGAACTTGATACGCAAACCTTTCTCCTGAAACGTGATTTCCGCAGTCCCCTGCATGTACCTCATCCAATGCCGATTTGGCATCATCCGGGTGCAAACATCGCAGCAACGGGAGTGATTTTCCTTTGCGATAAAGGTGTCCCTCTATTAGGCAGTACCGGGTTGCAACCCTTTTGAGTTTGCGCGCCTAGTCCGGGCTCTCAGGGAGAGTACCGTTTTACAGGTAGTCAGCTATAGGATCCATCCAACAAGGCAGGCAAGTGACCGAGCTCACTTCTAGCCTTAGGGCTGTGCTAGGCCGAAGTATCAGTTGAAGTGGCATCCCTTTAGGTAATGCTCGTCCTCCTATTGCCGCTATCTTGGCTAGGACATCTACCCGGTGATTTTCTTCTCGAGGGATTTGTTCCATCCTCATACCCTTGAACTTCGTAGCTGCTTCTTGGATTTTCCGGAGGTATGCTATCATGTTGTCACCTCTTGCTTGATATGTGCCAGATACCTGGTTGATTACTAACTAGGAGTCACTTCTTACTATGAGGTACTCAGCTCCTTACTCTGTAGCAACCTTCATTCCTGCCAATAGGGCTTCATATTCTGCCTCATTATTGGTGACTTTGAACTCAAACCTGAAACAGTGGCTGCATTCGATCCTTTCGCGATCAATCAGGACGATCCCGGCCCCATAGCCGGCTTGATTTGAGGAACCGTCCGTATACAGGGTCTAGGTCTTGCCATCCGCCGACCATTCTAGAGATTCCAGATCCGTGTTTGGAACTATAGGAGCACCCGGGTAGGAAATCACGCTGAATTCGGCTACGAAGTCGGCTAAAGCTTGCGCCTTGATTGTCGTCCTAGCCTTGTATCTTATGTCATACTGGGTGAGCTCTAAGGCCTAAAGAACTAACCGGCCTGATACATTCGGCCGTTGGAGGAACTGTCTCAAGGGCTGGTCAATTACCACTGCGACGGTGTGAGCTTGAAATAAGGCCGAAGTTTTCTGGCTGCTGTTACCAATGCAAAGGCTAATTTCTCTAGGATAGTGTAATTCTTCTCAGACTTTGACAAAGCCCGACTTACATAATAGATTGGTCTTTGGATTCCATCACTGCATTCCTTCACCAAAGCTCTACTTGTTGCGGTCTCTAATACCGCTAGATAGAGTTGTAGCTCTTCTCCTGGGATGGGTTTCACCAGTAGTGGTGGACTGGCTAGATATTCTTTCAAGGCCTGGAATACCTTCTCACTCTCTTGATCCCACTTCATGTTTTTTCCTTGCTTGATGATTTTAAAGAAAGGCAAGCATTTATCTCGATATGAAGAGGTTTAACGCGGCTATCCGTCTAGTCAGCCCTTGAGCTTGTTGAAGGGTATTAGGAGATTCTAGTTCTATGATGGCCTTGATCTTTTCGGGATTGGCTTCGATTCCTCTTTCATGCACCATGAAACCAAGGAACTTCCCCGCTGCTACCCCAAAGGCGCATTTAGCTGGATTCAGCCTCATCTGATTTTCCCTGATTACTTGGAAAGTCTGGCGCAAATCTTCAGGATGTTGATGGGTCATTTGTGATTTGGTGATCATGTCGTCTATATACACCTCCATAGATTTCCCTATCAACGGCTTGAATAACTTGTTCACCAAGCGTTGGTATATGGCTCCTACGTTCTTGAGGCCAAAATGCATGACCTTGTAACAGTAGAGACCTTGTCCAGTGATGAAGCTGGTTTTGTCCTGATAGGCGGGATGCATCATGATCTGGTTGTATCCCGAGAAAGCATCCATGAAACTTAGGAGTTTGTTTCCTGCAGTAGAATCGATCAGCTGGTCAATTTTTAGAAGGGGAAAGCTGTCCTTCGGGCATGCTCGGTTGAGGTCGGTATAATCCACGCACATGCGCCACTTTCCATTGGCTTTGGTTACCATGACCACATTGGCGATCCATTCGGGGTAGAGGGATTCTCTGATGAATCTGGCTTTCAAAAGTTTATCCACCTCTTCCTGTACTGCTGTGTTCCGCTCCGTGTTGAAATGTCTCCGTTTCTGTTTGACTGGCGTGACGGTAGCGTCCACTGCCAGTCGGTGAACTGCTAGGTTGAGGGGGATGCCCGACATTTCGTCATAGTTCCAGGCAAAAATGTCGTTGTATTCTTCAAGAAGTTCTACCAAACTTCTCCTGACCTCGCTATCCAGTGCACCTTCTATCTTCACTAACTTAGTTGGGTCGCCCTTTTTGATCTGGATTTCCTCTAACTTCTCCGTGGGGTGCCCCCCAGTCCATCCTCTTTCTCCATTTTCGGTTTCTTCCGGGATCAAATCTGGTATCTCCCTTTCTTCTAGGATATGATGGTCCGGCTCTGGAGCCCTGTGACTTAACTCCCAGATGACACGGGTGTTACGCTTGGTTGAAGTGGTGGGGTTAGTAGATACTGCCTGACAGGTACGGGCCGTTTGCTGATCTCCCCTCACCTCTCCTACTTCAGTTCCAACAGGGAACTTCAGGACATTATGATAAATGGATAGGACTCCTCTGATTCCTGACAAGAAAGGTCTTCCTAGGATTGCATTGTAGGCGGACAGGGTATCTACTATGATGAACTCCGTCATAATGTTCCGTTGAAGGGGGGCCTCTCCGATGATTACCGGCAAGGTGTGCGCTCCTACTGGCATCACGGAGTCTCCTGCAAAACCATATAAGGGTGAACTGCAGTTGTTGTAGCAGGGGTTCTTAAGGTTAAACTTCTCCAATGTTTCTTTGAATAGGATATCTATGCTGTTTCCGGTGTCTATCAAGATGCGGTGGACCTGGCAATTGGCAATCTGAGCTATGATCACCATTGGATCGTCATGGGGTTGTACTGTGTTGTAGGTATCATCTTCAGCGAAAACAATCTGAGCAGAATGAGGGTATTCACGTGACCTTTTGGATACCCGGAACACATCCCGGTCAATGGCGTGTTTCAGGATCTTCCTAGCATGGTTCTTTCTTGAATTGTTAGAAGTTCCGGCAAGGGTTGGTCCTCCACTAATGGTGTGACTAACCTGAACTTGCCGCATCAAGTCCTTTTCCTCATTCTCCCTCTTGGATATGATACTGACCCCTGCACCGTGCTACGAGCTTCTTCTTTCTACTATCGGCCTTGTCGCTGACCGGCTCTTTCTAGGCAGAATGTTAATAGCCGATTTCATCAACTGCTGTCTGAGATCTTCAGGATGATTATGCACGGGTAAAGGTGTGAATGTAAACAAACGAAGTTAAATTGCTTAAAGCATACCTAGGAGGGGGGGGGGGGGGGGGGGTGAATAGGTTTTTACACCTTTTTCAAACCCTTGAACAAACATTCGTTTGTCCCTCAAGGTAGCCTTACACACAACACAATAAGCCAAGGAAGAGATACATAGACAATACGATAATACAATCATAAGAGCAATGTCTAAGTATATCAACAAGTTATGTGAGGTAAAATAACAAATAAACATAACAACAAAATAAACTTGTATTTCATAAGATGTTCAATGTGTTACAAGAGTGATCAAAATGTCACTATACAAAAAATTACAATATATAAATGAATCAAAGATACAAAATTGATCTAAGGAATGAATATACTAATCACACTATACAAAGACTTGCTTCACAATACATCACATGTGGATATTATGAATCAAGACAATAAAATATACAATTAAAATATAAGAGAAAGAGATAGGAAGAATTAACACAAGGGATTTTTTAACGTGGTAAAACCTCCAAGGAGGAAACATCCACGGGTTGAACTACAACCATTGGGTACTATATTATTGGAAAGCAAACATAGAACATTCACAAAGTGACCAATCTTTAGCTCACCCAACCTAGTGAAGTCTAAGCCTACCCAACCCTATTGGAAAGTGTGAAATCCCTCAATGATGCGGAACCACCATATATTGGACAACACACACAACCAACATCGATGGTAGATTAAAAATTCCTCAAGAGTGCATACACCTCCCGTGTACCCTGCTCTATCGGACTCTATGTCTAACCATACGCCTAGGCCTACCAATACAATAGCCAACTCCCTATCCAAGGCACTCTTGCCTCTAGGGAGCCTCCCATGCATGACTATTCGAGTCCTCCCGAATCTAGCCATGACTCCTTGCTTACCTATCCGAGTCATCCCGACTCTAGGCAAGACTTCTTGCTTGGCTATCCGAGTCATCCCGACTCTAATCAAGACTTCATGCCTTTTACAAGAACTTCCTAGTGTGATCATGTGAATGCAAATGATGCAAACATTCAATACAACATAGAACATGTGATCAATACATTCTATGGCACAAAAAGACCTAAACATGTGAAATCACAAATAATCAAGTCTAGATGCAAAAATACATGAATAGAAACCTAAGCATGTGAAACACCTAACACATATACTCAAAGTCTCATTCACACACATAACACTTGAATCACAAAATGTTCATGAAGTACAAATTCAAGATGCTATCAATATACAATTAAAAGCTAGATATATGAGATTAAAATCAATCAATATACTAGACAAAAATATAGATCAAGGTTTTGAGATTCACATCAATCAAAACCTATATTCTCTAAATCACAAACAAATACACAAATCCTAGATTTTAATAATCAAAGGATCAAATTCAAATCTCAAAGTCATTTTAACACAAAATTAATTTAATTAAGTATCAAACAACCTAAGATGCCATTCTAATCACAATACAACTCACAAACATATGTAAAACCTAGAATCATAAAATCTAGTCAATATTAGTCCACAAATTGAGTTTCAATTAGAATGATAATCAAGCTATCTTTCCAAATAGCTTTTACCAAACAATAACATAGATATAGAAGAAGAAACCCCAAGCAAATGGAAGGTCAAATAACAAGAAATCCCAAAGTTGAGACTCATACCTCGGATTCTACAGCTGGTTCGGAAATCAGTGTCCAACCACTTGAAATCACAATCAAACAGCCACCAAACCACTTGGAGATGTTAGAGGACTCAAATACGAACACTCTCCAACTTGAATCACTCAAATCCGACTCCGGATGAGGAAGATATGGTGTTTTGAAGTTTGGAAAAATTGGAGAGAATGTATATCGGGAAAACTGAAATTTTCTTCTTGGATTTTCAAAATGGAGAGAGAGAGGGAAGAAATAGGAGAGAGAGAGGGAAGATTTCGGCCAAACAGGTGGTGCCACATCACCCCCTGGCCATGGGGGGCGCGTGGCCCACACGGGAGCAGAGGCTGCTCCAGGCCGTGGGGCCCACGGCCTCAACCACGGCCAGCCCATGTGGACCACGGCTTGGGCTGTCCTCTCGCGCGCTCCCTCGGTTCGTTGGCCCGTATTTCGGGAGTCCGAACTTCGAATTCAAATCTATTTTTGGATTACGAACCGTGACTCTCTCACGCATGACGACAACTATACAACTTTGAAAAACAGTTGAGAAATCATCTCGGAAATCATCGATGAAGTCAACTCAACGAAAGAGAACGTAAAGTAGCATAGTCAACTTGTTTGGACTCGAAACCTTATGAATGAGTAACCGAAACGACCGGAACTCAATAAAGCATTGAATAAGAACATGTTCAAGACCTAAACACAAAATACGGAAACATACAAACACAAATACACACACATATGCTAGTTTCTGGACATAGTCCTAGAAAATGCAAAACACAAAGTTTATTAACTAAATATGAATGCATGAGCATATTTTGCCAAGTGTGTGAAAGTGAAATGTAAATGAAATTAAATTATGAAGGGACAGACAAGAATGATAGGTGTGAGTGTGTGCCTAGCCTTGTAAGAGATAAGAGGTCTTTGAATACCTTTGTAGACCGATAATGCCGGAATCTCTTAAAAGCCGGCAACTTGAACGAATTGTGGTTGAGACGTCCTTCGTCTTCGAAATTCTTCAATTACTAACCACTAAACATTACAAGTTAAACATGTTTTGATATGGAATTAATGCCAACACTAATTATCAACCTAACAAGGTGGTCCAAGTCTATCAAAAATCGGTGTCCGGGTACTTGGTCCAGTCCCTTCTGTAAGTCGGGGTGCCTCAAAGGGTATCCCTTGGGCGATCATTCGAAGGTGGACGCTTTCCACGTAGGCAGCGACGTATTGCTCTATGGCCTCCTAGCCGCTTCTAAGACCACGGGGTCCTGTGTGCTAATCCGAGATTTGGTGGTGGGACTGGTGCCGGGATCTGGCTTCTGGTTCCCTTTTTTTTCCCTTGATTTATCTAGGTGGAAGCGAGGGAATGGGGCCCTGAGTTTACGGGTTGCCCCTGGGAGGATCGGAGCCTCATCTTCTATCTTCTATCTTCTTCTGAGTTGAATCTTTAAAGTTTGTTAATGGTGGGGGGTTCTTTCCCACAGATGGCGCCAAAGTGTTAACCTAAAATTGTCACCGGGGTGCAATTTCAAATTAACGATATATGAAGGGCCCGGATCTGAATAGATCTAGGCTAGCGGGATGTGCAGTATCCCGATACCACGCTATATCTTATGAATCAACTAAGAATAATGGGTGCAAGTAGTATGAGGGATAATTTCTTGATATAGTGAGAGTATGAAACCATAAAACTGTTTATGTATTATATATATATAATGATTGTAATAAGATTTTACAACTCAATGCTTGAACTATTGAGATTACAGTAGGGGAGAAAATAAAACATCTTGGTGGACAATCAAGATGGAGCTTTTCGTACCTGTCGATAAGTAGAAAAAAAATGAGGTCCCCCTTTTTCCTGTGAACATATGATCATTATATAGGCCCGCTTTCTTGCTGAATACTCCTAGAACTTCGGTCTAGGGTTTCAGTGATGCACGGGCCTTCCTTTGGAGTCTAACGAATTCGTCGAGATATTGATCCCGAAAGATCAGGCGATTCCTTCTTTCTCGGTTCCAAATAAGTGGACCCCTATTCGAAATAGGATCCTTTATGGCGGGAATGAATGCCGCGTTGTAACTTGAGTTTCTATCTTAAACGGTGACGTTTAATGTTTGCCTTTACATGTGGTCTGCTCTTCGGGGTGCTCGCCTCCTGCTTCAGCAGGACCGGTATACTGGGATCCAGGTGTTTATCTTGCTATGTGTATGTCACGAGTTTTGCTAGTCGGGTTACTCCGGGTACCCTGCGCCCCTCTCGCTCCTCTTAAAATGATATTTGTAGATATCATGGTGCCAAGTATCGGGGTACCAGGATACTCAGGTATCGGGGTACTCGGGGTAATTGGGTGCCACGATCTTGTGACGGTTGTGTCTCTAGAGCCCTTCTCTTTACGACTTCCTATTGCTTTCTTGGTTCCAGAGATTTTGGACCTGACCGAGGTGGGTAGAGGCTCTTACTCTAGCCCGTCAGCTAGCAGACGGGGTACCCGGATTTCTTTCCCACTGCTACTTTGCATCCCGGCTTTCTTCTCAGGACCAATGGAAAGTTCTTTTTTGGTCCCCGCCATTTTTGGCGGTTAACAGTAGTAAAATAAGAAGGATTCCGATGTATGAAAGGACGAACACTCGACTTATTTTATTCAGAATATCATATTGTAAGATTACGTTCAATCGAGAGTACAACTATCATTACAAGAACAAAGGAGCAAAAAATAAACTTGAAGGGTTACGGTGATGGAGCTTCACGTGTCTGTCGATAAGTGGAAAAAAAAAAATATGAGAACCCCCTTTCCTCTATACCATGCGATAAATATATAGGTCCGTGTCTTTCCATGCACCCCAAGAATTTTGGTCTAGGGTTTGAGCACTTTACAAATCCTTCTTTGGCGATCCTCGAATTCGTCGGGGATTCGATTCCCGAAATCAATGGTTTCCTTTTAGAATTGAAAGAGTTGACTTTGCTTTTGAATGAGACTCTTGAATGGCGGGAATGTGTGTAATATCCTGTCTTGAACGATGGCGTTTAATGCTTGTCTTCCTTCTCGACGCTTCTCGCTTTATGAGGGATTTTGGTGTTTAATTTGCTAAGTGTCTGCCACGAGTTTTGTGTTCGGGATACTCCAAGTACCCCGCCTTCCTCTCGCTCTTCTTGACTGATGTTTGTATATATCGGGCTACCAGGATACCGGGGTACCGGGATACCTAGGGGCAGATAGGCGGCAGGATCTTGTGGCAGTAGTGTCTCTACGGCCTTGTCTTTGAGGTCTCTTGATGCTTTCTTGGTCCTGAAGGTTCTGGATCTGGCCGGGATGGGTAGAAGTTCATACCCTAGCCGTCTTATAAGTAGGCGGGGTTCCCGAGTACCTCTCACATTGTTGCTTTCTACATCGACTCATTTTTCAAGGCCGGTGGAAAATTCTTCTTTGATCCTTGCCATTTTTGGCGGTTAACAACTGCTTCCACCCCAAAGGCCAGAGAGCAAGGAGTTTCTCTTGTCGCGGTCCTCCTTGTGGTCCGGTAGGTCCAGAAAATGTTTGACAGCTCTTCTGCCCACCCGCCTTTCTTCTCTTAGAGCCTCTTTTTTAGTAGCTTTTTTATGGTCTTATTGGTAGACTCGACCAAGCCGTTGGTCTGAGGGTGTGCGATCGAGGCGAAGCGGTACTCGATCCCTAATTCTTCACATAAATTCCTAAAGTTGTAGTTGTCAAACTGTTTTCCCAAATCTGTGATGATCACCTTCAGGGTGCCGAAGTGGCACACCATGTTTTTTCTGATAAAAGCTGTAGTGTTGGCTTCTGTGATCTGACTTAGCGGTTCTGCTTCCACCCAACGGGTGAAGTAATCAATTGCCACAATTGCATGCTTAGCCTGCCTAGGCGTGCTTGGCAGTGGCTCGATCAAATCTGCTCCCCACATTACGAATGGGTAGGGAGCGCTTATCGAGGAGAGCCTTTCGGGGGGCTGATGCATCAAGTTTGCCACCTCTTGGCATGGCACGCATGATTGAGTGAATAGCTTTGCATCTTCATGGAGGGTAGGCTAGAAGTAGCCCATTCTCAGGACGCGGTAGGCCAGCGCCTCCCCACTCGAGTGATCTCCGCATACTCCTGCATGAACCTCCATAAGCACCCATTTGGCGTCCTCAGGGTGGACCCATCTTAAGAGTGGGAGGGATTTCCCCTTCCTGTAGAGATGTCCTTCAATCAAACAATACCTCATGGCTTTCCTTCTCAATTTTCTTGCCTCCTTCGGGTCTTCAGGCGTCGAACCATCGTGTAGGTAACCAGCGATGGGGTCCATCCGGGGCCTTTCCACCGAGTGAACTCCCGCACCTTCTGCGATGCTGGAGCGGGATAGGAGCTGTAAGGGAACCCTCTTGGGTAGATTTTGATCATTCCCGGTTGCCAGCTTGGCGAGTGTGTCTGCCTGATGGTTCTCCGTCCTTGGTACTTGCTCGACCTTTACCCCATTGAATCTCTCCATCATCTTTTTTGCTTTCCCGAGGTAGGCCACCATGTTGTCTCCTTTTGCTTGGTATACACCGATAACCTGGTTAACAACCAACAGGGAGTCGCTTCTCACGACCAGAAAGGTGGCGCCGAGTCCCAAGGTGGCCTTCATTCCTGCTAAGGGTGTCTCATACTTTACCTCATTATTGGTGGCCTAGAATTCGAATCTGAAGCAGTGGCAGCATTCCACTCCGTCTGGGCTCGTCCGGACAATTCCGACTTCGCATCCCTACTAGTAAGATGCTTCATCCATGTATAGTGTCCACACCTTGGCCTCCCCAGGCCATTCCGGGGATGACCCTTCCTTTAGCGCGGCTTGTTCGACCAGGGTCGAAGGCTGGTCCCTTGATTCCACACTGCTAAACTCGGCCATGAAATCCGCAAGAGCTTGTCCTTTGATGGTTGTCCTTAGCTTGAACCGGATGTCATATTGTGTGAGTTCCAATGTCCACAAGACCAAGCGACCGGATACATCGAGCCTTTGCAAGAACTGCCTGAGGGCCTGATCAGTGATGATTGAAATGGTATGAGCCTGGAAATAGGGGCGCAGCTTACAAGAGGCTATGACCAAGGAGAGGGCCAATTTTTCCAGTTGAGTATACTTACTTTCCGCTTTGCTAAAAGACTTGCTGACACAGTAGACGGGCCTTTGGACCCCCGTTTCACATTCCTTGACTAACGTTGCGCTTGCTACTGCGCTAGACACAGATAGGTACAATTGCAAAACATCTCTGGTTAATGGTTTGACCAGCAAATGGGGGCTGGCGAGGTACCTCTTTAGCTCATCGAAGGCGTGCTCGCTCTCCGGGCCCTAAGCCATAGCCTTTCCCTTCTTGATTTCTCGGAAGAATGGGAGGTACTTGTCTGTCGACCTTGATATAAACCTGTTGAGGGCGGATATCCGACCGGTCAGCTCTTGCATCTGCCTTAAGTTCTTAGGAGGCTCTAGATCCATAATGACCTTGATCTTTGCTGGGTTTGCTTCGATCCCGCGGTTGTGGACCATGAAACCTAGGAATTTTCACGCCGAGACACCAAAGGCACACTTATCAGGGTTGAGCTTCATGTGGTTCTGCCTCAACACCTCAAATGTTTGGCGTAAGTGTTCCACATGGTTTTCAGCCATCTGCGATTTGGTGATCATATCGTCCATGTAAACCTCCATGGTTCTCCCAATCTGCTCCTTAAACAGCTTGTTCACCAATCTTTGATATGTGGCACCAACGTTCTTCAACCCGAAGGGCATGGCCTTGTAGCAATAAAGGCCCTGACTGGTAGTGAGGCTAGTCTTTATCTGGTCCGACGGGTACATCATGATTTGGTTGTAGCTCGAGAAGGCGTCCATAAAATTTAGGAGCATGTTGCCCGCAGTTGAGTCCACTAGCTGATCAATTTTTGGCAACGGGAAGTTGTCCTTGGGGCAAGCGCGGTTCAGATCTGTGTAGTCCATACATGTGTAACACTTTCCATTCACCTTGTCGACCATTACCACATTTGCGATCCACTCTAGATATTTCGCTTCTCTGATGAAGCTCGCTCGGAGGAGCTTCACCACCTCTCCTTGGATCGCCATGTTCCTTTCTTGGTTGAAACCCCTCTTCTTTTGTTTGTTTGGCTTGAAGGTTAAGTTGACATTAAGTCGGTGGCAAGCCAGGTCCATGGGGATACTCGGCATATCCTTATGGCTCCATGCAAAGATATCACGGTACTTTTGGAGGAGCTGCTCCATGGCGTTTCTCAGATCTGATCCCATAGTGGTCCCGACCTTGACTATCCTGAGGGGATCTCCTTCTCCAACTAATACTGTCTCTAGTTCTTCCGCTGGCTGTCCTCTCTCACCGTTATCTTCTTCTTCCCTCTTCTCTTCTACCAGGTACAAGTCGTCTTCGTCGATCTCCATCAATTCTGCCCCGCTAAGTTTCGTTTTCCCCGACTCTCCTGTCTCGACTTGCGAGCATTGCTTTATCAAGACGACGGGGTTGGAAGAGATGGCATAGCACTTCCTTGCCATCTGTTGGTTTCCCCTCAGCTCTCCCACCTAGTCTCCTACTGGGAATTTAAGCATGTTGTGGTAGATGGACAGGACTCCCCTGATTTTTGAGAGGAAGGGCCTTCCAAGAATCATGTTGTAGGCGTTGGGGGTGTCTACCACAGTGAATTCGACCATTGTGTTCACTTGGTGGGGTGATTCTCCGATGATGACCGGTAGCCTCATCGTGCCCGTGGGGAGGATAGAGTCCCCGGTGAATACATATGGGGGGTAGTACAACTGTAGTAGCAAGGATTTTTCAGGTTGAAGCGGTCAATTGCATATTTGAACAAGATGTCCACACTACTACATGTGTCTATCATGACCCAGTGCACCTGACAATTGGCCACCAAGATGGAAACCACCATTAGGTCGTCATGAGGTACAATGGTGTTATGGACGTCGTCTTCTGTGAAGATAATTTGGCTACTTGTGGGCCGACTTGTACCTTCCCGGGCAACATTGAACACGTGCCCCCCCCCCCCCCCCCCCTCCATCCTCTATGAGCCGGGGTATTTTTCTTGCATAGTTTTTTTCTGGAGTTATTAGAGGTTCCTGCCATTGTCGGGCCTCCACTGATGGTGTTGATTATCTGGATTGGCTGCATAAGGTCTTTATCCTTGTCTTTCTTTCTTTATTCCTCTTCCGCGATTTCCCTCTGTACCTCCTTGCCGGTCTTGATATCATTCCTAACCTGCTGTAAGAATTCCACCAGGAGTCCTCCCCTGACCAGGCTCTCAATCTGATTGTGCAGGCTAAAACACTCCGAGGTGTTGTGGCCCACGTCCTCATGGAAGTCGCAGTACTTGAAGCGGTTCCTGCGGTCCTGAGGGAGCTTTATGGGACCCGACTTCTTGAGGAGACCTTTGTCTCTGATAGCAAGGTACACCACATCCCTAGGGATATTAAGGGGGGTGTAGTGCTTGTAAGCTACTTCCTCCTGGTCGCTTATTCTTGCAATTTCTCTGGTGAAAAATACCACCTTGTTCAGAGAGGTTCTCCTCATTGGGGATTTCTTGGGAGGGAACTAGTTCCGGTTGGGTGGTAGTTGAGTTAAGCTGAAGGAGGAGCAATTTGGAGGGCGATCATTGTGCCTCGGGGGAGGGTTATTCTTAGGGAACTCTTTCTTGGGTTGCCTCGAGGTTCTAGCCTCGTCATGCTCCATTTTAACCCATAGTTGCTCGTCAATTTCCACCTGCTCGAGGGCCTTGGTGTAGGCTTCCTGGTAGGTCTTGTGCTTGTCTTTGCTGAAGGACCTCTATAATTTTTCGAACCAAAGGTTTTTTCTAAAGTTGGTGAGCGTCTCCGCCTCCACGAAGAACCCCATCTGGATTACCTCTTTATGGAACCTCTCCACATACGACCTAAGCGATTCGCCCTTGTCATGAACCACGTACTGGAGCATGATGGGGTCCTTCGGGCATGGCTTCACTCCTTGGAACTATACGCAGAAGTCCCCTAATAGGCGGGTGAAAAAGTTCACACTACCTGGGGGTAGCTTCCTGAACCAAGTCTTTGCAAAATCAGTCAAGGTGGAGGGGAACATTTTGCACATGGCTCTCCTTGAGGCGTTCTGCACCTTCATTTGGTGGACGAAGGCTTCTAGATGGCTAACGGGATCCTCCATGACGGAGTACTTTTCGACCGGCATCTTGAACTTGGAAGGGAGCTCTGCCTTCTGGACCTCTTTTGACAGTGGCGCGTGCATGTAGTTTAAAGGGTTCTTGGGCTTCCCTCGATGCTTCCCCTTCTCCAGCTCCTCTAGGCGCTTGGCCATTTTTGCCATTTGGTCCTTCAGGCGCTTTGAGTCATGGTTCCCAAACTGGACTTCCTGTCCCGGCTCTTCTCCCATAGTGCGGGAAGCTACTGTCGGCCTAGGTTCTCTACGGGTGCTCTTTTCTCAACCCCTCTCGTGACCTGCTTCTCTCTGCTTCGATTCTACTTCTCGTCCCAGAGTTGTTTGTTATCGCGGGATGGCTAGAAACAGCTTCTCTCCAGGGAACTTCCACGGCGGAGCAAACCCGGGGGGGTTCAAAAGTGATGGGCCTCAAGGCCGAAAGCGGAGCGGGACTGATTCTATCGAATACCGAAACTCTGATGCTGGGTCCGGCTCCATCAACCTGCTGGGGGAAGTTGGCCGAGGGGCCAAACATGTTTCTCCATATTCCTTCCACGAACGCAGCTACTTGGAATTCGAACATCTCCTACGTAGTTATGGCTGGCAAAGGAGCAGTGGCAGGACCTATCGGGACCGGTTGTGATGGCGGCGCCGGTGGCATCTCTGAACGAGTCTGCTCAAGGCGGGCTGAGGCGTCTTCCTTGGTCCATGTCTCATGGGTGGAAACAAAGGAGTATGGACCAAATGGGTCAAGCTGGCCTTGGGAGGATCTCAGCCTCATTTCCTTGTGATTATGATGATAAACTTTGAATGAAGGATTGGAAGTGAACCACCATTGCTTAGCGGTTGGTTCCCACAGACGGTGCCAAAAGTGTTATCCGAAAAATCGTTACGGAGACTTTCCGTACTACACTGGGACCGATAGAGTAGTATTCCACGGTCGAAAAGGTCCTGGCGTAGTCCGGAGCGGCTTGGTGGTTTCCCTACCTCGATGCAGTGAGTAGCGGGGTAGAGGAAGTCTGGTGTGGACAACCGGGGGGTCGTGACTGCGTGCACTGGACCAGGCCGTTTCGGGGTTTAGCCAGGACCAATTCCCAAGGGTGCTGGAACCGATTCTATCCCGATTGGAGTAATGTAATAAATAACTACTTAAGCGGGAAAGAAAAATACAATAAGCTTTGGTTACAATTCTTACATGGTACAATAAGGAAAGAAAAATACAATGAGCTCTCCTTCCTCCTTTTTGGGAGCCTAATCGTTCTATAGTAGCATCTCATACATTTTTTGTCTCTCTCAAAGAGACTAGTCGTCCTATAGTAGCAAGGATCGCACACAGGTCTCTATTGTGAGGCTAGTCATGTTGTAGTAGTGAGTTCTCTCTCTTGCTTTTTTTCTTTTTTTTTTTTGGGGTCCAACCCCTCTCCCCTATTTTTTGGGGGTTTTTATAGAAGACCTAGAATTTTTGTAGGTGAAGAGGCTTTCCCTTTGAGGAGTAGTTGGCACGATCTTCACAACTTCTCTTCCCCGGTCCCACCATACCACGCGCCTTAGAGGGCTAGGATTGCTCTAGCTAAGCCCTAGGGCTGACGTGGGGGACCGGCTGGTAGGTGGGAGGACCTCATTTTAGGCGGGCTAATTGCTGAAGGATCTCCAGTGTCCGTCTCATTGGGCGTGGGTGGCACACAAGCCACGGACGGCTAGGGTGGCGCCACCTGTGCCCTAACGTCCACGTAGGTGCTTCATAGGCGATTAGATGGTGGTTTCCCTAATTTTGGTTAGCTGGGAGCGTTCGAGGGGAGTCGGCAGGTCACTTTCACATGCTTAGGCTGTTAGGGGACAATGGCAACACTTGTCACGCTGCCACTATCAGACGCTTTCTCCCAATGATTTCCCTTTTCTGCCTAGGAGCTTTTCCTGCTTGCTGGAACTCAGGTTCCCCCTTTGGTGATGATTGGGGTTGACCCTTTGTAGGGCTGAGGTGGACCGCGATCGGACCGTTGGAGCTGGTCTGCTAAGGTTGATCGGGGCCCTTGATCTTCCCGCTTTCCTTTTGATTGTCAACTGGGCGGAATTAATGCCCCTCTACCCTGCTGACTTATGCTTGGACTTTCCCCTGTATGGGTTGGCTCTCCTGCAGGGGTTTGCGTCACCCCCCTCACGGGTTTGCTTGTACTTCAAAGGTAGTTCTAGATCATTCTGGCGGGATTAGGGCAGCTTCATCGTGGCGGAAGGGGATAGACAGCCCAATTGACAATCAGATCCGAAGATCGAGTGTCTCTGGTTCCAGTTCTGGTTGTACTAGGGACCACAAGTCTTCGAGGGCCTTCGAGGATGGGGGGTTGAAGGCCTGCTTTCTCCGGGGTCCGGGTGCCCTGCAGGGGGATTTGTGTCTCGGTTCCGGCTCTGATTTGACGCACCAGGGAAAATACTCCTTTGATTTTCTTGAGCCATTTTTTGCGGTTAACAGATTATTTTTTAATTCAATTCAGTTTTCCATTGTTTTTTAAATGTAATTTAATTTAAGAATTAAGGGTAGTTTGGTCTTTTGACAGTCAGATTTGGTCAATGTTTAAATTTGACTAATTGTAAGAGGTGTGAATGTCAATTTTTGATAAAATTGTTTCTGCGTGTAAGAGGACAAACCTCAGGGAGGTTGAGTGCAATTTGCTCTTTTTTTTTTCTTTTTTTTTTTAAACATTTTCAATTAATCTACCGAACGCATTTTTATTGTTTTTATTTTTAGAAAACAGTTTTCAACATATGCTACCAAACACATTTTCGAATTTTGAAATTGAAACCAAAAACACTTTTCGTTTTCATTTTTCTTTTCAAAAAACAACAAATAAAAAAAACTTACGATACACACCCTAACCCTAAAACTCTTGTTATGAAACTAAGAGCTTATTTGATTTTCTCATTTAACACTTAATGGTACTTAATGTGTTTTGTTTGATTTTTTAAGTGATAAAATCGCTTAAATAACCCTTAAAACCACTTGTTTATAAAAGTGAAAATTTACCATTTTCCACTTAACCAAAAACCATTGGAATTTATATCAATTTATTACATCCAAAACTATCCTCACAAATCTAATTTATTTCCAGTTTTGTTTTCTCTCACAACCCTAGCCAATATTAATATCATTATTTTTCTTCTAACCTTTAGAAATTTTTAGCAGCCATAAAACCTAGTTGCTTCAAGACTCAAGCAACTCCATTGGAATCTTTTTTTTTTTTTTTTAAGCCAAATCAGTTTCACATCTTTTTTTTTATTTTTTTATTTCAAGAGAGTTTCATATCTCTGTTACTTGCTCTGCATCTACTCTAATGTTTTGTATTTCTTAAAACAAATCTGAATTATGTTTCTATTTTTATACTTTAAGACAGAACATTTTTTTTGATGAAATTTTTTATACATGATTCCCTCCCACTTTTAACATCATCACATGGAAAACATTTTTTTTTTTTAATTATAAATTGTTTGAATGTATTTAACTTTTAAAAAAAATATTTATATAATATTAAAATATTATTAATTACTAAATAATTTTATTTTTAATTATTAAATTACTTGTTTTAATAAAAGTATTTATTATTTATTTTATGATATTTGTAACTTTAAAAAAACAAACAACTTCAGTTTGAAAAAACAAACAATGTCAATTTTAGTGAAAAAAAAATCAAATATATCATTCAGTTTTGCACTATTCGTCTTCAAATAAAAAAAATCAAATGCAATCTAAATGGGGTCCAAATATATATCTGTTGCCTTGGAAAAAAAACATAAATGGGGTCCAAATATATATCTGTTGCCTTGGAGAAAAACATTAATTCAAACCGATATAATTCATACGTTGAATGTGTATATATATATATATATAACAGGGTTGTGTTAAAATGTGATAAAAGTTGAGGACATCTCTCGTATTGAAATTATTTTGAATAAATATGCAGTTATTAACTTATAATTGGGATAGTTTTGCTTACGATTTTCTAAGGAGAAGGTCTTCATTCAATTCAATATTTCAATATATAGCTTTATTATTGCAAAGTTGAAATAAATAAAAGTACATTATATAATTTCCACAACTCCCAACCCTAACAAGAAATATAAAAATACAGAAAAAAAAAAAACTATCACCTATCACTTTTTTTTTTTTTTGAAACTCTATCACGTATCACTTGTAACATATAAAATCGACCGATTCCCACCAGCCGAACCCGAGTAATTAAAAAGAAGATAAACAACCACTTCAACGGTGAACACCGGTACCGGAGTCAAACCTAGGTGCATCAGTACGAACAAGTCCCCCTGTTTGACGGGGATCACCGGCGGTAGCAGCCGTAGCAGTAGTAGTGCCTGGCGGGGTCATGTAATCTTCTGTTCCAAAAGCGGAGAATTCTTCAGAGCCAGTGAGTGGGGCATCAGTTGCGGCTGCGGTGGTGCCACGTGTCTTGTAACCGGGGTGAGCGCTGGACTGGGCCATCCTCTTGGCATCCTCGTTGTGTAAATGTGCCTGCTCCTGGTTGAGCTGTGCTTGCGTTTGCTTCTGTTCTTTCTTCATGGTGGCAGCTTCTTTCTCTGTTGGGTTTCTCGTCTTCATTCTCTCCGCCTGCATGTGCCGCAAACATTTTTTACATTCATGTTTTCATATACAAATTATTGATATGGAAAAGAAATAAAAGAAAGCACCTTCTCTTGAGCTACTGCCTTGGCCTTTTCCATGGAAGCTTTAGCGGTAGCCGCCGCGTTGGCTGCCGACTCTTTGACGGACTCCGTCACATTCTTTCCTGACTGCATCTCTAAGTGATAAAATCAACAACTCTGGAATCTGGATGAGAAAATTTAGAATGTAATTATTCGATTTAAATAGATGTACAAGGGTACGTGGACTTCTGACACGTGTTAATGACAATTGACACGTGGTTAAGCCACGTGTCCGTCTGCCTGATTATGAGGATGTTTGCATGTCTTTTATCACCAGAGTGGCGACACGAGGCCGCTACTTGGCCACGCAATCGTGGGTTCAACCGATCGATTGTTTTCTTACCCATTCTCGTCGAGTTCATTTTCCTCACCCCTTTAAGAGCATCTTCCACCCACCCTTTAAAATCATGTCTCCAAGAAAATTTAGAAGATGTGTTACTCCCACCCACACTCTAAAATGTTTTCTTTAAGAAAAATTTTAGAGTTCCTCCTCTTCATTCTTTAAATTTAGAGAACCATTTCTCATCCTTTAAAACCACTTTTCAACACTTTTTATTTCATTTATATCTTTTTACCTTTTTCATCAAATTCAATTCATGTATAATAAATTTTAATTTATATATTTTATTAACATAAAGAAATATCTCATCTAGATCTTTAAAATGAGTCTAATATTGAATATTAATTAATAATTTTTTATTTACCATACTTTATCATTTGTTCTTCATTTTATTATTTTGTTATAATTTTCTCCAAAAAAATTATTTTATGTTATAAATATATATATATATATATATATATATATATATATATATATATATATGTTAAAGAAAATATAAGTTATTTGAAGATATAAATAAAAATAAATAGAAATAGAAATAGAGATAGAGATAAGGATAGAGAGTGTGGTGGGAGTAAAAAAAAATTTAAGATGAAATATGGGAGGAATATTCCCTTTTGGATCTCTATTTTAGAAATAGAGATAGAGAATAGGTGGGAGATGCTCTAAGGGGTGAGCATTACCCTCTCCAAAAAAATATGACATGTGACCATAGAAGGGTAAAATTATCTAAAAAAGATAACGGTGTTTGGATAGCTTAGAACATTCGAGTGCTATTTCTTTCTTTCTTTCTTTCTGACCTAATATAGAGCTAAGTTTTTCTGTTCAACACGTTGTATTGGAATTACTTAGAATACATGTTAAAAATTAAAAATTTATATTTATAATTAAATATCACATATTATGGCCAATGTCGCAATAATTCCTCTTCCTCATCTCATGTCTTTCTCTATGTAACAAGACTGTCTATTATTTCATGAGGCCGACCGTATTAAGGCCTCTATGGGCTTTCAAAATAATTCAGGATGGTAATGGGATATTGGCTTAGGGGGGTGTATTCAACTCAGAGTTGGTTGGATTTCATTGGATTCTATTTGATTTTAGAAATCCGGGTGTATTCAACTCAGATTTTATTGGATTTGTTTGACATCCAATAAAGTCTGGGGGTATTCAATCCAGATTTCGTTGGATTTCAAACAAATCCAACGAAATCTGGGTGTATTGGAAATCCAATGGATTTGGATGGATTTGTTTAAGTGATGGATTTGGTTGGATTTGGATGGATTTGGAAGGGAAAAATATAAATAGAGAGGTATTTTCCAAATCTTGGCCTCAACCCAAAGATTTGTCAAGATTTCATACCTCTCTTTCTCTCTCTCGATTTCCAGATTTTTTTCAAGAGTTCACATAATCTCTTGTTTCCAGATTTTTTGTGTTAAAGTCCATTAGAAAAAAATCACAAAATCAGATTTCACTCTCTCACTCTCCCACCATTCTCTCACCACTGCCTCTCTGCTCAATTGTTTGATTTATCTTCTACTTTTTTTTGCTCAAGAACACCACCCAATTTGACAATGAACCTCAATCATCATCAAATTGATAGTCCTGGATAAGAACAACAACAGTGCCAAGGGTGTGCTGATTTACAGGTGAATCGTCAATCGCGGAGGAAGGTTTTTAGCATGGCAGCATCGAATCTACAGCCACTGCACGAGTGGCGATACAGATCGAGGACGGGGACGGCGACGGCGGAGCATGGAGTGGTGGTGGCTGGTTGTCGAAGAAGAAGAAGAAGTTGGGGATTTGATTTGAAAATTTTGGGTATTTTTTGGACTTGGGCCAAATGGGTCATTAGCAAACTTGGGCTAAATGGGAAATCCAAATTCAATTTAAGACAAATCCATCCAATTTAAACTCAAATTATTATTTTCATTTTAAAATATAAATCCATCCAATTCTACACAACGAATTCCAACGAAATCCAACAAACTCTTTACACAATTCCTACAAAATCTAATGAAATCTATGGGATTTGTGAATTCCACTGAAATCCATCACTTAAAACAAATCCATCAAACTCCAACGAAATCTGGGTTGAATACACCCCCCTTAGTGTTATCAAAGCATCTCTAAAAAAACTATTCAAATAAGATATTTGTTAAAATTAAACGAGTCACATCAGCATATTTGGTTCCAACAGACTCTTCAAATGAGATTCTTCAAATAAGATTTTACTTCTCTCTCTTTAATATTGAAGAGCAACTTCTTCCTCTTCAATTATTATTATATTATTTTTTATATCACATCATCATTAATATTTCACATCTATACCATTTTTATCTTTTTAATTAAATTCAATTAATATATAATAAGTTTTAATTTATAAATTTTATTATCATTAAAATTATACCATTAGAAATGTCTCATCTAAATCTTTAAAATGAGACTAACATTAAATATTTAATAATAACATATTAATAATTTGGAAGGTCATTCAAATGATTTTCATATCCACCTAAAAACAATATTTGTTCTAACTTGAAAAAATTGAGAGTAATGCCAACAGGGCCGTAGCTTAGCTGATAGATGCACGAGCTTGGGGCTTGGGCAAATAACTCACAGGCTAGCGGTTCGAATCATACCGATGGCAAAAGCTTTTAAATAAATAAATGATCCCAAATTAATAGAATCTTTTGGAAGAGCTAGCTATTCCTTTTTTTTTTTTACTACTCAAATTACCATATAGATAAACAAATATACATTTGAAAAGTAAAAATAAACGAGTGTTTGGGAGATGCTCTTGGTTATTATGCGGATTGGGATGTTCATGTGAAATCCTTTTCAAAAGGTCGCATTGACATTTGATGCTATGTCATGTTTAAGATAAAAATAAAAAATCACGAAATTATGAGAGAGAAACCCAAAAGAAAAGAACTCAGCTCTCGTATTTTTGAGTTTGTTGTGCACTGTGGTCTGGCGTTCTTGGTTCATCAGGAACTCTCTGCTTTTCAATAACAAATCTCCTGAGTTTCAGTCCACCACAACCTGGTGCAAGAATTTTTTGGAGGACTATAACAGCAGGAACTCTTCTTCTGCTTTCCTCTCTAGGCCTACTGCTCCTTTGGCAGCCTCTTGGTCCCCTCCAATTTTGATCTTTTTTAAGATTAATTGCAGGGCCATCACTGATTTTGTGAATAGAAGATCAGGAATTGGGATTGTTGTCAGGAACCATGAGGGTGTCGTTTTTTCTTCTTGCAGTTTGTTTCAGGAGTCTTGTTTGGATTTTGTGTCTTCTAATGCTGTTGCCATTCTTAAAGGGCTTCAGTTTGGTAATGATTGCGGTCTCTCTCACTTTTGTGTGGAATCAGATATTCTCAATGTGGTCAACTTGATCAACCCTGGGATTCCTGTTAATTCTAGCTGCGGCAACGTTGTCTCCGACATTCAAAGTCTTATGAAGGTCCTGGGTTTATCCTCCATCTCTTTCGGAAGGAAAGGTTCTAACTCGGCTGCCCTTGTGCTAGCTAGACAAGCTCTAGTTCGTAAAACCAATCTCGTTTGGAAGGGGCCTAGCTGCTGACCTGTTTGTTTTCTTTCCTTTTCTCCCCTGTTTGGGGTTTTCTGTTGTTCTCTGTTTGCTCCTGGCAGCTGTCCAAAAAAAAAAAAAATTTTACGGCATCTTACATTTGTGGTTTCGAGCCTATCTACACTTCAAACCCCTGAATTAATTATAATATTTAAAAATAAAAAAATTACAGAAGCGTCTTCCATGTCAAAGTTCCATCATATAAGGTCGAATCAAATTATCTTTATACTGATAATACACATCGAAAAAACTTGGAATATAAACTATGACTTTGAAAGGTACAAAATCTACAGATTTTTCTTAGAAATTGTTGTTGGGTGAGTCTGTTAGTCATGCATTCTTTAATCTCTTGCTATTTGGAAACAAGTTTCTTTGTTACGAGAGTTAATCAAAGCATTAATTAGTGCAGAAGATCAATAAGGTACGACACTTTAATGTTACACAAAGATCTTCAAAGTGATCTCTTAATTAATATTAAAGTTACCTCAACGTAATTTATTATTTATAAGTGAAAATGGTGGAAAATGTCATATTTTTGAGTTGGTGTTGCACGTGGGGCACCACTTTAATAACTTAAGTTTAAAAGGCACTAAAGTAAGTGATTTACAAAAATATCCTTACTTTACACTTTCTCTTACTTTGAAGTTTTATGGGATTTTATTATTCATCTTCTTCATAAAGGTCTGTTTAACCGACCTCCAATGGAGGTTGAACATCATAACATTATCAATGTATCTTCATTGGATAATTAGTTTAGTGGCGCTACGCAGACGCATTCGGGGGTCAAGCTCAGTGCCATTTTTTCAATTTAAAACCCAAATTGAGTTCCAGCAGAAATGATTGTTATCCGAGTCTTTTGTAAACCTTAAGCTGGTTGTGTGAATTTTGAACCTCCGAGCCTTTTCAACAATTATTATTATTATTATTATTTTGTTAATTTTGTATCTCCGAGACTTTCTATATAGTTCCCGAGCTTTTTAATGAACTGTCTGAGCTTTTCTAAGTTTTGGCCCTTGTCCGAGACTTTTCCAAGCCTTTTTAACAATCTTTTTTTTTTTTTGTCGTGGTCATCGATGGCGACGTACGCATGTTCACAGAGACGTACCGAGCCCACCCTAGCCCCTTTAAAAAAAAAATTGAAAGTTTAATAATAAAAATTAAATATTAAATTTTTTTTCCTAATTGAAGGCCTGTAAAGTAAGTTGGAATACCGTATTTGTTTCAACTTTCAGTTCATGCATCCCAAAGCTTAAGTTTTATTTTTTCATTTTTCTTATTTCTTTAATAATAATTCTCTCTTTCTCCAAATTTACTAAAATTGGACTTCATCTTATTGTCAACATGAACCATTGGTCTTCCCATAAGTATATTTTTATGAATATTATAAATTTAAATATTTTATTTTATATTGAAATTTTAGGATTATTATAATTTTTAGTTGATAAAATTTTAGAAGTAATTTAATTTTAAATTTATAATTTAATGATATTGATGAATGACTTTTTTTTTTGGTTGAAATTTTGATGCATACTTTTTAAGTTTTTTTTTTAAAAAAAATTATTATTTTGCTTCCATATCTGTTAGTAAAACAGTAATCTAACAGTATAGTTATTTTTTTTCAACAAGGTTGAGATTCTAAGTTCAAATCCCCCTCATCTAATTCAAAAAAAATAAAATAAAAATGTATAGTTATTTTATTATGTGACGTGATGTTCCATCATAATTAAACTAATATAATAATTGATAAGTTTGATCTTTTGAAAAATCGATGAATACAATTTAATTAGTGTTTGATTGTATTTCCATTTCATCTTTATTTATAATTTGTTTTGACTTACTTGGACAAGGGTTATGGGCCACGGTCCAATACTTTACAATGAAATTTCTAACATTTTATTTTATTTTTTAAATCAAATGTTATCTTTTTGTATAAAAAAAAAAAAAAAATTTGTTTTGACATTATCATTATTAAATTTGTTAACGTATTTATTTGGAATATATATTATACCAAGTAAGTCTGGCTATGTACTCTTGAATAAATGTATCTTTATTTTTAATTAAAGAAATTTTATTGTATTGCCAATGTTCAATCTAAAAAAAAATTATTCTAGCCCACCCTAAAGTTTAATCCCGGTTACGTCCCTGCATGTTCATGGTCCACCGTCGTCGTCGGTTTACATGTGTTCGTTGATTGGTCGGTGTATGTGTGTTGGTCGATTCATCAGTTCCACTTTCATTGATGGAGGATTTTGAAAGGAAAAAAAAAAAAAACCAAAATGGTGAAGAATGTTACTGTGGGGGCATTTTTATCCGTTCACCATAATAGGTGCCTTTTAAACTTAAGTTATTAAAGTGGTGACTTTCTTACAAAATCCGGTCCAAATAGTGACATTTATTTTTTGAGCCTTTATTTATAATCTCCTTTTCTTTGGGAACACAAACAGATATTGATACCTTGAATTCCAATTGGTTAACAATTCAACTAAATCATCCAGACTTTTTCCCATTTTACAAAATGTTGTTCACTTTTAAAATTAGACATAATTAAAGATTTCATCACCTCCTACCGTAAGCTATTAATGTCAGACGGATAATTTAGTTTTCTTATAATTGAAACCATATAAATAAATTATATTATTTAAATAATTAAAAATAAAAATAAAAAACCGTAAGCAAATCTGCTCCACCTTTTTCTCTTATTTTTAAAAATAATTTTAGTGGATTTCTTTGTTTATTGATCTTTTTTTTAGAGCAAATTTCTTTCTTTATTCTTTAGTTGCATCTTTTTTTGTAATCCATTCTTTTATGGGTAGCTGCATCTGGTGACTCATTAAGTAATGCCTCGGATTGGTTCTTTCAACTCCTTAGTTATTCTCTTTTATGCTTAACAGGTTTGGCTGCTTTTGTCATTTAAAGTCCTTTTTTTTTTTTTTTTATTTGATTATTATTATATTTTATATAGCATGGATCACTTATTTAAGCTCTTGCATTACCAATCCCATATTAAAATCCAAACATATTTAGGGTACTAACAAAGATGAAGATAGAGTTGATGATGGTGTTAAAGATGGAGATGGAGATGGAGATAGAGATGGATTATTTATTTATTTATTTATTTATTTTTTAATTATTTTGATAAATAATTAGGTTCGGACGATATGGCATGGGCAAAATTATCTTTTCATAAATTTGATTAGTCAACTTAATTTAAAGTTAACGCTAAACACATGGTGCTTTAGTGCAATTAACACAATTAAAATTCAACACGTTATAATAAAGTCATAAGCAAATAAGATTACACGAAATTAGTTTGATAAATGGAAAGCATTATAGATGAAGTAAGAGACAGCTTAATTAATATAACTGATATTGAATAATGCTAAATATCCCACCTACAATTCCACCATTTTCATCCCAACACACGTGGTAGCTAAGGTGTCACTTGGTGAGTGGACACACGATAATTGATACTTATCTATGTATTCACTCACCAATTAATGTTTATCCACTCACCAAGTGACACCTTAGCTACCACATGTGTTGGGATGAAAATGGTGAGATTGTAGGTGGTATGTGTAGCATTATTGATATATATTACCCATCTGTTTGACTATATGTCATAAAATCACTATATATAAATAATCGAACAAAAAAAATGAATAATGCTAAATGTACATCCCACTTAAAATCCCAACTTTTCAACCTAACACATGTTACACATGTGGCATGTGAAATGTCAAATTGTGAGCGGGACACATTAATTATGCTTTATCCACATACGTTGGGATGAAAAATATGGGATTTTAGATGGAATGTGTAGCAATAATGAAAAAATAATTCATTTTATTAAAATAAAACCCATATTATCTTAATAATTTATTAATTCATTTTATTATAAATGATGCAAATAAAAAAATTAAATTATTTCTGTTAAAAAAATAAATTATTGAATATTATTAATCTTAAAGAAGTTTTTTTGGATTCTTATTTACAAATTGTTCCTATTTGTTAGATTTATAGGCGAGGAAAAGCTATAAGGACAAAATTGTCAAACTATTAATCTTACGATGTTATAAGATGACAAAAACAAACACTTAAATATTATTTTAAGACATTTAACCAAAAAAAAAAAAAAAAAAAACCTTTGGGGTCATTTATTTTTTCCACTTAAAATCTAATGGGTCTGAATTGAATTTTTTAAGTTTGTTTTGTTTGTTTGTTTTAAGTGGTCAGACAGCTTAAAAATACGAAAAAACAACTAAAAATAAAAAGTAACAAATCTTGACTTTTAACTTAATTCCAAATCACTGTATTGTATTTAATATATTTTTTCCAAGATTATCCTCCTAAATATAATATATTTCTAATTTTATCATAATTTTATATATATTATACAAATTTATTTCTTTTAACATATTACTTAGGATAAGATTTAATATATATACAGTCTTTCTAATTGTCAGTTCGTTCTGACAATAAATATATCAGGACGAAGAATGTGGACCACATATTATGGAGAAGTTTTGACAAATGCATACACTTTGAGTCAAAGTATGTAAATCTAGTGGTCCGCATTCTTCGTCCTGATATATTTATTGTCATGACGAATTGATAATAGAATTTCTTTGTGTGTGTATATATATATATACATAAATTCTATTATCAGTTCGAACTGACAAAAGTTATATCAATTCTTTGCATGCGGGCCACTGGATTTAAATACTTTGACTTGGCTGTATGCACTTGTCAGTCAAAGTATTTAAATCCAGTGGCCCATATACAAGGAACTAATATAACTTTTGTCAGTTCGAACTGATAATAGAAAGACTGTATATATATGTATATATATATAGGGGCAGGATCCATGGCTCCAATTTTTTACACAAGTTTTGACACAATTTTGTGTCCCTTGGATTAGCAATGTTTGAATGGACTGGATTAATCCACTTGTAAACTTTCTTAAATGAATTTATTTGTTTTCTCTGTCATCTTTCATCAACTAATGCTTTTAATTATTTTCACTTTCTTTCTCCTTTACCGATCGTTCTCTCCTCTCTCACATTCCATAGTTTTATTTTCTGTAATCACTTTCTTCTCATCTTATCTTTAATTTGGGTTGATTTGGTTTTCACTTTTTAGTTTTTATCAGTGTTCTAGTAATCGGCCTAGGCGGCCGATTAATCGGTCCAATACGGTTAGGCGGCTGGAAACTGAAGAGAAACAGGCAAATCGGAGCAATTAGGCGGTTTTCGACTAATCGGGGTAGTCGCCAACTAATCGGCTAGGCGGCTGGACGGAGTCAAAGTCGTTGACTCCGCCTAGCCTGTTAAAAAAAAAAAAAAAAAAAAAAAAAAAAAAAAAAAAAGGAAAACGACATCATTTTCAAATTTTTTGACAGATTCAGTTCACATCTTTCAGTTCTTTCCCTCTTCTTCGATCAAACAACTCACTAAGCTAAATCGAAATACCAAATCGCCAAACGAAGCTTCTTGCCGCGTGCCTTTAGTCGCCAAAAGCTGCCGTCGGTCTCCGATCGCTCCATCTTCTCACCTCTCCCATCATCGTTCTCTCTCTTTTCCGATCTGCTCGTCCGCCATTGAAGTGAAGAAACAAAGGTTTTGCCTCTTCCAACGCCACTGAAAAACAGAGGTTTTTGCCTTCTCCAACGCCACAAGAGTTTCTAAATCGATGGAAATAGAAATTGGAGTGAAGAAAAAGAGGTTTTGCCTCCTCCAACACCACCAGATAAGAATTCTGAATTGAAATAGAATAGATCGAAACTTGAGTGAAGAAACTGGAGAGAAGAATCTGGAAAAGAATTATGAATTCTGATATTTAGATAAGGATTTAACATTTTATTTATTTTAGTATATTTATGTTGGGTCTTATTTATGATTTTATATTGGGCCTTACATTGGGCCTTAAAAGCAAGCCTAACTAAATTGGGTTTTAAAAGCTATATTTTAATTTTTTTTGCTGTTGTGCCTTGAAATTGGGCTTTACATTCCTCTTATTCCATGATTCTATTGTTGTTTCTCTTGTAATTGGGTTTTCCGATTAATCCCCGATTAATCGGCCTAGGCGCTAGGCCCTGGGTCTCTGCCCGACTAGCGCCTAGCGCTTACTAGAACCTTGGTTTTTATAGATAGGTTAAATAAAATTTCAAAAACAAAAAATGATCCTAATAAAAGAAATTTTTTTTTTGTGCGATTATTAGAGTCTTTTATAAAATTGTATATTATCCTGATATGGTTTTTTTTTTTTTTTTTTTTCTTTTGAAATTATATTTATACATGATACGTGATGTGTTAAAGGAAGAAAAAAAAAAAAAACAGAGAAAGTCAGAAAGATGGGAGAGAATTATTATAAAGATATGGTGGTGGCCGGTGGGAAGAAGATGAAATATAAATTAAATGCATTAATTGATTTTTTTTTTTTTTTTTTTTTTTTTTTTTTTTTTTTGAAAACAACATTAATTGATTAATTGATGAGAGATGAGAGAAATGACAAATAAATTCATTTAAAAAGAGTTCACAAGTGGATTAATCTATACCATTCAAACATGAGTAATGCTACATTGTCCAAATTTGGTGCCCAAATGATGTGGCAACACTCTAGCCCATTCATTTAAATCATACAAATTATATAATTTAAATGAATGGACTAGAGTGTTGCCACATCATTTGGGCACCAAATTTGGACAATGTAGCATTACTCCTCAAACATTGCTAATCTAAAGGACACAAAGTCGTGTCAAATCTTGTGTAAAAATTTAGGGTCATGGATCCTGCCATATATATATATATATATATATATATATATATATATATTAATCACATTGTCACTTTTCACATCATTGTTGAACCTCCAACTCTTTCTTTAAGAAAATTCAAGACCATTTTAAATCATTATTTATCATATTTCTTTTATAAAAAATATATATAAAAAAAACAAAACAAAAAAATACAAGTATTTATCTTATCTTAATCATGAATAATATTTTATCATTATTACATAAAAATGGTTTAGGATTTATTAAATTATTTTTATTAGTTGTTTGTATCATATAAATTGAAATTTTGAAAATACATAAAAATTAATAGTAATAAGGGTATAAATGTCAAATTACCTATTTTTTAATCATTTAATCTTTAAAAATAAACAAGTTTGACATTCTATTCATATGTGATAAAAATAAAAAACAAACATGTCATTTAGATTTGAGTTTCGATCACTATTCAGTCTTCGGTAAAATTTAGGATTATTTAGTACACAGAAAAAAAAAAGTCTTCATTACTTATTTAATTTATTAAATATTTATTGAATTTAACTTAATTAAGTCCTAAATAGATTTAAAATATAAAAACAAACGGCCCCACGTTCTATTGGAAATTCTTTAGAATGCATGTTAAAAATTAAAATTTTATATTTATAATAAAATGTCACATTATGGGCCAATGTCGCAATAATTCCTCTTCCTCATCTCATGTCTTTCTCTATGAAACAAGACTGACTGTCTATTGGCTTTCAAAATAAATAAGGAATAATGGGATGGCTTAGTGTTATTATGGCATGCGGATTGGGATGTTCATGTGAAATCCTTTTGAAAGGTCACATTGACAATTGACGCTAATTATAAAAAAATTGAGATTTGATTCTATAATAATAAAATAAAAAGCCCGAATAGTCAAATAAAGTTATCATTTAAGACAAAAAAGTGAAAATCACAAAATTATGAGAGAGAATACCGAACAATGAATTCAACTCCTACCTTTCAATTATGAAGTTGTTGGTTCAAATCTATCCCTTTCCCGAACCCCTGAATCAATTGTAATATTTTAATATAAAAAATTATCTTCCATGTCAAAATTCAATCTTATAAGCAATTATCTTTATACTCAACACATCGAAGAAAATATAAAAAATTACAGAAGTATCTTCCATGTCAAAGTTCCATCTTATAGGTCGAAGCAATTATCTTTATACTGATACATATCGAAAAAACTCGAAATTTAATTAAGAGTAGTGTTAAACTGTACTTTAAGTGCACAGGTTAACAACTAAAAAAAAATACCCAAAATGAAAAGTATTAATCACATCTACAGTCTTAATCAATGCAATAAATATATATTTTTAATAAATGTTTTTCATTTTCAATAAATTTTTAGTTGTTAACCCATGCCTTTAGAGCACAGGTTAACACGTCCCTTTAATTAATTAATTATGGCTAAAACTATGACTTTGAAAGGTTCAATATCTACGGATTTTTCTTAGAAATTGTTGTTGGGTGAGTCTGTAGTCATGCTTTCTTTAATCTCTTGCTATTTGGAATTAAACAAGTTTCTTTGTTTTGAGAGTTAATCAAAGCATCAATTAGTGCAGAAGATCAATAAGGTACGACACTTTAATATTACACGGATCTTCAAAGTGATCTCTTAATTAATATTAAAGTTACATCAACGTAATTTATTCTTCATAATCTCCTTTTCTTTAGGAACACAAGAAACGGGTATGACGCCTTGAATTCCAATTGGTTAATTCAACTAAATCACCCTGACTTTTTCCCTTTTTACAAAATGTCGTTCACTTTTAAAGTTTGACATAATTAAAGATACCATGCCGTTAATATTCTACCGTAAGCTATTAATGTCAGAAGGATAATTTAGTCTTTTTAATAATTGAAATCCTATAAATAAATTAAATATGTGTATATTATTTTAATAATTAAAATTAAAAAATCACCTTCATCATTTAATAAAATAAACGGTAATTACCAATTAGGTCCTGGATTTTTTTTTTTTTAAATTCCAAGTTGTTTGCGACTTTTATAAAAGTGATCAAATTGGTCTTTACATTTTTCCCAAGTGCCAAATTAGTCCCTCTAACTAAGTTCCATCAATCAACTTTAAGTGTGTAGGGGTAAAATTATACTTTACTCCTACACAATATAATAATGACACATTAATAGATTTTTTTTAACACATGTATATTTTTATTTATTTTATTAGTATTTTTTTATTTTTGAATAATTTCAACAACAGTGCTTGTATAATATTATTAACAAATATATATATATATATGGTAAAAAACTAAACTAGGAATGAATGGTGACTAAGGGTATAATTGTCATTGTCTTATTAAAATATTTTTAGATTTTTTATAGAAAATTTTAGTTAAAAAAGGTACAAATAGTGTTTCATTAATAATATTTTTGGATTTTATTGTAATTATAATGGTGAATTTAATGTATAAAAAAACAAAACAACTTTGCTATAATATGACAAATAAATGGTATTTACATACTTTAATTAAAATTGTTTAAGTCAACTTGTTATATTTAACACTATTAAACTGTTAGAGGGACCAATTTGGTCACTTCTAAAAAGAGAGAGACTAATTTGGTACTTGGGAAAAATATGAGGACCAATTTAGTCACTTTTATAAAAGTCCCAAACAACTTAGAATTAAAAAAAAAATAAAAAATAAAAAAAAAACTAATACCAAATCGGTAATTGTCCTAAAATAAAAAGGATGGATCGCTACATCAGACTATCAGAGCAAGGCGGAGCAAATCTGCTCCACCTTTTTTTTTTTTTTTTTTTTTGCTCTTATTTTTTAAAATAATTTTAGTGGATTTGTTGGTTTATTAATTTTTTTTAAGAGCAAATTTCTTTGTTTATTCTTTAGTTGCATCTTGTTTTGTAATCCGTTCTTTTATGGACAGCTGCATGTGGTGACTCATTAAGTAATGCCTAGCATGGATCACTTATTTGAGTTCTTGCAATACCAATCCCATATTAAAATCCAAACATATTTAGGGTACTAACAAAGATGAAGACGGAGTTAACGAGATGGAATTGGTTCGGTAGTAAATCCCTCACACCTGCACTAGGAGGTTGCAAGTTCGAGTCATCTCCATCCTAAAAAACCTCGAATTAAAAAAAAATGGTGTTGAAAATATAGATGGATTATTTATTTATTTATTTAAATATAAAAAACAGCAGGTTATGTTGATATTGAATTTAGGGAGAATTGCAAATACCTCCCTGACTTTTAACCTAATGCCAAATCGATCAAACCCTACAATTAAATAGATTCTAGGCTTAATTGTAGAAACATCCCCTAATTTTAGACGAAATTGTGTTTTTTATGCAACCTTTCCGTTTATTGCACAAACACCCCTGTAAAACGTTGACCAAAATGGAATGACGAAAATACCCTTACACGGAATTATCAATTCCCCCCTAAGCTTTATCATATTAGATAAATTGGTCCCTCTATTTTCTATAATAGCAGGTCAACCCCTGAAAACCTTTGACCTCTGATTAAAAAAATTAATTGCTCTCATCAAGGATTGAACCCTCAAGCTTATTGTTAGAAGCCACAAGTCCTAACCAGTTGAGCTACTGAAGCTCTTCTTGTGTATTATATTGAATTTATTATAATGGATAAAGTGCTTTAGCGTAGTTAACACAATTCCAATTCAACACGTTATAATAAAGTTATAAGAGTATGAGATTACACGTAATTAGTTTGATAATATGGAAAGCATTATAGATGAAGAGACAGATCTATTTGACTATCTGTCATAAAATCACTATATATATAAATAATCGGAAAAAAAAAAAAATTCATTAGATATATATACACGTAAATAAAAGATATTGAAACGATTTGTTTAAATAAATTACACAGCTCCAATGTGATTTCTTAGTATGGAAGTGTCGTAAACACAATCTTTTCCATATCGATAACAAAACACATTTCCATACGAAAATAAAGCATCACAAATATATAGGATGACACTTTTGTCCATCATTTACATTCAACTTGATATGGCAGCTGACATGACACTTCTTCCTCTTAATCTTTTATTAACCCTAATTTTTAATTTCATTCAATTTATAAATAATTTTATATATAACAAAAAATAAAAAATAAAAAATAAAAGAAAAAATATTGTTTTTCTTTGATCTAGAATTTCAAACACAGATTTATTCTAGACACAAAAACTCCGATCTTCTTCTTAAATCAAACTCCAACATAAAAGCTTTTCAACCAATTAAAAAAATCCAACATAAAAGAAAAAAATATATCAATTTTCTTCTTTTTCATCAGAATTTTTTGTTCTTCACACTAGAAATTCAAACACAGATCATCGTTTCAGATCTAAACACTCTCCCTTCTACATCTTCAATCAAAATTCAAGACAAAAATAAAAATAAAAATAATAAAAATAATAAAAAAAAAATCCATTTTTTTCATCAGAATCATTTTTTTTCCTTCAATCTGGAAATCAAAACAAAGATCATCAATCCAAATCCAAATACTCTCTTCTCATCTTCAATCAAAACTCAACGAAAAAAAAAAACATACCTACTTCTTTTTCTTCATTCTGATTGGAGTTCTCTGTTCTCCGTATTAGAACCCATCTGCGATGGAGATTGGAGTTCTCAATCGCAGATGGTCTACGATGGTTTCCATCTGCTTTGGGACTCCATTGTTGATGGGCACCCACTCCAATCGCAGAACCCATCTCTTCAAGCTTTTCAAATAAATTTCTTAAAGTTTTTTTTTTTTTTTTTTTGAAGAGATCTGGAAGCATCTTTCCAGATCTCTTAAAAAAAAAATCTTTTATTATTTTATTTGTTGGAGATGCTTGCAGATATTATTATTATTATTATTATTATTATTATTATTATTATTATTTGAAAATACGGATCTCTTCACTGATTCAATGTTTTTTTTTTTAAGTGATTTAATGTTTTTATAAATTATAATTATAATTTAAGGATTAAGCTTAAGAAAATTAAATATTGTATTAATATTTAATTATGATTTTATGTATATAATTAGGATTTGGAAAAGATTAGGAGGTGTAATGACGTGGCAGGTGACAATGAAATGTCATGTCAACTGCCACGTCAAGTTGGATGCAAATAATGGACAAAAGTGTTGGATGTCTACCATTATCCCAAATATATATATATATATATATATAATTTTTCTATTATCAGTTCTAACTGATAAAAGATATATCGGTTCCTTGCATGTGGGCAATTGGATTTAAATACTTTGACTTGACTGCATGCACTTGTTAAAGCATCTTTTAAATCCAATGGTCCACATGCAAGGAACTGATAATAGAAAGACTGTATATATATATGGGTTCAAAAAAAATTTGTCACTATCTGGGGAGCTTTTTGTAAAACAGACACCACATTACTAATTTAAGTTTAAAATGTACATATTTAGGTGACCAGACAAAAATACCCATTTTTGTCACTTTGTGTCTTTTTCAAACGTTGAGAGAAAACCTTTTTGAACTTTTTAAAATGTTACCCGAGCCTTTTCAAGGAAAATTCATAGGTTAATCGATTTAGAATCTCTGAGCCTTTTTACACTCGATCCGAGCCTTTTTGTGCGTTTTCGAGCCTTTTTACACTAGATCCGAGCCTTTTCGTGCGTTTTCAAGCCTTTTTACACTAGATCCAAGCATTTTCATACACTACCCGAGCCTTTTAATGAAGTGTTCGAGCATTTTCATACACTGTATGAGCATTTTCATACACTACCCGAGCCTTTTAATAAAGTGTTCGAGCCTTTTCATACACTGCCCGTACCTTTTCATACACTTCCCGAGCCTTTTAATAAAGTGTTTGAGACTTTTCATTTGTTCTCCGAGCCTTTTTAATTAGATTCAAAATTCACACAACCAGCTAAAGGTTTACAAAAGGCTCGAAGAGTGTTTCAAAAAGCTCGAAAAAAGCATTAAAATGCTCGGAAAAGCATTAAAAGGCTTGAAAACCCAGATCTTCATCGTCTCCTACACAAATTTTTATAAATTAAAACCCGACCCCCGAATGCGTCTGCTGGCGCCACAAAACTAATTATCCAATGAAGATGTATTGATAATGTTATGATGTTTAACATCTATTGGAGGTCTATTATAGAGGAACATGAAAGAATAAAATCTCATAAAACTTCAAAGTAAGAAAGAGAATGTGTAAAGTAAGGGCATTTTTGTCCGTTTACCATAATATGTGTCTTTTAAATTTAAGTTATTAAAGTGGTGACTTTCTTACAAAAACCGGTCAAAAAGGTAACATTTCCCACCATTTCCACATATATATATATATATATATATATATATATATTACAATTAAGACGAGATAACTACTGTATATAATAATATCAATGCTGAACGAATCAAGTTTCCTCAACTTTAGGAGGATATGAGGAGAAGGACATTATTAAATCTATATTCTTATTGAGAATTCTCATGTACAAATATCTAATCTTTTTTTTTTTATTTTTTTAAATACAACTACTGCTGGGACCTGATGAGATTAATTAGACTCTACAAGCACGGCTCGGAATACTACTCCCACTATCGGGAAGAGGTTACATATGGACTACAACTCTTACAACCGGAAAGAGGGTTGCTCCCACAAACCGGGAGAAAACTCCTCACACATGCATGTAAAATACGTATGGTGGGACTCAAACCCCTAACTACTAAGTGTGGAAAGGAGGTGTACAATCATCTCTACTAAGAGGTGATGTGCACAAATATCTAATCTTTAATTAGAAAAATATTGAATCTTGAATTTTCAATGACTGGAATATATTTTTCCAAAGCTTTACTAAAAAGGTAAAATAGATTCATTTGTTTGATATTTATCTGTTCAACAAACTAGATATGATAAGGTCAAACTTAAATTTGTGACTTCAACATCTTAACCACTCATATGGCCTTAATCAAATGGTTGATATTTGAATGTATTTACAACTCTTGGATTAAGAGCACATGGGTGATTGAGATGTTGAAATCAAAATTTTAAGTCATAAATTTAATTGGTTTAGTCTAACCCATAAAAATTCAGATCAAAATTCATAAAAATCGATGTGAATTCATCAAAGTCCTTATCGAAATTAAATAAAGAAACTCTTATAAGAGACTCACTATATATATATATATATACTCTCATCAAATACAAATAAAAATCTTTTAGGGTGGCTCTATTACCACCCACAAAATATACTCCTACACCTATGTTTTAATGAAACTTCTTTATTTCTAAAATATCCTTACCTGTAATTACTTAAAATACATGGCTTTATAATTGGAAATTAAGTTTACTTCATACACTTAAACACCAAATCTATCATGAACACTAATTTTATATACTTAATCAAACCCAACTTCAATCATGAAATATAATTTTTTTTTTTCACATATAGTCGGTGAATGGATTAATAAAGAATTGATTCCATAGATTCAAAATGCATTCATGTAGGTTTTACTTTAATTTTTATTAAAAAATTGTTGTTGTTGTTGTTGTATTGTAGAACTCTTTTAAAAATAAATAAATAAAACAGTTGTAGAACTCAATCAGTTTGCATCGAACAACTTGGTGGATGGATTTTTAAAAAACCAAATTTTTAAATGAAAAAGGTTGGTTTGTTTGGTGATTGAAAAATGGGTTTTAAAAAAAAAAAAACAAAAGAAGCTGCATATTGTTGTTTGTTTAAATATTATTATTGTTATCTTCTATGATGATGATTAAGTGTGTAAACCGTTATGATTTCATGGTTTTTTAAATAATTCAATATATTGATTCCGTAAGTAACAACGAAAAATTAAAAACACATTTTTTTTATCATTTGATTATATAATGTTTTAATGTTGAATTAAATGTTTAAAATAATGTTGAATCAAAGTAACTTTAAGAATATCCTACAAAAATCTTAAACTTGTACTTACAAATTCTGAAACTATGGGTGCAATGAGAAAAATGGATAAAATGAGAAAAATGGGTGCAACGATAAAAAAATATATTTAAAATTTAAAAAATACTTAAAGGCCAGTTTTGGTATTTTAAAGGGTGTAAGGAGTAAAATTAATAATTTTAATTTTTTAATATAGGTGTAAAAAGAAAAATGAGTGTAAGAAGATATTTTGTGGGTGCAATAAAGCCATCCAATCTTTTATCTTAAGACAATACTTCAACCTAATAAGATAAATCTGACATTAAGGTATGTTTCTCATGTCTAGACCATTGAAGTAGACATAATTGTGTTCTATGCTTAGTATTTTTAATAAATGAATGGTTCCTATTATGTTCATAGCAATAGTTTGTTATTTGTAAATCAACAATCTGGTAATAACCTGTAGAAACGGAAAGCAAAACACCACAACCAACACGTTAGAAAACCGGTTAGGGAGAACCGAGGTGTCCTTAAGACGATTTCGCCGTATATAACACCGTATGTGTATAGCGATCGTCTCTCAGGATACAACAGTTTCACAGTGGAAGTACGAAGCACAACCACTCTCAGCGAACTCAAACCGAGCTTAAACTTACCAAGAAAACAGAGGAGAAGAAAGTATTCGGCTGCTGTAAGACTGTATTTTTCGGAACGAATAATATATGCAGACTACCTAGGGTTTTATAGATAATAATGAACCACTAGGGTTTCGGGATTAATGTGGAAATTCCTTGGTTAATACGTTTTGATTTTAATAAGGAAATCCAATTAATTAGAGAATAATTTCCATTTAAAGAGATTTATTTCTAATTAAAATCGATTTTTTATTCTTAGTGATCAAGTAAGAAATCAGAATCCAAACAATTAATTCTTTCCTTATCAAAAACGTTGACTTAGGGAAGTGGCAAAAAGACAACTCGACTCTCACGGTCCAATCGGAGCGGCATACGTGCCCACACACGAGTCGTGCATTCGAAGGTTCGAGAGCCTCTATGCCACACATTGTTGATACCTCATATCACACATTCACTTATATATTACACATAAGTGACTTCCCTAAGCAATGTGGGATTCACTTTGATCTCTACACAATGGGTTCACTTTGAGACTCAATTTCTCATTCACCCATTAACCATTTTGTGAATTTGAGTATACCATTTCGAAGCTCTCACGGAGGAGAATTCGAATCCACTTTAATCTTCCATTTTCATGGAATCTATCATACTCAAATTGTGCTCTCAAATTAGGAGTTCATCACAAAATTTCCAACATAGTTTACCAAGCATTCCAAAATCATTTATCATTCTTTCCTCTGGTAAAACGTGGAGATGTAATCTTGTTCATACATTGAAGTTTGGTTAAGTTTATAAAAAAAAAAAATGTTATGATACGTCCTTTTCTTCTTAATTTGATTAAAATCTAAGAAGCAACCTTGATTGATTTGTGTCATAATTATTATTTATTAGTACTTGCGTTCTTGGATGAGTTTCCAAGCATTGGGTTAGTTCAGTGGATCTGAGCAACAGGGCCACTTGCATGGTTGCATTAGCATTTGCCATGCCAAGTTGGGGATTGGCCATCTTTATTTATTTATTTATTTATTTATTTATTTTTATGGATAATTAACCCGGTGGCCATCAATTTGGGTCACCACTATCAAAATGGTCAATAGATGGGGAATTGATTTCAAAATGACCATTATTGGAGAACACTGTTACACTAATGATCATTCCGTTATAACACCGTTAAGTTTTTTTAGAACTATTATAGTGGTCATCAATTTGTTCACTTGATATCAAAATGATCATTTTTTTTTTTTTGTTTGAATAGCAAACTTTATTAAGAAAGCCAAGGAAGGCAAGCACACAAACAACAATAACCCCAACCAAGGGGACACAAAACCCAGCGCCACAACAACGAAACAACGAGATTGATGGCCAACAAAGCAAAAATTGGCCATCCATTTGGTCAATTGGTATCAAAATAGGCTATTATAATTGTCCCACTTTTTTCTAGAATTACTCTATTGGCTATCCATTTGCTTAATTGGTATCAAAATGGTCATTATAATTGTCTCACTTTTCTAGAATTACTCTATTGGCCATCCATTTGCTTAATTGGTATTAAAATGGTCATTATATGTACATCTATATTCTATTGGAAAATAAAGTAAGCAATCATAAACAATAAAATTTCATTCAATAGAGAAAATGCAGCAATTCATAAACAATAGAGAAAATGAATTCTCCATTTGATTCAATATAATTTCAGTTTCATACACTTCAAGTACTACTTGTCAAACTGCACAAGTATACCCAAATCTCTTACACAAGTATTCCAACTTATAGAACAAGTGTGAAAGTTGTACTTTTACAAATGTAGATAAGATGAGAAAATAGATAAATAAATAAATATATATATATATATATATAATATTATATCCGAAATAGAGATAATGGTTATATTTTCCATCTTATAGATTTTTAGTTGTAAATGCATATTGAAATTTTCATATTTGGATCACTAAATTTTCTAGAATTACTCTATTGGCCATCCATTTGCTTAATTGGTATCAAAATGGTCATTATATGTACATCTATATTCTATTGGAAAATAAAGTAAGCAATCATAAACAATAAAATTTCATTCAATAGAGAAAATGCAGCAATTCATAAACAATAGAGAAAATGAATTCTCCATTTGATTCAATATAATTTCAGTTTCATACACTTCAAGTACTACTTGTCAAACTACACAAGTATACCAAAATCTCTTACACAAGTATTCCAACTTATAGAACAAGTGTGAAAGTTGTACTTTTACAAATGTAGATAAGATGAGAAAATAG
Organism: Acer saccharum; assembly: GCA_030490815.1. Lineage (NCBI taxonomy): Eukaryota > Viridiplantae > Streptophyta > Magnoliopsida > Sapindales > Sapindaceae > Acer > Acer saccharum. The sequence goes on from CM059875.1 coordinate 24,417,197, forward strand.
ATAAATAAATATATATATATAATAATAATAATAATAATAATAATAATAATAATATATATATAATATTATATTCGAAATAGAGATAATGGTTATATTTTCCATCTTATAGATTTTTAGTTGTAAATGCATATTGAAATTTTCATATTTGGATCACTAAATTTTAGTGTTTTTAGAGCTTGAAATCTGAGATTAGACAAACAAATTTTCTAGAACGTCCACACTAAAGAATAATATATCCATATACATATTCTTATCACATTATTTGCATATACTTAAGATAACAATTCAATGTATAATATTCAATTTTAATTGACTTACAATAAGGCTGACATCTTAAAACTGTATCATCTTTATATCCATTCGATCAGTATATACAATCTCATCATGTAAGTATCTTATCATTTATTGTATGCTGTATTTTCCGATAATCATCAATATTTATACTAGGTAGTCGATGAACGATAATGAATATATTCATAGATGCATATATATATATATATATATGACGTGACACGTACCCGTTCAATTGAACATCTTTTTAATTATCATTTGATGCATAAAAAGGCTGACAAACATCACTGAACTAAAAAGAGTTTCTGATGAATTTTGAAATCATTTGAATATATATATATATATTTCAATCAAAAGAGCAAAGAGAGGTTTCATAAAGGCTTGATGAATATTGAAAATGTGATATATACAAAGACAAACTAAAAATAAATATAAAAAAAATTAAAACAAGTATATTTTCTTATGCTCTTAATTAAATAAAAATTGCATTAAAAGTAAAAACTCCCAAAACTAGTAGGAATCTAAAACATATATAAATCAAAGAGATGTTTATATATAGCATGCATGTCTTGACTCTTGATGTCAACAATCAACATGTTACTATAATACTATGTGTTTATTTAATCCTGACATATTCAATGACGTTTTTAATAGTTTAATTCTGAAAAACAAAATGATTATAATGATCATTTTGACACCAAGTGAATAAATTGATGGCCACTAGAGTAGTTATAAAAAACTTAACGGTGTTATAATGGAATGGCTATTTTAAAACTAATTCACCATTTAACGGTCATTTTGATAGTGATTACCCAAATTAATGGCCAACGGGGTAATTATCCTTTTTTTTTTTCTTTCGCTATTTCAAGAGTTTGCTGAGCTTTTTGGGATCAATATCACTACACTTCTCCAGTATTAAACTATTACACATCTAAAATTAGGGAGGGACAAGTGATGAAAAATTATTCAAAGGGAAAATTGCAATAACTCCCCGATATATATGAATACTTGCACTCTCCGACAATTAATGCCCTAATTACACAAACATCCCTTGAACTCGGTTGACTAAAATTGATCTCCATTACAACTTAATTTTGACAAGGGTAAAACGATATTTTAGTGTGTAATAATAAATGAAAATTGAAGCATCAAATCAAATCTCACCGCATCACTTCATTAAAATTTTTAAAATTAACTTAAATAAATATAAATTAAAAAAGTAAATAAGTACTATTTAAACTTAAATAAAAAAAATAATAATAAATTAAAAAAAAAAAAAAAAAAAAAAAAGAAGCAATGAATCCACAAGAGGTGTCTAGGTGGATTCGTTTTCGATGAAGGTCCAGCACAAACATCCCTAAACCTTCTCCAGATGTCGGTCTCCTCCAACGGGTGGAGGTTCTTTTTCAAAAAAATTATAAATATTTTAATATTTTTTTATAAATATTATATTAATTAGAGTAGGAATAGGATAAGGGTAATTGTGACTTTTGAAGTTAAAGGTAGGGGTAGTTGTGATTTTTCAGGGGTGAAGGTTGGCCAAACTGTTAGTCAAAACGCAGGTCAATGTCAGTTCACGGAATCTAAAGGCTGCCTGTGTGATTAATAAATTAATTTCCGAAAAGTGTAATTTCGTATGTATACAGGGTATTACTGTAATATTTCCTTATTCAAATTTCAACTTTCGTAATCGGTGTACATTATTAATTCGGTCTAAAAAGGGACGCTAATTAATTGTATACATCAACAAAATCAGACATAAAAGTCAATTTTGGGTGGCAGCAACCAAATTATTATTATTATTTTTTAAGTTGTAGTAACGAAATTCATTGGCCATGTTTATCATTTTTTACGTTGGCTGGGAATCCGCGATATCCCTTCAAATTTTTTTTTTTTCAAATGATCATATTTGGATGCTGATCGGTCAACATCTAAAAAACTGATCCAGTGATATAGTCCAATTGAACTGTAACACATGTACTTTTTTCTTTTATCAATTCCAAGACTTATTGTACTCTAAGACTTTTAATGTATGAGAACATAAAATCCCAATAAAAAATGTATTTCATACAACTACAAAGTCTTGAAATTGGTGAAAGAAAAAAAGATATGTATTACAGTTCAATTGGGCCACAACACTGAGTCAGTATATTATCCTTTTTGAAATAAACTTTAGTTTTATTTTATTTGTCTACTTAATTTACATCCATTTTTTGTCATTGTAATTAATTAGTAAAAATTATTGTTAATTACCATATATTGAATTAAAATGTGACCAATGAATAATCATCATCTATTCATAAACTCTTCACCATTTATACGTGTTAGCGTACATGACAATTATGGTCATAGAAAATAAAAGGATGATTCAAGATGGTATATTATAAATTCAGTCCCTATATATTTTTTTATTTATTAGTTTTTATTATTATTATTATTATTTTATATGTCGTGATCCCTAAAATTTCGTATATACATCGATTAAGTTATTTTCGTATGTCAAACTTAAAAGTTTTAAAGGTATTTTTGTAATTAAACATTCAAAATTAAAAAAACAAAATCAAAGAACATGCCACATGCCAAATGCCAAACTAAAAGAATAGAAAAAATAAAAATGAATACAATATAGCAAGTTAAGGATAATATAATACAATATATTTTAAGATAATAAAAATGAATAAAATTAGATAAATCAATATAGCAAAAAAGATCAGCTTAACAAAGTATCTCAATCCCTCCTACGGAAGCAACACTGGCTTTTTTTTTTTCAAATTTTGTTCATAATTTCCTTTTAGTCTCTAAGTTTATGTTTTGAGTTTCTATGACCACTAAATTATCATATATTTATCAATTTAGTCATTTTGATATGAATTTGATACCATACCACAGAAATATATAAGAATCTTTATTTTTAGTTTTTGTATTCATTTAACTAATTTCAAGATCAATCAAAAAACCATCGCTCAATTTAGCTTGGTGGTAAAAGCATTAATTTAACATGACAATGTTCCAATTCAAATCATTGCCACTGCATGTAGTAATTGCAAGACCAAGAATATTTCCAATGCAAAAGTGACTTACATATCAATAATTGTTGACATGACAATAATGTCAAGAGATTTGTTTTCTATATGGCATAAAAATAGAGTTGATAGACAATCAACTCGAAATTTGGTCTCCAATGTTTTTTTTTTTTTTTTTTTTTAACACATTTTTTTTTAGTGATCTGTCCAAATTTTTTTTTCATGTTTTCTTTTTTATTTTATTTCCTTAACAAAAATGGATGAAAAATTAATATCAATTTTAAATACTTACTGAATCAATCGAAAAAATAGTTGTGCAACAAACCATCTAAAAGTATACGGTCATGTTGACAATGTCTACTATCTTTTTTACCACATCAGATTATGGTTGAATATACACAACTGCATTGGCAATACAATTATTAATAGACTGTCTATTTATCTTATGTGACATTTTTTTTTTATAAGCTACTCTTGCATTGGACATGCTCTAAGACCACCTTCGATGCATGTGTCAATGCCAATGCCAATGCCAATGCCAAATTTGGCACACACAAAATAGCAAAATGCTATATTTGACAGATCATTTTAGCTAGGGATGGGTATTTATCTCTGGACACCTAAATCTCCACTTCCCCATCCCCATTTGGGAGAGAGTTTTTTTAGGAAAAATGGTGAAATGGTGAGGGATAGAGATGATTTCATCCCCAAATTGAAATGGGGATGGGGATGGAGGGACCCCATTTCCCCATTTCTCCCAATCTTATATAATATATTATTATTATTATTATTATTATTATTACTATTATTATTATTATTATTATGAAAGAACAAAATTAGATTTCATTTAAATTTATAATGGATTTTATTTTGTATTTGAATTTGAATTTGTAATGGATTGTTTGTTTTTTATAGTATGTGATTTTTAGTAAAATAAGGGAAACGGGAAAATAAGGAAAACAGGAAAACATGGAAAAGCGGAGAAATGGGGATGGGGATGAGGATACCTCCCCTCAAAAAGGGGGATCCTCATTTCCCTAATACCCAATCTTTAATTTTAGCATTGTACTCTAATGCATAATTCTATTTGAGATTTTATTTTTATTTTTATATTATTTAAAATTATAAAAGTAAATAAATACAATTAATGCATTTAATTTAAATAATATTTTTTATTATCTAAAATCATAAAGTCAATGATTAATGCATTCAATACAATTATAAAATGACATTTTTGTAATTAAAACAATAACATTTATTACTATGCCAAATTTAGCATAACATTTGGCACTGCATTGGAGCAAGTTTATTTTTACTCTGTGCTAAATTATAGCATTGGCACAATAAAATAACATTGCATTGGAGATGCTTTAACAAATAACAATATACTATTTTAAAAATAATAATAACAATAATATCACACCATCTCCAAGAGATGGTAGTGCACATTTCTTCCACATTGGTGGTTAGAGGTTCAAGTCCCACTACGTGCCATTTTACTAGTATGTGTGAAGAGTTTTCTCTCAGTTTGTGAGAGTATTTATTCGGATCGCACATATATTGTTTAATCCTAGCATGTCCCGGCAGTCCTATTGTAATAGTTGTAAGTTGTAACACTTCAACGAGATAAGATTGGTTCGATGGTAAATCTCCTCACACATGTACCACGAGGTTGCAAGTTCGAGTCCCATTAATACTTCAAAAAAGAGTTGTAACACTTCAGAAAAAAAAAAAAATCAATTCACAATAAACATCATGATATATGTTGTAAAAGTAAATGGAAATATATAACCAAGCATAAAAGAGAGAATAGAGAGAATAAATGAATAATATAAACCGACTTTCATTGATTCTTTTCTGTTGCTTTTATTCATGCCAAACACTTTGATTTTACAAAGTAGAGTTCTCAAAGATATATTTTCAAGCCTAAAACAAACCCCAATTTATAAGACTTGGTAACCAATTACAAAAGGCCAACAAAATTGCCACCAATCGTTAAATTAGAAGCCAATCGATGCTTTTCCTCCACGTGTGATGACACCTATACAAACAGTGGAGTGGTGGGAAATCCACAAACTTCCACAATACTTCTCCTTGGATTTTCACCATTTGTATTTTAATTTGCTAAGAAAAACTCTGTGGGACAAAAACCTTGTCAAAATATATATATAATGATCTTCTGGATCTAGTGGTGTTGGACGTGCTTAAAACCGTCTTATTAAAAACCTTATTAAGAAAACCTAGTGGGACAAAAACCTGATAGAAGGAAAAAAGAATACAGTGCACATATGTCTATTTTGCTCACATTTATATTTTGCTAGAAACAATCCAATGAGATAAAAACTTCAACAAAGATATCCATTGATTTGCTATATCAAAGTATAATGATCTTCTGGATCAAAGTAATACATATATAAAGAACTTCTAGATCATGATCTATTGGATCTAATGATTTTTGGGCGTTCTTAAAGAATTGTCTCATTAAAAATCTTATTAGGAAAACCTAATGGGACAAAAACCTAATCGAAGGGAAAAAGAGTACAATGCACATATGCCCCAAAATAACTAATATACTTCATTGAAAATGCTCCCTCTAATGGAACACTCCCCCTCATAAAAACTCTTATGAAAACAATCTTCTAGATTGTTGAGCTAACCCATACCGATGTTTATTTCATAAAACGCAATAACATTATAAATGATTGGAGGATGTATAAGTAAAAGTCTTGCTTCATGGAGCACCATGAAATTTGCCTTGTCATTATAAGTAAAAACAAATCTCGTTTGTGAACGAGCTTTATGTGAATCAGATAGATATCCGGTATCAGCATAGCCAAGTAAACCTGAAAAATTATTAGATTTTGTAAAAAGTAATCCTAAATCTTTTGTTCAATTAAGGTAACGAAAAAAAAAAATATGTTTAATCTCATTCCAATGCCTTTGAGTTGGTGCTAAACTAAATCTAGTAAGTACATTCACTGAGAATGCAATATCTGATCTAATACATTGAGCCAAATATAACAAAGCATCAATTGTATTAAGATATGGTACTTTAAGACCAAGTATCTTTTCACCATTTTCTGTTGGTCGGAATGGATAGTTTTTAGGATTAAGAGTTCTAACAATCGTAAGATTGTTTAATGGATGAGCATTATCCGTATGGAATCTTTTCAACATATGTTGATTGATGTACAAGTATTCTGTTTGTTTATGCTCGATCTTCAGGCCGAGACAAAATTTTATTTCCCATGTCTTCCTTTTTTTTAAATACTCAGTAGTTTTCAAGAACTCTCCTAGAGTTCCAATTAAATTCATATCATCAACATAAACTGTTATAATAGTAAATCCATATTATGATTTCTTTTTGAAGATACATGAGTATATAATATAACTAATATACCCTTATTCTATTAGATATTCATTGAAACGGTTATACCACATCCGTTCAGGTTGTTTTAATCCACACAAGGATTTTTTTTAGGTTTATCAAATACAAATTACGAGATCTATATTTATATGCTTTTGACATTTTAAATCCTTCAAGGATTATGATATAAATATCTGTATTGAGTTAGAACCATATAGATTTGCAATCACTACGTCTATAGGACACATTTCAAGCCTTTTAGAGGTAGCCAAACTTATCAAAATTCAGAACGTAATCGTATTCATCACTAGTGAATACCAAATTTCTGTGAGAAATCTTATGCTACAAGTCATGTCTTATATCTCACATGTTTCTCATTACGTTTCCGTATAAAAACCTATTAGTATCTAACTAGTTTGACATCTTTAGTTGTCTGGAGTACTTTTGGTCCAAATACTTCACTTTTGGCTAATAAAGTCAATTCTACTTGAATTGCTTCTTTTCATTTAGATCAATCATGTCTTTGTCTACAGTCATCAATATTATGAGTTTCATAATCATCATTTATAATTGAGTAGCTACTATATATGAAAATATATCACTGATGATTGTTTCTTCACTATTTTACATTTCTCTCATATAATTTATATAAATTTCTTCCACTTTAGAGACCTATGTCTCTTTAGATATATTAAATATATATGTTAACTGATTAATAATCATTCGATAATCAATTATCTTTCGTATTTAAGTGGTATGAAGATTAAATTAGACACATTTATTTCATATATAGAGAACTGAATTGATATCTCTAATTTGTACAAGATTAACTTTTCATTTATTCTTCTCTTCTGGAGAAACTTTCTATTTTTATAATGGTATGAAAATTAATTAAGAGATGCAATAAGGATACAAACAACACAATCAAACAATTTTAAGAGAGAGCAAGTCAATAACCAAATATAAGTTGTAATTGTGAATAATGATGATAATTAGTGGGCCAGAGATGAATGCTGACATGTAAAATAGCATGTCTCCATATAAAAATTGGTAATTGTATTCAAAATAATAAGGGAACGTCCTGTAAGCGTTTTTCATTTGTTGTTTTTTTAAAATAAAAATGAAAATGAAAACAGTGTTTTTGGTTTCAGTTTCGAAATCTGAAAACGCGTCTAGTAACACATACTGAAAATTGTATTCTAAAAATAAAAACGGAAAAAACGCGTCTAGTAGGATATCAAAAATTATAATTTTCCAATTATTTTTTCTATTGTAATTTTTTAATTTGAATAAAAATTGGGTCAATAATTCATCTAATTATCAACTATGCCACCCAACAAAGTTCTCTATACATCCATTTTAAAATTTTACAAATAAATTATTAACCACTTTATTCCCATCAATTTTCATCTAAACTCATTTCATTACTTTTGAATTTTGATACCAAATTAAACCTCAAATAAACAAACAAATGTCTTGATTTTGACCCCTCTCCCATAGATTACTCAATTATAAAGTATTGCTATAAAGTTTTTTTTTTTTTTTTTTTTGACACAACACAACAACAACAACAAACATTGGTCCAATCTTCATCACTCAAATGTGCTTGTTTTCGGGTCTCCCCTTTTTCTTTTTTTTTTTGTTTACAAAAGCAACACAGACAAAATTTCAATTTTTTTTTACAACGGTAACACAGAAATAGAAAACAGAGTAGAAGAAAGAAAGCTAATCAGGCGGTGAGATCGGTGGCACCGAGGCCGAAGGAGGTGAGATCCTCTTTCGGTGACACCCATCTTGCCTAGATCGGTGTCACCGGAGGAGGATCTCACCTCCTTCGGCCTTGGAGGAGCAGATTGGAGAAGAAGAAGAAGAAGAAGAAGAAGAGTGACAAATAAAAAGAAAGAAGCAGAGGAAGAAGAAGTGAAGAAGAAGAGTGACGAAAAAAGAAGAAGAAGAATAATGATGGTCCGATGAACGTCGAAGAAGAAGAAACAAAGTAATAAAAAAATGTGAGTTTTATTTACAAAATAAATAATGTGAAAAACAAAATGAAAAACATGGAAAACATCTAAAAGTTGTTTTTCAAAATTTTCACTTTTAACATTAGTTTTGTTTTCTATTTTGTTTTTGTTTTTTTAAAAACAAAATGAAAAACGGTTAACGAACACGAATTTGAAATCGTTTTCGGAAAACAAAAACAAAAATACCCATTTTTAGCTCTACTGGACAACCCCTAAAGTTCTCGCAATTACTTGGAGATGTTTGATGAATGATTCCACTACATTTTGAGTATGAGTACATGTGAAACTAGCTGTTCAACATCAATCACAACTACTTTGCAATATTTATCAAATACCTTGGAAGTAAATTCACCAATATTATCAAGGCGTATTGACTTGATTGAATAATTTGGAAATTTTGCTCGAAAAACTGATAATCAGTGCAAGTAATATGGAGATGTTTAATAATAAACAAACATGTGATCATCTCGTAGATGCATTAATTAGAACTATAAAACAATGAAATGGTTCACTTGGTGGATGAATACGTCCACATATATTCTCTTGAATGATAGGGATTCAAAACCAAGTATAAAATAAGATTGTTTTATTACTAATCTCCATTGTGAACATGTAATATATTTATTGTCATAGAATAAAAGAATCTTTTGACTCTTTAATTAAAGTCTATGAAAATTTTCAATGATTCTATGTATCATTGTAGATCCTGGTTGACCAAGTGGTCATATCAAAGCATAAATATTTTTGGATCTAAGAACTTCTGATTCATAATTACAACTTCTACACTTTGTAAAATAGTGTAATATAATCCAGATGAGAAAGCATACAGCTTTTCGATAATGAGTTTATGGCCTAAATCATGAGAAGTTATGCACATGTATTCAATATTCTCATCATTTATAGTTTCAATATGATATCCATTACGCTGTATATCTTTGAAACTAAGCAGGTTTCTTTTAGATCTGCTTGAATATAAAGCATCATTGATATATAATTTAATATTGTTTGGTAGCAATATTGTGGCTTACCTGGAGCTTTCTATCAGATCTGCGGGACCTGATATAGTATTAACATTTGCTTTGAGTAAAGTCAAATTCAGAAAACAATTCTGATTCCACGGAATTGTATGCGTCATTGTATTATCGACTAGACATATATATTCACCTTGCGTTTCAATTATACGCAATTCGTTGTTCAAATTCACATTATTTAGTAAAGACATGTATTAATCCTTTTGGGAATTTTATGGGCATTATGTGTAATACCATTTTATATCTCATTTGAAATAATAATTTTTTCAATAGGTTTATTCTGTAAACCTTTTCTGTTGTCAGGGTATGTTTTGATATCTCATAAATTAAGATAAAAATACATTCAAATTTACTCTCTTGATATTGTTTCTTTAGGAGCATATATGAAATGGATAAAATATACTTTTCAATTTCATTATACCACATGATTCCAACTACGTGATATTGTGATCTTAAATCTTTTACGACCTTCACAACATCCTGCTAGGATGTGTAGATTTCTTCCTCAAATAAATGATATGACAGTCAAACATCAAAGAAATTAAATCATAGATCATATTGATTTTTGAACTTTCGGTTCGATCATGAACTGCAGGTTTATACATAACATTCAGAAAAATTCAAAACTTTAGGTTCTAATAAACATTGATATTAAAAATTTTAAGATCACAATTTAAATTGAATTCAGAACTTCAAGTCTGATTAGAACTTCTAGTTAAAATTTAAGAACTTCGGGTGCAGATTTATATTCAAATTAAGAACTTCAAGTTCTATATTGAATTCGAATTTAGAACTTCAGGTTCTAAGTATGGCATCTATGTATATAACAATGAATCTAGAACTCTAGGTTCTTAATGAAATTGAAATTAAGAACTTTAGGTTCTGATTTAATACTTTATATTGGAATTCATAACATGATTACAACTTCTAGTTCTCTAAAAATAACATTTAGAATCAGAACTTCTGGTCTGCTAAAATTTCAAAAACTTAATTTTTTAGATATATATAAATCATAACTTCAGGTTTTGGATAGGTGACCAAATCGCACCATTATAAAATTGCATAAAAGTAAATAAATGTGTAATAATAAATAAATCAAGAAACTTCAGGTTCTGGATAGGCAACCAAACTGCTTCAATATAAACTGAATAAGGTAAATCAATGTGTAATATAAATAAATCCAGAAACTTTAGGTTTTGGATGGACGACCAAACCGCTCAAGTATAAAATTGCATAAAATTAAATAAATGTTTAATAAATTAATAAATCCAGAAACTTCAAATTCTGAATGGGTTGAGTTTCTTAATGTTTAGAGCTTCCAACTATTATATTGTTTTTACAACCGATTATTATATTATTTTTGCAATATTTAGGTTGCAATCAGTATAATACTGAATTGTATATGCAATCTTCAATTTACAATTAATACAATCCTGACCTGTAATCACTCTTCTAGGGATCATTTTTACTTACACACAATCGTAATGATAATGTATTGTAAAACTATATGGAAATATATAACAAAGTAAAAGTGAGAGAATAGAGAGAATAATATAAACCGAATTTCATCGATGTTTTTCTATTGCTTTTATTTATGCCAAGCACTCTGATTTTACAAAGTAGAGTTCTCATAGATATATTTTCAAGCCTAAAGCAAACCCTTATTTATAAGCCTTGGTAACCAATTACAAAAGGCCAACAAAATTGCCACCAATCATTAAATTGGATTTGGATTCTCTCCTAAGCTAAGCTTTTCCTAAGCTTTAAATAATCTAGTGACATGTGGCTGTTAGAGATTTTAATGGTCAAGATTTATTTTATGTATTTTCCAATCATAATTAGATAAGTTAAAGCATTTTAATGGTTAGGATTTGAGATTTTTGGCAGCCCATAAACATTTTCATCATAATTTTAGAATCCCTAATTTTGTTTCAAATGTGCAATCACCACCAAACTGGCAACTGCTACTCATTTTTAAAAAAATAAATAAAAAATAAATAAATATATGAACTCAAGACTTGGCAAGGACGCGGGGTTAACAATTTTAAGATTATCTCAGTTTATTAAATTAATGCTTTCTTCATGATGGCAATGGTCATCATTGCCATGCTCTTTCATATTTTCTATCTATTTTTTTCTTTCTTTCTTTCGATTCATTTGAACTGTATTGGAATTGGTCCATTGGAGTTGTTTTTGTAACTAGAATAAGATGATTATTCAACAATAAAAATAAAAAACACTAGAGATAATAAAATTTTATAAGAGTTTGAGAAGAAGTTTTTTCCTTTTTTATTATAAATAGATTTGGTTTAACAGGTTTTTATTTTTTTTATTTTTTTTATTTTTTTATTTTTTATTTTTTTTTATTTTTAAAGGAGAAAGAAAAAGATGAGCAAATTGAAAATTATGAAATAAATTTTGAGAGATAATAAGATTTTGTAAGAGTTTGAGAAGATTTTTTTTTTTTTTTTTTTTTTTTTTATTAGATTTGGATGAACTGTTAAATAAAAAAGAAAAAGCATTCTAAAATTATGATGAAAACCAAATTATTTAAGGGTAAGTGGTTTCTAAAAATCTCTAATCCCGTTCATTAAGATGCTTTTACTTGTCTAATTGTGATTGAAAAATACATGAGGTGGTTGCCTTGGTGGTCCAAGGCTTGGGATGAAAATTTCAAGTCTTTGGTTCTACTCTTGGCAATTACATTGTGGTCAGCTCAACTGGTGGAAGGACGGACTTGGGGCATGGGTAACTCTCAGGTCAGCGGTTCGAATCCTACCCAGACGAAGACGAGTTCTGATTTACACGCTTACATCTTTGTGTGGCCGGGGATATGGGCCGAGGTTTCCTATCTGCCATACTCCATAATATCTAACAAATAGACTGTCAGAACCAACAAGTTGGCTATGGGTGTGTCATGTAGTTGGGGAGGACAGGTGGATGGGTATCTGAATGAAGTCCGGGATCCTCAATACCAAAATAAATAAATAAATCAAATACATGAATTAAATCTTGACCATTAAAATCTTTAATTGTCACATGTCACTGGATCCTTTAAAGCTTAGGAAAAGCTAAGTATAAAAGAGGATCCAAATCCCATTAAATTAGAAGCCAATTGATGCTTTTCCTCCATGTGTGATGACACCCATACATACAATGGAGTGGTGGTATATTAATTATTTAAAATATTCAAAGCAATTGTTACTTCCTTTTTTTTTTTTGTTTTTTTGTTTTTTTGGATTTGGATCCTCTCTTATACTTAGCTTTTCCTAAGCTTTAAAGGATCTAGTGACATGTGACAATTAAAGATTTTAATGGTCAAGATTTAATTCATGTATTTGATTTATTTATTTATTTTGGTATTGAGGATCCCGGACTTCGTTCAGGCACCCATTCGCCTGTCCTCCCCCAACTGCGTGACACACTCATAGCCAACTTGTTGGTTCTGACAGTCTATTTGTTGGATGTTATGGAGTAGGACAGATAGAAAACCTCGGCCCACGCCCCTGGCTACACAAAGATGCAAACGGGTAAATCAGAACTCGCATTTACCTGGGTAGGATTCGAACCGTTAACTTAGGAGTTACCCCGTACCTCAAGCCCATCATTCTACCAACTGAACTAGCGCCCTGATAGCTGACCACAATATAATTACCAAGAGTAGAACCAAGGACATAAGATTTTCATCTCAAGCCTTGTACTACCAAAGCAACCATCTCGGCACCTCGTGGTTGCAATTATTACTTTTGATAAAATTGAAAGGTCGGGAAAAAGGAAAAAGAAAAAGACATGTGGCAATGTTGAAGCCGGAAGAAGTGGAGAACAGAAGAGAGGCAGCAACACGCAATAACGCAACCATAAACAAAGACAGGGGCCAACTCGTATCAATTAGTCCACGTCTTTATTGTGATCCTCAGTATATTTGTATCAACGTCATACGCAATTTCATCCACATATCTTATTCTTGATATAGAATCAAATCCAATGCGGCAATGCCCAAATCCACTTGCAATTGCAGCTCACGCTTAATAGTCGACCTGTCAATTGACAATATGGGTTATATTTGTACCGATCTAAATAAGTCCTATAACTTTCTTACTTAATTTAATAAACAAATTGCACTCAACCTCCCTGAGGTTTGGTCTCTTACATATTGAAACAACTTTATTAATTTTTTGACACTCACACCCCCTATTGATTTTCTCTTACCTTTAAAAGACTAAAACACCCCTATCCCTAAATTAAATAAATAAATGGGTAATTTCATTAAAGTTCCTACTGTTTGGCGAAATGTCACTAATTTAAACGTCTTTATCATATTAGCAACTTAAGTCTCTTGTTTTTCCAAAATACATCACTTTAGTCTATTTGACCAAAATACTAACAGTCAACTCTAATTATATATATAAGTACAATTTTACCCTTTTCAAATGATTTATAGAGTTTCAAAAAAAAAAAAAATATTAAAATGGTTTACAAATATAAATTAACAACAAAAATTCATTTTCTAAAAAAATATATTTAAAAAAAAAACTAATGGATAGATAATGGAAAATACAAAGTTAAAATAAATAATAAATTGAAAGTACGATTATGAATACTTTTTTATATATATATATAAAAACTAATTTTTTATATCCAATTTTGTCGCCAAAAAATATATATAAAAAAACTGCTTATTATCCATATTTTTTTTCAGTTTTTAATTATTTATTTATTTTTTGAAAAAATTGGATGGATAATGAAAAAAACTAATGGATGGATAATGGGAAATATAATATATATATATATATATATATATATATATATATATATATTATATAAAATAAAAATAATTTTGGTGACAAAATTGGATATAAAAAAATTGTTTATTATAAGAAAAAAAAAAACCTTGGTGATAAAATTGGATATAAAGAAAATTAATTTTTTATATAAAAGTATTCATAATCATACTTTCAAATTATTATTTATACTTTATATTTTCCATTATCCATTTTTTTTTTCTGTTTTTAAATACATTTTGAAGAAAATATTTTTTTTTTTGTTAATTTATATGTATAAACCATTTTAATATTATTTATTTTTGAAACTTAATAAATCATTTGAAAAGGGTAAAATTATACTTTTATACATATAATTAGAGTTGACCGTTAGTATTTTGATCAAATGGACTAAAGTGATGTATTTTGAAAAAAACAAAGGACTTAAGTTTCTAATATGATAAAAACTTTTAATTAAATAACATTTCATCAAACAATAGGGACTTTAATGAAATTACCTATTTATTAATTTAATTTAGAAACCAGGGGTATTTTAGTCTTTTAAAGATATGAAAAAGTTAATAAGAGATGTAAGTGTCGATTAATGATAAAATTGTTTCTTTAAATCTCATGGAGGTTGAGTGCATTTTCCTCCAATTTAATTTTGTTTCGTTTCAAAACACATACACAAACCTTAAATTAACAGATTACCTATTAACTTACAGGTCATGTCAATTGCATTGTCAATTGCATGATAAGACATAATTCAATTAATTCATTTAACCATTAACAAAATTAAAATAATTTAAACATTTCAATTCAGTCCACTCCATTCATTTAAAAATATTTTAAATGTCAGCTGTTATTTTGTCGATATAATTATATATTTAATTATGTTATGGGCTAGCGGTTTCCTAGGAGTTCAACCCAAACACAATCCATTTATTTAACGATTTTAACGTTTTGAAATATTATATGTCGTTTGGTACCATTCTCAAAAGCATATTTTTCGTTTTTTAAGTTAAAAAACGTAAAAATCCTGTTTGGTGGCAGTTTTCTGAAAAAATAAAAACAAAAACATAGAAACCAACGTTCTCTTTTAAAGCATTTTAAAGGATATGCATCGAAAACAGGTAATAGTTATTCACTTGTTCTTAGCTTTTTGATTTCATTTTCATGGGACTCATTAATTAAATTATTAATTGTTTTATTTATTTTTTCCTTTATACAGTATTATGACTAATATTTTAAAAGACCAGGATCCTCTCATCATCTTGCTTCATCCTCACATTTTCCTCACCTTTTTAAAGCATATGATTGGTTGTTAATAAAGTGTCAATCACATCTTAACCATTCATTCATTGCAATGCTTATGTGTCAAAAGATTAAGTGAGATGAGAATGAGGTGAGGTGAGGAGACGATTCTTGTCCTATTTTAAAGCCCTTAGTTACCGAACAGCCCCTTAGTAACCTAAATCCAATAAAATATAACCCTAACTTCACGGTGTCTACAATTGCCACCCTTTTAGTCTTTTACCTACCCCTACTTTGGTAACACAGCCAGGCATTTCGAAATTACAAAATTAAGGTGGTACGACGTGAACATTATCTTAAAATTGGTGAGGTCCTTTTCGTCAATCACTATATTCGCCTTCTCACGTGACGCACAACCTGCCACCCAAGATATTTTCCCAACACCGACTCAATCTCAACCGTCCATTCAAACACAAACTGTCTGAAACGGACGAACCTGATATAAAAAGATAAATTCTGTTAAAAGCTTTAGATCAAGCATGAAGCATCTATTGGGGTAACGAAGGACGTGTAAAGAGAGATTGAGAGCAGCCAATGTAGGCGTGACACGTAGGCAGATGGAAATTCTAAACGACTTGTTGATCTTATGTGGTCCCACCCCCCAATCAAGGTGCGAAAACGAGCTTAAATAGGGATGATATTGTTGCACAGGCTTTAGAAGGGCCGGCTATTATTTCGACGGCCACTCTTACGAGAGAGAGAGAGAGAGAGAGAGAGAGACACCAGTGTGCACGAGAACGCACAGAGTTTCTCATTTTCGTTTGTTTTGGGAGGTCACGGGCTTCACTTTAAGGTACCTATTTATTTTGTTTTTATTTTTTTAATTTTTTTTTTTAACCTGTTTCATTTTCTGCGTATGCGTTCTATTTGTCTTTGATTCGAGTATTCAATAAAGCTTGGAAATGCGTTTTAATGGCGTTGTTTAGGTTAGATCTAGGTCGATTCTGATCAAGTTTTTGCCTGAGTTTAATATATTATTTGAAATATCTGATCCTTAGCTTAGGTGTGTAAAGATTTCCATTTCCAGTTCGGATTAAGATTGGAATACATTTTTTTTGTGTTGAAATCTGAGATTTATTCTTAATATTTTGTGGATTTAAATATAATGTAGCTGAGATTTATTCTCTTATAATCTTCATTCACTTTCCTGTTCTCTTCATTTTTTATCTGTTCGGATCTGTGCTTCTCTTCTGGATCTTTTGTCTGATGTTTGTCGTTTACCGGTGATTGGTGCGGTGATCACTTTTTTTTATTTCATTTATATTTTTTTCTAGCTTTGGATCCGAAAGGGCTGTCGTTTGCTTTTTGTGCTCCATTTTAAAATTATGGGGTTGGAGGCCGCGTTTGGTATCGTTTTTAAAAAAGTGTTTTTAAAAATTATTTTTAAAAATAAAAATTAAATTTTAAAAATTATGTTTTTAAAAATGTAAATATGTTTGATATTTTTTTTAAAATAGGTAAAATAATTATTTGGAGGGAAAAATTATGATTTATTTTGAAAAGATGTTTTGAAAATAACAAAAAATAATAAAAAATTATTTTTAACTTATTTTCAAAGACACATTTTATAAAACGTTTGGTTAAACAATTTTTAAATTGTTTTTTGTTTTTGAAAATGGATCGTCAAGTACATTGCACCGTTCATTTCTTGCAAGTTGCAACAGTCCAAAGCATTGAAAACTATATTGTCTTTTGCTTCTCAGAACTCAGAACCGACTGACTAGCCATATTAAAAAATTAATATAATAAATAAATATCTGATTTTTTTATTTATTGTTTTCTACGAAAACGTTAATCTCAGGTTTCAAGATCTGTGCTGAGTCCGCGGTGACTCATGGACTCGGCAAAGAAGCCGACCTTTTCTCCTTGTTTATTTATTTGGACTTTCTTTTTTAATTTTTATTGAAAGCCAGTAAAATAGAGGTCACAGCTTTAATTTCCAAGACGATTTAGTCTTGTTTACGTGCATTGTTAGATTTATAAGAAAAAATTGGTGAGACCGCCACTGAAAAGACCAGTAGCGATCCTTCTCCTTGAGATGAAGACTATTTGTCAAAATTGTTGGGCTTGAGTTGTTTTCAGAAAATAGTGGGGTTGATATTACAGTGGAAGATTTTTTAAATTCTCGTGTGTCGCGTGTTAATGGGACTTTATCAGATTTTTTTTTAAACAATCAGATTTTTCATATAGTTCCCTCGTGTATCTTATTGTACTAATGAAAAATATGGTTATTCGTCTACTGTATAGTACTATAGTAGATGGTGGCTGAGCATATATATATATATATATATAATTTTTCTATTATCGGTTCGAACCGATAAAAATATATCAGTTCTTTATATGTGGACCATTGGATATAAATGCTTTGACTTAGTTGTATGCACTTATAAAAGCATATTTTAAATTCAATGACCCACATGTAAGCATATTTTTAGATCTTTAGCTTTCGTAGACCATTGGATTGAAATCCATGAATAAAATCTAACCCAGCGCCGAAAGCTTTGAGTTTGATTTATTTAAGAATTGGAACTAGTCAACGATTGTATTTTTGTAGCTTGATAATTGCTTTGACACCATCATAAATACTAGATTTATTTTGGTGGGACAGTTTGATACATTTTTACTCATCATTTTGTCAATAGAAGTTTCATGGTAGGACCGTTTCATTCAATTTTTTTTTGTTCCTTACAATTAAACTTCTCTAATGACCGATAGAAACATTAGAGCCATTAGAGCCGTTTCAACTTTCAACTAATTATCATTCGACTCATATTTCATATAAAAGTCATGGTAACATTAATATATAATTATGATTATTTCAGGAGGCCGTTTCAACTTTCAACTAATTATCATTTTACTCATATTTCATATAAAAGTCATGGTAACATTAATATATAATTATGATTAATACAGGAGGCCCCCACAGGCCCACAGAATGGGGTCATATACTCATAGGCGGTGCCTTTGTTTTTTTTGTTTTTTTGTTTTCTATTTTATTTTTTGTCTATTTCGAATGTGTTATAAACTCAAAAGAATAAAGCACATCGAATGAGAAATAGATTTTTTATTTCTACTAGAATACAAGTAACAAGAGCCTTTTTTTTTTTTTTACAATAGAAAACCTATATATATAAAAACAAAAGTAGGGGCTATTGTAGTAATTTTCCACTTTTATTTGCCACCGCTCATGATATATGCCTTGCAGCCTCATCTATGTCATCCATGCATCCATGCTCATGATATAGGTTTTCAATTGTTAATAAAAATGGGCAATCGGATTCCTGTAGAAATAAAACTTATCTTTCTCATTTGATGTGCTTATTTTTTTGAGTTCATAACAAAATGAAATATTTTCAAAGAAAGATTAGTTATTTTATTATGTATATTTTCTTTAAAAAATTTAGTGATAAGGACTTTTTTGATCTTTTGATTAGTCCACCAGAATCAGCTTGTATGCATTCCCTCAACTTGCATAAAAATAATATATTTATGCTTTTTGGAGAAAAAGCTGTATTAATGGGCGGCATCAACTTTTAGCATTTTCCAAGTGAGAGTGGTAGTCTTAAAGGAGACATTTAACCACATTAATGGTTTTGAGTGCGCTTTACGTGTAAACTCACCAAATTTCTTGGGCATGCTAAAATGCCAACTTCACACATCACATGACTTAAAAAGTGATTGAGATTTGGGTCATTACTTCACCTTATTATAGAAATAGAAAAGTTAGTGGACCTCTTGTCCACATCTTTGTAGTTTGGGAGCTTCATTTATATGTTCCTCATCCGGATTTTAATAAAATCAATAATGCTAAACATTAATTGGTGAGTGATTATAAGTACCAATTAATGTTTGTTCACTCACCAAGTGACACTCACCAAGTAATCACTCGCCAATTAATGTTTGTTCACTCATCAAGTGACACCTCAGTTGCCACGTGTGTTGGGATGGAAATGATGGGATTATAGGTGGGGGATGTATAGCATTACCGAATAGGTGAAAAACCAAGTATACATGATGCGGTGTATTAATGTATTGAAATGATAAATATGATTTGTACAATAATTTTTTAAGTCCATTTGGGGTGCATTAGGCTACATGTTAACAGTAACCTATATGATATTGTGATTTCGCTTTACAAATATCGTTTTGTAGGACTGTATCCACTAATCTAGTTGTAGAACTGATTCCTCTACCCATAAACTCAATTGCTACATATCCTGCTCTTATTACTTCTCATATCCTATTGAATCATCATTTTAGGCTCTTGGACCGGCAAGTGCATTCGTTCACTAACAAAAAGCAGAATATTTTTTTAATTAATCTTGCATCTGCACTCTGCCTACAATATTGCATCTTATTGTTATGTTGAGTTAGAGAAATGGGTGCATGTAGAAGAGTTGGTTGATCAATGAAGTTAACTGCCAATATAATATAATTAGTATACAAGCACCAAAACAAGAAAAAGAATAGAAAATAGAACATATTTTGGCTTATTGTTGTGATATTCTTTGATAACCTGTACAGAATAGGCTTTTTATTCGATTTTTCTTTTTTGAAGTTGAGTTTAAATTTATATTCTAACAGCTGTTCCTTCACTAAATTAACTGTTTCATTAATGTTTTCTTCCAGGACACGGAAACATGGGTGCAGGTGGTCGAATGGCTGTTCACTCTACCCCAAAGAAGTTGGAATCTGAGCCCATAAAGCGAGTTCCACACTCAAAACCACCATTCACGCTCAGCCAGGTTAAGAAAGCCATCCCACCACACTGTTTCCAGCGGTCTGTACTCCGTTCATTCTCCTATGTTGTTTATGACCTCACCATTGCGTTTATCTTGTATTATGTTGCTACCAATTACATCGACCAACTACCTCATCCTCTCTCTTATCTGGCCTGGCCAGTTTACTGGGCCCTTCAAGGCTGCATCTTAACCGGTGTTTGGGTTATAGCTCATGAATGCGGCCATCATGCCTTCAGTGACTATCAATGGCTTGATGACACTGTTGGCCTTATCCTACACTCCGGACTCCTTGTCCCTTACTTCTCTTGGAAATATAGCCATCGCCGCCATCATTCTAATACAGGCTCCCTGGAGCGCGATGAAGTCTTTGTCCCCAAGATGAAATCCAGTATTAAATGGTATTCCAAATACCTTAATAACCCACCAGGCCGTATCTTGACCCTTACCATTACACTTACCCTAGGCTGGCCTTTGTACTTAGCATTCAATGTTTCAGGAAGGCATTATGATAGGTTTGCTTGCCACTTTGACCCTCATGGTCCCATTTACTCAGATCGCGAGAGACTACAAATTTATATTTCTGATGTCGGAATTCTTGCCGTAACATATGGGCTCTACCATCTTGTGATAGCGAAAGGACTCACTTGGGTGCTTTGTGTGTATGGAGTGCCGTTATTGGTGGTTAACGGGTTTCTTGTTTTGATTACATTCTTGCAGCATACTCACCCTTCTTTGCCACATTATGACTCATCAGAATGGGATTGGTTTAGAGGAGCTCTAGCAACGGCTGACAGAGATTACGGAATCCTGAATAAGGTGTTCCATAATATAACAGATACTCACGTGGCACATCATTTGTTTTCGACAATGCCACATTATCATGCAATGGAGGCTACAAAGGCAATCAAACCAATCCTGGGAGAATATTATCAGTTTGATGGAACACCAGTCTATAAGGCAATGTATAGGGAGACAAAGGAGTGTATTTATGTTGAGGCAGACGAAGGTAACCAGAGCAAAGGAGTGTTCTGGTACAGTAACAAGATATGATCGAATAAAAATAGTAGCAAAATGCAGGCTGGGAAGATTAGTCTCTATGTTAAGGAGATCGACCTCCATTTAAATTCCTGGTACTTTAGGCTGTTAAATTGTTTATTTTTATTTGAATCGAACTTCAAATTTTAGTTGTGTTTCATACTTTCAACCAATAAATTTGTTGAATCCTCGTCAAGTTAAGAGGACACAAAATTTTGTTCTTTGATTATGAACTAGTTTGTGTATCTCTATTCTCTATTTAGAGGTTCATGTTACCTTTTTTTATGGTTGGTATTTGATTGATTGTAGTTTGAAGTTTCGCAAGCTAAACAGAAATTGTGTTCCCTGTGTTTGTGATATTTTCTGCCCACAAGGTCCACAACCCAAGCACTTAGCTTATTAGACTTTTATGTGGGATATGGCCCAAACACTTGGCTTGGCTTTGTCACTCATTGTGGTTGCCTTAAACTTTCATGGCTTCACATATTGTTACCGTTTCTTGACTTGCAACTAACAACAAATTTATGATTTGCTTTGAAACTACCAAAATATTATTGGGTTAATGGTATCGTGTATGTCTTCTAATCAAAAAGTTAAGACCCTGAACTCAGTCATGCATTTACTAAAACAACTCATAAGGTGGGGAATTTTGGGTTGGAGAGGTGCGCTATGTAAGCAGTAGCATCTAATTCTAATCAATCACTCACAAAATGAATTATGGAAGCCATGTCAAATATTTTAATCTATTAGTAGACTTTTTATCTACCTGAGAATAAAAAAATAAAAATAGTAGATCTAGAACTTTGTATCTAAGTATCACCGGCTGCTATTAATATACATCTGTCGGTAATGTGAATTATAAAAACGAACGAATTACACCCACCTCCCCTGAGGTTTGCTAAATTACAGATGAAAACGATTTTATCATTAACTAACACTCACCTCCCCTCCCGTCAGTCAACGTCCGTTACATTTAACCGTTGACCTTGTCAGACCATGTAAAAGTCCAAAATACCCCTAAGTATATCTATTTACTTTTATAACCCCAGAAAAAGACAAAAACTAAAAAATCAAATTACAATTAAATTTAAAATTAAAATTAAAATATATAAAAAACTAATTAAAAAATACTAATATTAAAATTAAACCCTTATCTTATCTCCTAAATCTCATCTCCAATCACCACCACCCAATCACCTTCTTCTTCTTATTCACCTAAACAAATTAAAATTAAAATTAAAAAACTCTCTTCTCACAAACCCTAAATCATCATCATCCCACATAAAAACATCTCCTCACAAACCCTAAATCATCATCATTATCATCCCACATAAAAAACTCTCTTCTCACCCTCTACTCTCACCACCACCACACCCTCCAGCTCCTCCTCCGCCACCGCCGCCTCGACGAGTCCCCCAACGAAGCCGGCTTCGCGGTGCCGTCGTCGCTGCCCATCCGCCACCACCTCTACTGCCTTGCCCACCACACCTCCAGCTCCTTCGCCACCGCCTCGACGAGTCTCCCAATGAAGCCGGCTTTGCGTCGCCGTCGTCGTTGCGCATCCACCACCACCTCCACCGCCTTGCCAAGTCCCCGAATCTCCGCTCCACCTCCAGCTTCTCTCTCTCTTTCTCTACTGCCTTTTTTGATTCAATTTTTTTTTTTTTTTTTTTGAAATGGGTAAAGTTACCCAGATTTCATATTATTGATAGAAGAAACTTGATCTCTGAGATTTGTGTTGGTTTGCGAATTACTATATGATTTTTGAGATTTTTTTTCGAATCTGATTGTGAGATGTTTGTTTTGTTGTTTGTTGTGTATGCCACTTTGATTTTAACGAATCTGATTGATAGAAGAAGTTTGTATGTTATAAATTATATAATTCTGGATTTTTTTTGAAAGGATATAATTTTGGATTTTTTTGTTGTAAACATTTAACTGATTTTTGGAGTTGTTCTTTCGTTATAAGAAAGAAGATGAAGATTTTAGAATATTTTTTTCAAAATTTGGGTTGTTCTTGGAGTTGTTCTTTAGTTATTAGAATGAAGATGAAGATATTAAAATTAACTGTTCTTATCAAAATCTGGGTTGTAAGAATGAAGATGAAGATATTAGAATATATTTTTTTCCAGATTACAAAAGGATTTTTTTTTTAAAAATTTAATTTTTTTAATTTAATTTTTTTTTTTAATTTGATCTCCACCGTCCATCACCATGATGGACGGTGGAGACAAATCTTTTCTTAAAATTCTATTTATTGAAAACAATTTAAAATTTTTAATTATATTTCTTTGAAAAAATAATTTGTTCTTAAATTAATTTTTTTTTGTCTTTTAGTGGGTTTGACATGACGTATACAGTTCAATATACGTTGAAAGACGATATTACCCTTCCAGATATAGTCAATGGTTAAATGTAATGGACGTTGACTGACGAGAGGGGAGATGAGTGTTAATTAATGATAAAATCGTTTTCATCTGTAATTTAGCAAACCTCAGGGGAGGTGGGTGTAATTTGTTCTTATAAAAACACTTGATATTTCATACTTACTTTTTTTTTTTTTTTTTTTTTGACATTTGAATTAAATGTTACATAATTATTTGGTCTTTTTCTTTACATTTGACTTAAATAATTATTTGATATAATTACACAATAAAACATTTCAATTTCCATGAACTTCTTTTGAAAAAAAAAAAAAAAATCATACATTTTTTAATCATTATATGAATTAACAAAAATTAACATTTTACTTTTTAGTGGAAATTGACAAAAATGACCACATATATTATAGGAAATTTGTTTTTAACCACAAACGAAATTTTAATTGTTAATAACCATGTTTTTATAAAATTACTGGAAAGCCCTCATATAAAAACAATCCCCAAAACACTCTCTCTCCTCTTTCTCTCTTTTCTTTCTCTCTCCCCGATCACTCTCTCTCCTTCAAAGTGAGCGCAGGCGACGTCGACTGAGCTCACCGCCGAAGAGGGTGTGCCTGTTGAGCGCCGACGGCCTCCTGGGCTGCACGACATCGCCGTCGTCGTGCAGCTGGGCCGTGAGCGCTGCTGCTTCGGGAAGGAAGGGTCGCCGTCGTCGTGCAGCTGGGCCGTCGTCGCTGCTGCTGGGCCTTCGTCGCTGTCATTCGCCTGGACTCCCTTGGCCGGCCATGGATCTACAAAAATGGAGAAACAAAAAAAAAACCTAATTTTGAATTTTGGGAATTTGGGGAAGAAAGGGAATCAAGTTTCACATATTTCATTTTATGCATGATTTCAAGTTTCAAATATTTCATTTTGGGCATGATTTCAAGTTTCAAGTTTCATTTTAGTCATAACTTCAAGTTTCAACATTCAAGTTTTTAGCCATAATTTCAAGTTTGAGGTTTTAAAAAAAAAAAAAAAACTAATTCAAGGGTATTCTAGTAAATTATGGACATACAGTGAATTTTTTTTAAAAAGTAGTTATTAACAATTAACTTTTCAAAAGTGGTTATAAACAAAAGTATGATGTTTTGGATGATTATTTTTGGTTTTCTCTCCTTTTAATTTACCAAATGCTTATATACATACCGTATTTGTATTTAATAGCAGTGTTAACCGTTAACAGCAACATTAACCAAATAGTTGCTAGATTAATTTCTTTTGCTCAACTAACTTTGATTTTTTTTTTTTTTTTGTTTTAAAGCAAACTTTATTAGACAAAAAGGAGACAGGCGAAAAACCACACAAACAAACCCAAAAACAGGCCCAGCAACCCACACTGCACAAACAAAGAGGCAAAACCCCAACAGAAAACACACCTAAAGACAGCAAATCCACAAACGAGTTACTCACTCTCGAGTTAAACAACACCTCCGTATTGCCCAAAAACTTTAACTTACTACAAATATCATAGATGGTGTTAACTTGTTTATGGCTACCAAAATTATCATAGTTAACCTAAGACACTGCTACCTTAGAGTCAGGGCCGGTTTATGGGGGCAGCAAATTCAGCATTTTGTTGGGCCCCAACTGGCCCAATCTACTTCTTATTCTTTTGAAAAATCAGGGGCCTCAAGACCCAATCTATTTAAATTTAGAGTGTCGATATTTATATTCCTCGAAAACTGTATATACACCTCATTAATTTTTTAAAAATATTATATTTTGTATACACACCCAACACATTACCAATTATATCCTTTTTGTAATTTTGATAAGAAATATTATAAATTAATAGATTCTAAATTAATTAAAATTTAAAAACTGGAGCCACTGCACTGCACCTCCTCCATTTCTTTTTCTAAGTCAATTCTTCTCTCTTCTCTCATGAGTCCTTATTAGAAGGGATCCGCTGCAACCGCACATCCTCCACTTCTTTTTCTAAATCAATTCTTATTTCTTGAGTCCTTATTTACTTACTTTATCTTTGAGCAAAAATTGCATTCAAATATCTCTAATCATTTTATTTTTTATTTTTTGAGGGTTTCATTTTTCTCTTTAGTGTGATAATCTATAAAATGACCATCCATTGGGATTTTTTTTGGGTTGACATTATGATTTTGAGTATGTTGACAATAAACCATGGTGTTTTTGCGTTTTAAAAAAATCATATGCAAACTTGCAATTGGGAAATTTCTGTGGAAATTTCATAAGATATTGTATATATTTTTTTTAAAAGAAAAAATTAGTTTAGTTAGTAAAAAAAATTAAAAAAAATTTAATGATTAAAATGTTAATAATTTAATTTGAGGATAATATTGGAATTTTAAAAATGTATAAATTTGAGGTGTACATACAGTTTTAAAGAGGTGTAAATATCGCCACTCTTAGATTTAAAAAGGGCTAAATCTCAAACCTTTCTTTACTTTTATTTATTTATTTTCTTTTGAATCACGATATCTGCACCTCTTTTAAATCGTATGGACACCTCAAATCAGTAATTTTTAAAATTCCAATAATAACCTTAAATGAATAGTTGAAACAGCAACAACATTATATATATTGAAAGGGAAATTCCATAAAACCAAAGATTTTAAAAGCAACAAATAAATAAGAGCCACGCAGCACTGTAGGAGCTTCTACAATTTGAGGGGAGAAGCACCCGAGATCGATTGGGCACTCAAAGCCAAGACCTCAACACCAAAATCATGCACAATAACTCTAATTAATCAGCTCTTTTTTTTTCTTTTTTTTTTTATAAATATTTCTCGTGTGAATGAACTAGAATCCTAACAACTACGCTCAAAATTTCTGGCAAGTAAGAGCAAAATATTATGGGGCATGTTGACAAATTTTAATTATTTTAAATTTTTAGTGGGGTGTACGTACAGTTTTAATGGGATACAAATATCGCCACTCTTTCTTTTTCAAATCAAGGCCCAATTAAATAGTTCAATTCAACAAAAATAAACTTCAAAGACCCAATTGAATTGTGATTATGAAACAACCCTATTTGAAACAAAAACAAACAGTAAAATAATTAAAAACAACAAGTCAACAACACCTAATGACCTAAAGGCTAAACGAATTAAATAGTATTTTGATTACTTTAAGAAAACTCTCGATTGACTCTGTAAATTTCTTTGGCTCTCTCGTGTTTTCTTGAAACTCTCTGTCTTTTTCAATATTGAAGATATGGTTTTTGTTTTCAATTAATTACTTTGAATCTTTTTATTAATAATAAAAAAAAAAGTTTTAGCTAATCTTGATGATAGTAGTATAATTAGTAAATTTGCACTTCAAAAAGCAAAAAGAATAGAAATTTAAACAATATTTTGTTTTTATGTTTTTAGATACAATAAATATTTTTTGTTTTAATTTATATGGATTACATTGTATTTGGTAAATGAAGAATTATTTATTTAAATTTTTTTTATGTTAATGATAATATTTTTTATATAGGGCCCTATTTTTTTGTTAATATCACTAAATGGATCGAGCCCTGAAATGTCTGTAGACGGCCCTGCGTAGAGCCGCTAACAATTGTGATTTTTCTATCTCATAAATCGCTTCTTGAAACACAAAGATCACACGCTCTGAAAATAGCATCTTTAACACCAAGGAAAGAAGAGGAAGATATATATTAGAGAATAAAGTACATGCCAGTGCAAGGAAAAAGAGCAAACTAAAATAAAATCAACAAGATCAGGATGAAAAGAGAGTTGATTATTTTAAAAGCTAAAACATCATACTGGCCTTAGGAATTTACTTTAAATAACATTGGGTTGATTGTTAAATGTGTTTATTAAATCGGAAAGATAAATCAAGAACTACTCAGTCAAGCATACGTGAAAAGAAGTTATTAATTTACAGAGATTGAGTCGCTGTAATTCTTTACCAAATCACCATTAAAAATGTATTCAACAGCGTTATTGGTGACTATATATTATCAATCCTTTTTAATGGCAACATCCTTCCTATCTATTGCTTTTCATCCTGATCTTGTTGATTTTATTTTATTATTTTTAGTTTGCTCTTTTTCTTTGCACTGGCATGTACTTTATTCTCTAATATATATCTTCCTCTTTGGTCTAAAACATCAATAAAAATTTGTAAGAGTTTTATACGCAAAAAAACTTTATGGAATATCTAATCCCATGTTTTTTATTTTATTTTATTTTAAAATGTGAAAATACATATAGATATATAGCAGATTTTTTAATTGATTTTACGGAATTAGCCCTGAGTTAATAACTTGAGTTTTAATAGTACTAAAGTAGAGTAATCGACAAAAATGTCATTGAATTAATTTTGAGTATATATATATATATATATATATATATATACACACCACTGTAGTGGCACGACTCAAACCTGGACATTGTCGAGTTGAATAAGCGCTCTTACCATTAAGTTATATTGGACGGTGATAATTCATTTTGAGTTAGTACTAATTTGAGTTTTAATAGCACATAGAGTTTTAATAGCACCAAAGAAATGTCATTGAATTCATTTTTCATTTCCCTTTTTTCCTTTATTCTTTTATTTTTATTGTCATACACTTTCTCACTTAAAATCAAGAAAAAGATTATTCCCTCAAGAAAAATGAGGAGGGATTTGAAGCGAGTGAAGGAAATAAATAAGTGATTGACGTGATTTGAAACACGAGAATGAGACAAAGGAAATGAATCGACAGGAAGAGGGAAATAAAACACGAATCCAGAAAAACTTTCAGACTTGAGTCTTGGGTCCAAGACTTAATTAATATCGATCAAAGAAAAATCAAGTATCAACCAAAGGAAAGAAGTCTCAACCAAAAGAAATAACTCTCGACCAAATTAAAAAAGTCTTTACCAAAGGAAATTAGTCTCGACCAAAAGAAAAGAAGTGTCAAGCAAAAGAAATAATTCTTGACCAAATTAAAAAGGTCTTGACCAAAAGAAATAGGGGTGTGTGTGTGTGTGTGTGTGTGATTTCAATGAAAACTCCCTTAACCTATTCATTAAAAAGGTCTTGACCAAAAGAAATAGGGGGGTTTTCATTGAAATCAAAAACTAAATGGTTGTTTTCTAAAAAGGTCAAACCCCGTGTGTGTGTGTGTGTGATTTCAATGAAAACTCCCTTAACCTATTCAACTCTACATTTTATGGCTCAATGGTGATTTCATTGAAGTGTGTGTGTGTGTGTGTGAAATCAGAAACTAAATGGTTTTTTTCTAAAAAAGGTCAAACCCCGTGTGTGTGTCTCTCTACATTTTATGGCTCAATGGGGTTTTCATTGAAATAAGAAACTAAATGGTTGTTTTCTAAAAAAGGTCACCCCGTGTGTGTATGTGTGTGACTCTATATTTTATGGCTCAATGGTTGTTTCCTAAAAAAGGTCAAAC
Organism: Acer saccharum; assembly: GCA_030490815.1. Taxonomy (NCBI): domain Eukaryota; kingdom Viridiplantae; phylum Streptophyta; class Magnoliopsida; order Sapindales; family Sapindaceae; genus Acer; species Acer saccharum. Next base: position 24,446,587 of record CM059875.1, read on the forward strand.
CCGTTGTGTGTGTCAAAATAAAAGTCTTGAGAAAAAGGAAATAAGTATCAACAAAAATGTGTGTGTGTGGGGTTTCATAAATCTCCCATACTATTAACTCTTGATCAAAATAAAAAAGTCTTGAGAAAATTAAAGGAAATAAGTATCAACCAAAATGTTTGAAAAAAATACGAGACTTATTTTATATTTATGTCTAAAGAGTATTTTCGTCAAAAACACATTTTTTTATGCTATTAAATCTTAGGGTTGCTGAAATTTATAGCACTCTTTTCACCTCTAGTTTCGTGATTGTCACCAAGTTAATAATTCAAGTTTAAATAGCACCAAAGTATGGAGATGAACAAAAATACCTCTATTTTTACTTTTATTCTTTTTTCTATCCTCTATTTTCTTTGAATTTTTTTTTTTCAAAAAGGTTTTTTTAGTCTATACATGGATGGCTTTCCTTGTACTGGCAGTTGGTCCCAGTTGCCTAGAACCAAAGGGTTGGTTCTAAGAGTGCAATCTATGTGAGTTAGGGGTAGCCCTCTAAAAGCAAGTTTCATTTCTGGAGAATCTGTCTGCAAGCGTGCTTTCGTTTCCTGTTTTTGCAACTTACACAGGGATTCTGGTTCCTCCATCAATGAAAATTTAATTGACCTCCATTGGAGGCTCCAATGGAGTTCAACCGTTTCGACGACCTCAATTGGAGGTCAAAACGACTTCCAATGAAGGTCGTCAAAACAGTTGAACTCCATTGGAGGTCATCGAAACGACCTCCATTGGAGGTCGATAAAGCAATTTAAAAAAAAATTCTAGAAATAAGTCTCGGCAATAAATCTTGAGTAGGGCACCCGAGACTTATTGCCCCGGGAGCCCTACCTGAGACTTATTGTCAAGACTTATTTCCAAATTTGTTTGGTTTTTTTTTTTTTTTTTTATCTTCTTCTTCATCAACCTCCAATGGAGGTCGAGGTCATTTCGACCTCCATTTGAGGTCTGTTCGACCTCCATTGATAGATCAATGGAGGTTTTTGAAAAAAAAAAAACACAGAGAGAGAGAGAGAGAGAATTTGATGGAGGTTTTTGAGGTCTTTTCGACCTCCAATTTCCTCTAATGGAGTTCTTTTTGATGAGGTTCTTGAAAAAAAAAATAGAGGAGAGAGGAAGAAAGAGAGAAAAGGTAAAAAAAATAAAATATAAAGTAAAAGAATAAGTTGGGGTATTTTGGTCTTATCATATACTTTGTGCTATTTTTATAAGAATTATATTATTAACTTGGTGTTATCCCCACAAAGTCAACCCCATTTGGTGTTATTTCCCCTATTCTTTCTAAAATTTATTAAGTTAATGTTTATTTTTTAAAAATATTATAATAATTCGAGGTTTTATAGAGGAGGGGGGTAGAGACTCGTACCTATAATTTCGTGGTGTTAATGTGAGAGGTTTTACCACTAAATCAACATTGTCTTGTCATTATTAAGTTAATGTTAGTCACACCAAATCGGCACCAAATATTTTTTATTTTTAAAAAGACACATCAATCTGAAATTTTAAATGCGTTGAGATAAAATTGAAATGTGTGTCAAAACATGAATGATTTTAAAAGATAACAAATAATCAAGGGATCATTCATATAATCACATTAAGTTAATAACAAGAAAAAAAATAAAAACATAATAGGGTTACAGCTAAGACATAGAGAGAGAGAGAGAGAGAGAGAGGTACGTGCAGCCCAAACCGTAAGTGCCGAAAGTAGGAATCACGTCAACCATGTGGGTCCCATAGTTGGGGTTGGCGGGAGCAAAACTTTGTCTGAGAGCGATAGCACGTGGCAATCACGTTACGTACTATGTTATGTTGGTTTTGTTTGTGGGCCGGCCCAGTCGGCACGAGACTCGTGTGTGTGTTCGTTCATGACGGTTTTAACATCACCATTTCTGTTTCTCTGAAGTCTGAAGTCTGATCTGAACGCTTCACGTGCACATCACACGCTTATTATACTTTCTCTCCAAAATTCATATCACTCTACTACTCCACATGCCGGCTCTCTACCCTTCCCTTTAATTTCCGATGTGAGTCGGTGATAAATAACGTTCATTCAGTTTACTAATCTTAGATATGATATAATTGAAGAAGAATATATTCGATTGCCTATTTGTGAAGAGGATACACATGGCATGGACATGTGAAATCAAAACAGTCATTCCAAATTAAACTAAAAGTAAATCAGATGATGATGAATATGAGATCATTAATAAAGCAAATGGGTCATGAGTCATGCATGCCATGTGAGTTTTACTGCATATCCATGCAATTATTTCTGTGTTAGTACTGGAACTGTACATATATTCTACAAACAGATCCTAAGCCGGTATCAAGTTGCAATAATTGTCCTTTTTCTTTTTTAAAATTAAATTGAATACCATACAGGTATACATTTTCATGTCTTATATATGTGTCTGGTTGCTAGGGTTTATGAATTCAAACTAGGGTTTTTTTTTTTTTGGGAGATTATGATTCTTTGGACGGATTTGAAAGCTCTGCTAGTGTATAATGACAGTTACTAATTAAACCGGCATTAGTCGTTTTGTAATTCTACTTAATTAATTATTAATTTGCTGGGTTGGCAATGTATGTATATATATAAGATGAAAGCATGAAGACAAATGAAGCAATTAAGTATTAGGAAATACATTATAGAACAAATTAAAAAAGCCAGTGAGATACCACTACTATTATCCGTACTAGCTTTATCCTTCTCACAGTTCTCAGTTTTTTTTTTTATATATATATTTATAAGCTTTGAGAGAGATTTCTTACAGCTAGCTGTAAGTTGACTAGGTAAACCATATATGACACCGAATATCGATCACTTCTTTTTTTTTTTTTTTTTTGAATTTCGTTACGATTTTATAAATTTGTTTTGAGGTTTAAATTTTGTTTCTAATGTCACACCTACTAATTATAACAGTCCTAATTTGTCATTATGGTCTTGTTTAATGGATCTTCTGAACAAACTAAATATTAGGGCTTTTGTTAATTAATTTGCTTAATTATACATGTTCTAATTGCAATGTTAATTGGCCATTGCCATAAACTCATATAGTTTCTTCAAAGCCAAATTAAATCTCAATTATATATTAGTTCATGTCCCAATTTTATTATCCATTCAAGTGCTCTCTCATTTATCATATATTCAAAATAGAAGTCTAGTTAACTCTTTTCGGATCAATCATTTCAGTTCAATTTTATATATAGTCAATTGTGGGAATCCAACGGGTTCAAAATTTGGTTAAAAATATTAACATATTTACATATGCACAACCCTACTATACAAGGTACAACGTAACAAATTTTCTGCTGTTACCAGTAAATAATATAATGCATGTGATCACTAGCTATATATGATACTATACAGACCCAAAAAAAAAAAAAAAAAAAAAAAAAAAAAAAAAAAAGGTGGAGAAATTGTGTCTTAATAATACAAGTAAAAATTGGCAAACAAAAAAAAAAATTAAAGGGCAAAAGGAAGTTATATATAATTAATCTATATTTATGGCAAAAAGTAAGAAACAAAAACTAAATTATGCATTAATGTAGTGTTTAATACGGACACTACAAAAATGAAACAATGCATGGATAATTATAGAAACCGGTTAAAAATACTTGTGATATTTTTTTGACCATATTTTCCAAGCTATAGATAATTCAAGTGCATAGAGTTAAGGAATTTTTTTTTGGAAGTATTACAATAATGATTAATTACAATAACTTCTTACGTCAAATGGTCGGGTTAAGGGTTTGTCGAGAACTGTCAATATTAGACAGAACATTTGCGATACGAATATCTACTTTTAAAAAACCGGGAAAAAAAACTCTCCTCACATACCAACCGTAAAATACACATGATCATAAGACTCTATACGTGGAAGGAGAGGTAATTAATGCATTATCACCTATGCTAATTAAGAGGTAATATGCAAATAGAGTAAAGTTCTTGGTTGCGTTATTTCTAGCTATAGCTAATATATATATATACAGTCCCGATCTAGTCAGGATATCCTGATCGATATAACTTTATCAGGATATTGAATGTGAGCCATTTATTATGGAGAAGTTTTGACAAGTACATACAAGTCAAAGCATGTAAAACTAGTGGCTCACATTCAATATCCCCATGAAATTATATCAGGATGCATTAACTTGAAAATTTATATATATATATATATATATATGCAGTAGAAAGGCAACATATATTTTGAAACATATAATAGAGTGTTCTGTTAGGTCAGAAATGCAAAATTGCAAATAGAGTAAAGATATGGTTTATGCAAGTGCAAGCCATGACCATTATTGGTTTTCCAGCTCCAATACACAAAATAATTAAGTAGTAAATAACTGGTGGAAAGCACATATATAGCAAAAACAGAAATAAAGAAAGAAATGATGATAAATTATTGGTTTCAATTTACAAAAACACCCTTTTGTGATCATGCCAGAAATAATAAAATTAAGCAAGTAGGCATTGCAAATTTGCAAGTAAACCCCAAATGATGATAAATTATTGGTTCCAATCAGTAGAATAGGGTTCATCTGGTCATTTCAAGTTATAATTAATTAACATTCTTCTATTGCAAATCTTCTTCCCCATTAAATATCTCTCAAATTGTACAAAAACAAATGATAAATATTAAATAATTTATAAGGTAATCCAAATTGGGAATTGAAGGACCACTGAGAGAGTTTTATTACTTTATTGATTCTCCATATACCTATTTGTCAGACAAGGATTCATTTACAGACAACAGCTTGTTTTTCTTTTCAGTTTTTTCTCCTTTGTCCTTCCATTATTAAATTCAACTAAAAAAAAATTAATCTATCTCAATTTCTCCTCTTTAAATACCTGTCCCTCTCTCTTCTAATTTCCCCCAAACAATCTCACACCAACTCTCTCTCTCTCTCTCTCTCTCTCTCTCTAAATCTGAAAAAACAACAAGACCTTGTTAATTATTATTCCATGGAGGATATCATGAACAAACAAGCTTACATGCCCTTTTCAAAACCACCACCACCATCACCACTACCTATCCACAAGAATTCACAAACAATAACCAAAGCAAAGCCAAAGATCCGCATAATTCACATATTTGCACCAGAGATCATCAAAACTGATGTGGCAAACTTTAGAGAACTGGTGCAAAGACTGACAGGAAAACCAACCCATCAAGATCTTCAAAAGGGTACTTGCAAGAAGATCAGATCATCAAGAACAATTCCCAAAAGAGGAGAAGAGCCGCTGCCGCCAAAGAAAGTTGAGGTGATGAGAAGTGGTGGGTTTGTTGGGTCGTTGGATCATCAAAGCTGTTGCAGAGAAAGGGTTAAAGAAGAAGAAGAGATGTGGAATGGAGCCAATTCGGGTGGTTTCTTAAACGGGTTCGGGGATTTTGATGGATTCATTCAAGAACTTGGTGAATTTCCTTTACTTCCTATGGATGCTTCTCATCACATGCATGCTTTTGAAGAAACTCAACTTGCCTAATCCAACATTTTTAGGGTTTTTTCTTTTCTTTTCTTTTCTTTTTTTTTGTTCTTAATTTAATTAATTATATGAATGTTTATTATTTTGTTTGATTTAATAGATGGTTTAATTAGCTAAATCATTTTATCTGTTGTCTGGTCTCTCATCTCTTTAATTCTCTCCATATATCTCTGCTGTAAATACAAGAGATCGTTATATATGACTTAATTTACACTTTGAAGATTCTATTTTCTGCAGACAAAAATTTGCTAGAGCTCTCAGTTCTCTGAATGAACTCCATTTGGATGCAACAGAAGCAAACTCAAATTATTTATTTTAATTTAGTCTTAATAATAAATTTTATAATTCAGTTCAATTTTAGATGGATTGATTTGTCTCATTATCTTGGATGTGGCAGTGGCCCTTGTCAGCTGATGATCTATGTGGACCTCTCTCTCTCTCTCTCTCTTGAGAGAGAAGAATATTGTGTTTGGCAAACCAAACATGAACGTGCAAAACTATACTGTTTATAATATGATTTAATAAATGCATTACTTTTCTTACAAGACTTATAATATATACAAATCAAATAAAAAATTACATTTGTTATGGCAAGTCGTTGAGCACTGATGATGATAACATATAGAGAGCAAAGGCAAACGTGTTGATTGGCTCACTAATTAGTAATTTCTTACAAATATATATTATCTGATCCCTCCAGGTACTAATTAGCCAGCTTTGTGAAATTCCTCATCGTTTGTCCACCATTGCAACAAATTCCGTCCAATTAAGTTGGCTTCATTATTTATAATTAATAATCTCTAACCCCAAGGGATCCTAAAGATGAAAGGTGCCAAGTTCAACCTTTGTTAGCATGTAATGTATAATAACAGAATTGGTGTGTATATATATATATATATATATATATATATATATATATACCAATTAATGATAGCACAAAAATAACTTTCTCATTAATGAAAGTTTTGTCCTCAATATAAAATTACTAAGAAAGAATGGGTTTGGCTAAGTTGTTGGTAGACATTTAAATGTAAGTCTTTAGAACACATAACATCATACTTTCACTTTCTTTATTTTATGTTTCATAAATCCAACCCCTATAATTCTTATACATCTCTTATTAATATTTTTTTTTTGCAATACTATTTTCAAAGAGTAATTGAGGAGTAATTTTGGAGAAAATAGCTTATTTGTAGAAGCTAAATATATAAGAAAAAAAAAAAATTGTAAAGAAAAGATGTATATGTCCAATTGTCCATTGCATTGTTAAGTGTATGAGGTATGAGATTTTATCATAATTAATTAACGGTGATTTAGAATAAAATGAAGTGTTTTAAAAATTTATTAGACAAGGTGAGGTTGGTCGGGTGGTAAAACCCCTCACACCTGCACCACGAGATTGCGGGTTTGAGCTCGAGTCCTCCCCCTTCCTAAAAAATCCCGAATTTATGTAATAGTTTAAATCTTCAAAATAAAAAATTATAATGGAATTCAATTACAAAGGGGTGTGAAATAATAGAGTAATTTTTGAACAAAATGATTTTTTTTTAGTTTTTTAATAATAAAGTGTATTTTTTTTAAAGGAAATGAAGTGTATTTAGAAGGGGGGAAAACAAGTATGAAAAGGTAAAAATGATTTATAAAATGAAAATCTCTTCTTTCTTTTTTTTTTCCGCATTGTGTCATATATACGTGAAAAATCAAATTTTGCTATATCAAATTGTTAATTAATTACAAATATTGGTTCCCTAAAAATGGTCCACTAGCTAGATGTTTATCGATTAGGATTGGATTATCTATTGAGCTGATCTTTGTCCTCATCTAAAAAACTTAAGATAAATATTCTGCATTTAAAGATAATGAAAGTGAAATAAATAAAATAAATAAATTTCGGTCATTGATTACAATTGTCATCGAATCTATTTAGATCAGGACAATGATCGGTTTAGTAGAAAATCCAAATTCTTATTAAAATCGTGGAAATTGATGAGAGCTAGCGTAAATATTGTGAAGGAAACAGAAATGAGAAGGTGGAAACAGAGAGAAAACATGGTTGGAAACTTGGAATGACATGTTTGATAATGACAGGCAAATTAAATATAAATATAGAAATCTAGAAGAAAAATACATAAATGAATTAAGAGATATTTTTCCTCTTTTTATAATAAGAAAACCAAGTTTAGAGATAAGGCTCTCTAGTATTTAACAAGTATAATAAAGATTGACTTGAAGCACACCAGGCTCAAGTCAACATTTTTGGTAAACTTTATTTGCAAATTGTAATATTAATTACTTGGATGGATGGATGGATGGATTTTAATTAAATAGCCATTAGAAAAATCAAGTTTAATGAGGTGGGTGATTGATCTACTTGAACAAACCTTTCTCATACCTTAGTAATAATGTAACTATCCCCTACTAGATACCGGTGGCTTTAAAGACAACCTTCATTAGAGGTAAGCGTTTAATGGATTGGTTTATTTTTCAATAGAACCGATAAAAAATCGATAAAGTTCGGTTTCTGAAAATATGAACCGATCCAATAAAATTTACAAATGCCAACTGATAAAAATCAACCAAATTGGACTGGTTCGGTTCGGTTTTGGTCCATGGGCTTTAATTAGTACACATATTTTCATATTTTAATCCTTTTGAGCCTTTGACCAAATTAAATTATGGGCTTGAACAAATTGAAAATACTAGTTTAAAATAATATTTAGCAAAAGAAACAAAGAAAAAAATTATATTATGCAACACTTTTTCATAGTTTTATAGTTTCATAAACTGTTGAACATTAAACTAGGCTTTTTTATATATATATAAGTTGGATCTCGGTTCAGTTTTCCGATTTGGGATAGTGAATCGGGAAAAAAAACCGATCCAATTGGTTTTTAATAAAATGAACCGAATTGAACTGACCAACATAAGAAAACCGGAAAAAAAAACTGATTGGATTGGTTCGGTTCAGTTTATTGGTTTTTTGCCCACCCCTAGCCTTCATCAATGCAACAACATAAACATATCAATGTCTCACTCTAATAATATACATATTCACTATAATATATATATATATATATAAACATAAAAATATATTACAATAATTCAGGGTATATATATATATATATATATATATATATATATATATATATACATATATAGACAACCCAAAAAATTATCTCAAAAACCAACCAAATTGATATAGCCAGTGATTTGTCATTATCATATCATTCAAGTATACATCATCCCATAATTTATATGGTGATGACAACTCACTTGTCACATCATTTTGATTAATTTTTTAGATTGTATAGTATTGCTAATTTATATCATCTATTTATCTATTTCTGAAATATTTTTTCCTCAATTTTTCTCACCATTATTATGATTGATATTTGAAAAGAAAATAGAAAAAAGAAACACTAAATTACATGTGATATTACTTTTGTAAGAATATATATATATATGTTTGATATATTAATTGAACAATAATAATTCGTCAAGACCGATCTAATTTTGGCACAGATTCATTGATTATCTTATGTGATTGAAAGTCGCTACAAAACTCATGAATAAACTCATTCTTTCATGTGATAATTAATGAACCAGATTGGATCTCCATCATTTTTTTTTTCATTTTCTCTTTCTTTTTTTTCTTTTTGTTTTCCGGTCTCTTTTTTTAACATAGTTTTTTTTTAATAAATAAATAAATAAATCTCCATCATCCATAGATTTTTTTTAATTAACCTATTTTTAAATAATAAATAAATAACAAAGTAATTAATTTTAAATTTTTTTGGTTTAGAGAATGAGATTTCAGTTTAGAGAGTAATTAATTTTTGGGTTTAGAGAAAGTTACTGCTAGTTTTTTTTTTATTTTTTATTTCTTAATATTAATTTTTTATTTTAATAATAGGTTAGATAATTTTTAATTTCAGTTTCTTATCAAGTTATTTTCTTCTTATCAAGTTGCCATTTTGCTCTCATTTGTTTAAAGGGTTCAAAAATTAAATAGCACACTTTAAAGAGTTATTTTTAAGACTATCACAAACTTAATAACCTAAGTTTCAATAGAACCTAAAGTGTAGATCTAACAAAAATACTTTAAACAGTTATTTTTAAGACTATCACAAACTTAATAACCTAAGTTTTAATAGCACCTAAAGTGTAGATCTAACAAAAATACCCTTAAAACACACTCACAAAAATAAATCTCGCACTTTTTTGTGTTTCTGAGACTTATTTTGGTGTTTCTGAGACGTAATTTGTATTTTTGAGACTTATTTTGTTGTTTCCAAGACTTGATTTATTGTTTCCAAGACTTATTAGGTATATTTACAATTTTCGAGACCTATTGGGCAAAAATGAAATTTTCCAATTTTTTTTTGGTCATCTTCTTCTTCGAGATCTAAATTGGAGGCCAATTTTGACCTCCAATGGAAGTCTTTCATCGCTATTGATGGAGGACCTCCATTGGTTTCCATCAATGAAGGTTTTTGCAAAATCTAAAAATGGTACAAACATAATAAAAGAAGGAGATTGAGGTATTTTAGTCCATTAGTGCCATTTAAACCTAACTTATTAAATTAGTGATACTCTTAAAATTCAACAGAAAAAAAGTGCTATTTCCCACCATTTTGCACTTTGTTTAAACTTTATAACGGAATAGTTAACAGTAAAATGGGAAAACGGGGATTATGGAAAACTATGGGGGATTTTGGTCATTAATGAAACCAGAGGGATAATGGGGAATATGGTAAACTATCGAAAGGATTTTGATCATTAATGAAACTAGAGTGGGGTAAACGATGAATAGGTTAAACTACGGGGGAAATATGATAATATCCCTATTATTAATGATTTTTATGATTATATCTCATAATTAGTTTTTTTTTTTTTTTTTTTTTTTTTTAAATATTACAATAATTCGAGGTTCGAGGATGGAGAGAGATTCGAACCACGACCTTGTGGTATGGGTGTGAGGGGTATTAAATTTGTTCAAATTATACGGCAGATATTGTTTGAGATTTAGATTTATTTTGTTCATATTATACAGCGGTTATTCGAGTTCTCTTAGAATTTTATCAAATTTCAACTCCACCTTTTTCTCTTAAATACAATTGAAAGCTCCAACCATTATATACGGTTCAGATTCAATGTTGTATTTGATATTTCAGATAAATTATGATTATAATCGTTGAAAGAGAATACTCAACTAAAGTGAGATAAGTAGGAAGAGAAGCAAAAGAAAACAATGACAACCATGCAGCAAAATTATTGATATCGGATCAATAACTTACCAGAAATATTACGAAGGTAATGTATATATATTTAAATCTCTAATAGTTCTAAATGTGCTTATACATTGTGAAGCTAGGATATCTATTTTTATTGATCATTGTGAGTGAAGTATATCATGGTGTCAACTGTCAATCAGATTAGTGGGATAGAAGGAGCTCAACCCGAACAAACTCGTTTATTTAATAAGTTTAACATATTAATCATATGTTTAACAACTCGTAAATTTAATGTCATGTGTTTATGTCGTACGTGTCAATGATTACTTCCCTTATGTTTTGATTTACCGAATGATTTGCACGTTTAATGTTTATTTTTCAAAATCATTAATGTTTTGTACTTCAAAGCTAGTTATGTTGTATCTGCTCTTGGAATTACAGATCAATTTAGCTGATTTTGCTATGAGACTTGTATTTGCAATTGTGATGTAATTTCCAACTTAACTTGTCTGTCATATTTTGCATTACATGAGTTGGTGACTTCGCAGATATGGTGCAAATCATGTACAACTTGATTAATGGATTGCTACATTGTACTGCAAATCAATTTATGTAATCTTTTAGTAAATAGAATTCCATCATTTTCTTTCATAATTCCTATATTAAGTTTTGCCTCCTACATTTATTTATGTAGCCAATGTAGCCAATATACTTAATTAGATTATACGACAGATATTGTTTGAGATTAATTTAGATTTATTTTGTTCAGATTAGACGGATTATTCAAGATTTAAATTCATAAAATTTCCCTCCACCTAATTTTTGTTTTAAATACAATTGAAGGCTCAAACCATTATGCAAAGTTCAGATAAATTTATATTAATTATACTTAGATGGATGGTAAGTAGAAACTGACTACAAGGATGATGGATGATTTGAATTAGATAGCCATCAGAAAATTCAAGTTTAATGAGGTGGGTGATTGATCTACTTGAACAAACCTTTCTCATACTAGATACTGATGGCTTTATCAATGCAACAACATAAAAATATCAATGTCTCACTCTAATAATATATACAACCCAAAAAAAATATCTCAAAAACCAACCTAATTGATGTGGATAATGATTTATCATTCAAGTACACATCATCATGTGTTTTGTATGGTGATGACAATTCACTTGTCACATCATTTTGATTAATTTTTTGAATAATTTTTTGAATTATAGTATTACTCATATATATCATCTATTTATCTATTTTTGAAATAATTTTTTCTCACTTTTTCTCACCATTATTAGAAAAGAAATAGAAAAACAAACACTAATATAGTTGTGATATTACTTTTATTGTTTTTCTATTTCTTTTTAAGGACGTCCTGAAATTATAACTTATAAGTTAAAGATGTCCAACCACAGCTAAACATTCATATTGGGTGTAGGTATTTATTAATGTGGGACTGTGGGTCCACTATGAATGTGTGGCTATGGTTAGATATCTTTAACTTATAATTAGGGATGACAACATTATCCACGGATATCCTATAATACTTCTCTCTAATCAGTACCGTCCCGATTTTATAATTTCAGGATGTCTAACCACAACTAAACATTCATATTGGGTGTAGGTATTTGTTAATGTGGGACTGTGGGCCCACTATGAATATGTGGCTATGGTTAGACATCTTGAAATTATAAAATCGGGACGGTACTGATTAGAGAGAAGTATTTTATATATATATACAGTTTTTCTATTATCAGTTCGTCTTGATATAAAATATATCAGGATGAATAATATAGATCATTAGATTTACATACTTTGACTCAAAGTGTATACACTTGTCAAAACTTCTTCATAATTTATGGTCCACATTATTCGTTCTGATATATTTTATATCAGGACGAATTGACAGTAGAAAGGCTATATCTAGATAGGACCCCATATATATATATATATATATACACACACTTCCATATGTAGTTAGATTTAATTTCTTATTTAGTTTGATTTACTTTCATTTTTGCCTTTTACGACGGTGAGTTTTTTTTCTTTTTTTGACAAATTGCATAAATACCCTAAAAATGAGTGTAACAATAGGTTTATGGGGCTTATGGAACTTTTACCTATAATTGCTCAAATATCATCGTTTGTCGGTTGACATCTATCAACTCTAATTTTTTTTTTTTTTTTTTTTTTTAAAGGAACGATTTGAAATTCATTAACTGATTTTTTTTTTAAGGAATTATTGAAATTGATTTACTTGTTTTAATTTCAGAGAAAAGTTAAATTTTTCACTTATTTTTTCCATATTTTTTTGTGTACTTTGTCGGACTTCTGTGAAAAATAAATAAAATTTCTTAATTTTTCAGATCCTTTAAAACTTCAGAAAAAACAAACCCTACACATTTTTTTTTTTTTTTTTAATGATTAAAGAATTACAAAGAAGTCAAACGTGCTGTAGCAAAATTGTTTTTTAATTATAATTTGGAAACCACAAACCTACTAATAAAAAGTAAACATAAATTAAATAATCCACCCATCTAAATGATTAGACTATCAGTGGGAACCCTATCTCGGAGACAGTCAACAATTAAACCTAAAAAGGTCAATAGGAACCCAGACAACTAAATAAGAGGAGGATTCTTCAGCTTCGAGAATGTCAAAACTCAAAATTGTAGTTAAAAAAAGCATATCTATAATTTTTGTTTCAAAGTATTGATATCTAGGTTAATTGGCACCGATGGCCTCTAAACTCTTCCAAAATACGCACTATGCTCCCTATATATTTTTTTTCGCCACTAAACCCCTGAACTCTCACAAATTGGTAAATGCCAACTATAGATGCCCTCTCACAGGGGGCAAAAAAACCCCAAGTATTTACCAAAAAACGAGAGTTCAGACAGTTTAGTGGCGAAAAAAAATATATAAGAGGTATAGTGTGTATTTTAGAAGAGTTTAGGAAGTATCAATGCCAATTAGCCTGATATTTAATATGTGATGTGTTTATAGTGAATGAGACATAAACATGTTGGTAGATCGATTCCGTGTATATAACTTGAATACAAGTTTGCCCTATGTAGATTATTTACATTAAACACGTATATGCTTTAAAAAAAATGACTAGTTGCAAGCACAATACCCTTTCTTAGAAAACAAATACGAAAAAAGAAGTCAAACAATAGAGCAATCTGCCTTTTAGGATGATGCAAGGACTAAGAGTAAGGACAAATATGTCAAATATGGTCACACTTCACCTCAACCTCTAATTAAAATAATGTTTTTTTTGTCTGTTTTCACACTTCACAGTTGAAGTCTTGACTTTTGTCAGGAAAATTTTGCACAATGTGAATATAACCGATTCAAATTCCAAATCAGGTGTGAATTGGATGGTCAAACTCAAACCATATTCACGCTGTTTGATTGCACGCCTGGAGACCACCTCTCCAGGCTCCAGCACAATTTAACTAAGATCAAAGTGCATGAAAGTTTTACCAATTCTTACTTTTACTCACCGACCGATTGACTTATACAAACAGGCAAAATAGACCATAAATTATATGTTAAAGAGTATGTATTTATGCATTTGTGTAAGAGAAAAAAGAGAGATAGATGAATTCAGAAACTCAATTCAGCATTGTAGTTTTAAGTTTTAAGGAAAAAAAAAAAATTGTAATTCCATGCACATAAAAGAACCCCTAGCTCTCATACTCGGTGACAGAATCTGCAATGGGAGATGTAGGAGAATCCAACCTTGTAAGAACTTCAGGTATTCCAGCAGTATCCCTAATTACCTGTGTAAATACCAACAAACGATTCAGTACATTATATGGATTACCGGTGATCAGATAGTAGTGTAGGATTATACCTAAACATATCTAAAACAAGATCACATGATCACCTACTGCTAGTCGAATAGGTTTAATAACCACATTCCAATATTGATAGATGTGACCAATATTATCATGCAAGAGATTCATTATTTTTAAGCACCTAAATATCCTCTTTAATGGTGACAAAAACTTACAAGTATCTCTGCATCAAGATAAGAAATCATGAAGAGTCTCTGGAAAGATCCACCTGGAGGGAGTAAAAGAAAAGAACTCAGAATGGATCCATAAATCAGAGATTCATCTACATAGAGAAAGACAAATATGCAACAAGAGTATAATAGGATGACATATAGAAACTTTATTTTTTTTGTTTTGTACAATTTTTTGCTACAACATTTTTAATCTAAAATGAGGCAACTGCAAAGAATAGCAGCCTCATTGAACGCTTACTTATCTCAAAGGGTTCCGAATCCCTTACAATCTATGACCTAACTGGGATCTAATCTCTAGAGTTTACGGAACCTGGAAGGTGCTTGGCAAATGGTTACCTAGCCAGAGGTTATTATGACATTCACATTCACAATGAAGAAGATATGCATAGAGTATGGAGTGGAGCTGCTTGTACCTTTCCCACGGTGTTTTCAGGCTTTACCAATAGTAAAGAGTGGCAGCCGGTACTGCTTGGTGCCAAGAAATAATAACAAAAAACTGTCCGACATAAGTACTACATTGAGGTGATTATATGGCATCACACATGGAGGTAGTTCCATTCATGTTGGTGAATTCATACTTGTGAGTTGTGATCTATGTAAAAGGCAACAGTGTCACAGATCCCCCGGATGTATATCTCTCACCTACCATGGGTATATTTTATAAAGATGAATGTGATATAAATGTCTTATAGGATATATGGTATGAAATACACACCAAACAATCTGACTTGAAATCCATATCCTAGTCATCTACCTATAGACAGCCTAAGTGAAGCATCTGATTAATCTTTAATGAAGTTGTAAGAGTGTTAGAAGCCAGTAATTTGAACATCCATATACCAGAGAATAAGAAAATAGACCCTAAACAAGAAAAGAGACGAAACTAAAACACTGAAAGTTTGCTTCTTTCATGAGAAAAGCTAATACAATCACAGCAGACAAACATGTGGTAAGTACATACAGGTGAATGCATGTCTGCAGTTTTTAAATTGCGAAATGCTTAGATCTCAATAACAAATTAATTATTATATTTTTTGACAGAAACAGAAAATCAAGCAAACCAATTGTGTTATATAGATTCTAATCTTGAGCATTATTAAACTATATCAACAAATCACTCAATACACCAGAACTATTACACAAGAAAACAACAATTCCTAAGAAGATAGTAATCAAAAGATCATGATAGAAGCTTAATTCGAATGAATACAGGATTGAACTTATCTAGCGGTAACTTATACATAAAAAAATTCCCAATCGTCCACTTGGTACTCCAAGCTGAGCAAATTTCAAAGTTTACGGTAAATGTTAATATTCTCCTCCATCCCATGGCCCACCACTTCACTGCTACATCCCCAAACACCAACTCCCCAAATTTCCCTAACTTCTAAGAAATCATCTAACTAATAACATCTTATCCTTAGGAACAGTTGTTAAGCATAATCTAGAACTGTCTTGAAGACACTTAAGTCTTAACAACACCAATAACATTTCAGGGCACTTTGATCATTCAGATTGCCTTTTCTAACTACCGTACAATTAATGTAAATTAGTCATAACACAGGGCAGGTAAAGATTTCTAAGAATGACATATTTCAAAAAATTTCAAAGAATGACAGTAATAAAATATGTTGGTTAAGGTGACATTTCAAGAAAAGATCACTAGCAGGGACAAGGTCAATGGATTTTCAGATACCTCATAAGTGCAATCAGAAAATTAACCAAAGTTCTAATTAAAACCCAAATAAGGGTACTGCTATATTTCTCAACAAGATTCTATATACTGTAATATAGGTAGTCCAGTTGAGACTGCAAGTGTCAAACAGGAACCAAAATTGGTATGTTGCCAAAAGTAAACATCAATAGATGCATAGATACAATCTAGCATCCATCAAACGAATGGTCAGCATACTAGAGCACTGAGAAAATTTAAGTTAACAAGCATCAGTTCGACCAGATTTCAATGCAATATAGTCGGTTGATTATTTTATAAAACAAGTGTTAGATTGTTACTGTTAGTAATCCCTAGACACAAAAGCTTTAATTGTTAGAAAATGACTCATCAATAGTAATTAAGCACTTTAACACACCCCCTCAAGTGCAAGATCAACATATAACAATAATCAAGGTGGATGGAATCAAACCCAGGCACTTCCGGTAAATCAAAGCTCTGATACCATGTTGATAACCACTAGACCCAAAAGCTTAAACTATTATGAAAAGATCCAACAGTTGTATTTAAGGATTCTGACAAGAAGTAATTCAAAAGCACAACAAACTATGAAGCACCCCTTTGGAAAAATGTATCCAAAGGTTTGATAAGACAGCTGATTTTCACTCAATCAAGATAGGAAGAAGAAACTGAAAGATGATGAAATGCTTACTAAAAGGAACTCTCAGCCCACTGGCCACTGCATCCCGAATAGGAACAGGTAGCTGCTGCACTGTAGTAACTGCCTGACTAAGTACACCTTTTAGCTGTTCTGGCACTGTTTCTTCAATAACAGTTGGTGATTCAATTATCCCTTCAATATACTCTTCTTTCATTCTTAGTGGGCCCTCAATAGACAGCTTAGTGGAGACAATAAATTTGCTTTCTATCTGCATTTCAACGGAGGATACCTCATAATGAAAAAGAGAAAAAAAACAAAATCCATACTATCAAGCAAATGTCTCATATTGAGATGAGAAGCAATGTGAGATTTACTAAAATTTTGAACCCAAAAGCTTAAACGAATGGGTATAGACCAACTCCTTGTCTATAAGTCATTCACTCATCTTATTCTGCTCTAGTGTGGGATTTACGTTATACTCTCACACGTGCATATCCAATAGATCCTAGTCTGGCTTCCTTCTTGCATGTGGTAACTCATTTACGATGTTTGTTGATATGAGCTGTATTTTTCGAATAAGTTGAAGTACAAAAGAAAAGGTCTGGCAAATCCCTATATGGAAAAGTCGAAGACACTGGTATTAATCCCGAAGTGGCTGCAAAGAGACTGAATGTTGATTGGGATTTGGCTAGCAATGTGGGATTTACTAAAATTTTGAACCCAAGAGCTTAAACGAATGGGTATAGACCAACCCGTTGTCTATAAGTCATTCGCTCATCTTATTCTGCTATAGTGTGGGATTTACGTTATATTCTCACACGTGCATATCCAATAGATCTTAGTCTAGCTTCCTTACATGCAAAATGCGTTTGCGTAGTCAATCACAGTAAGAGCATATAAAATGTGTAACGAAAATATCACCGAGTTCAGTAGTTTCAAGTTTGCTGTAATATTCGCCTTTTGGTCCTTAATCATCACTTCCATTTTTGACAAATTTGCCAATGTTGAGGGAAATCTCCTACAAAAACACAACCATTGCTTCAACAAGATTAGCAGCCAGTCAATTCAGTAACACTGTAAATATAGATGCAAGCCCATGGTAAGCTTACAATTGATTCAAAACCATAAAGCCAATATTCACAGCAGACAAGTTATAGTTTGATCAATTAAGCAACTCACTCAAATATAAATCTAGCAGCAGATAATCCAGGGCTTCCAGATCCAACCCACTCAAAATTCCATCGACCTTCAAGAAAAGGAGACCTGGAATGCTATAAGAACAAATAAAAGTCTCGTTCTAGAAGCAAAAACATACACAAATTGCTTTGTTTTGATAAAGCACCTACGTTGTTGGTCTTGGTGTTGGATTGAGCCGCTCAAGGCCAGTTATTCTCTCATTCACATCAATCCGCTGCATATCCGATGTCTTTCCGGTTACTAAGGCCTCAAATCCACCAGAATCCTTAAACTAAAATCATTATTTCCACACAATTGATGAGTACAAATGTTTCAGCTTGATTTGCTATATACATTAAAAATTAAAAATATATGAATTTAACTTGGTAGGCTTGTAATTAAATCTTGATCATTTGCATTGTATTAGATTTATTAGTAATAATTAGAAATGCAGCTTTCAAAGTTACAACAAAATTCGAAAACTGAAAAATGAAAAATTAATACTAAGGCCTCAAATCCACCAGGATCCTTAAACTAAAATCAATATTTCCACACAATTGATGAGTACAAATGTTTCAACTTGATTTTCTATAAACATTAAAAATTAAAAATATATGAATTCAACTTAGTAAGCTACAACTGTCTTGTAATTAAATCTGACCATTTGCAATGTAATAGATTTGTTAGTATTAATTAGAAACGCAGCTTTCGAAGTTAGAACAAAATTGGAAAAGTTAAAAAATGGAAAATTAAAGTAAAAAGAAAAAGACTCACGGCGAGAAGAAGCGATTCTTTGGCGGAGAGTCGTTCCATCTCCTTGGCGTAGGCGGCGGGAGCGCCCTGTACGGCCTGCTGGACCATGCATCGGCAGCGCAATTGGCGGCGAGTTCTCCGGTCATACTCCGGCGACCTAGTTAGAGTGACAAGCGAAGTAGTAGTAGTGATCGAAGAAGAAGAAGAGAAGGTAGAACGGACCGTAGAAATTGCAGGGACTGAAGAGTGCACAGAAGCCATTGAAGAGAGAAAAATAGGTAGAAGCAGCTGTAGTAGACTGTTTATGTGAGCTATTTATCGTGCCAAATACCATTGATTGATTTTTTTTTCTTTTTTTGGCTGTTTCATAAATTTTTAACAAAAACAAAATAAATTAAAAAATTTGGTCATTTTTTATTTTTTAATCTTTAACATGAAAAAAAAAAAAAACAGAATTCACGTTGAATGTGCATGTGCTTTTACTGTGTCCCCGACAAACTTCGAAAATATTCGTGGATGTGTGTGTGCAGTATAAACGGCACGGGAACTTTTTTTTTTTTTTTTTTTTTAATGTCAAACTAAAACGATTAGAGGTGGGCATATCCCCACTGGGAAATAGGGGTTTGGGAAATAAGGATTTGTGGGTCAGATGAATAATGAATTTCACCGATCTAAACGAGCGTGGGAGTGGGGGAATGGAGAACCCCCCAGTCCCCCACCCCCCAATCCCTTAAAAACAATTGCATCACATCAAAATTCAGGTATCCGAAATCCTTTTAACATATCTCATTTATTTTGAGATCAAAATTCATTAAATAGACTTATCTAAAGATTTATTACGGTAAATAATTCTCGTTACTTTATTAAGGGTAGTAAATATTGATTTCGGTGTAAACACTGTCCAAATTTATGAATATCCATATCCAAAAACCAAAATGCATAAAATATTGAGATATATTATAAATAATATTGATATTCACTTCTTGATACTGACTAATTATTCAAAAATATTTGCTTATATTATAAACGTATTTGAAATTATTTTTATAAAACTTGATTTTGAAAAATAGAAACGTTTCAAAAAAAACAAAAAAAGTTTGTCAATTGCTTTCAACATTACTTTAAATACTTTTTTTTAAATTACATGTAAAAAACTTTATTCGTATAATATAGAAAGCAAAATTTGATTTAAAGAAACTTAAATTTTTTATTTAAATTTGTGACTTCGAAGTACATTCATTCATTTCCTCTTAATGGAATTATTATAATATATTCTTAATTAATTTGATTTTTTTTTTTTTCACTATTGGATTGAAAGCAAATGTGTAGATGGATGTTGAAGACTTGAAGTCACAAGATTTAAGTCAAAATTTTAGGTTATTTTAGTTTGACCCATAATATAATCAAATTATGTTAACTATTGTTGGTGGAAAGTTAAACTTCAGGAACAGGTCCCGGATGGGTCCTTTGCACCCTCTCGGAGTCCCTTACCTCCTCTGAAGTATGTCGCTAAACCACCATCTCCTTATCCACAAGGCTAGTTGGAGGTCTTGTGTCCACCGACGGCATACCAGAGTGAACCGCACAAGTGGGTAGACAACCACTATTGCAACAAAAGGACGTGTCGAACCAGGGCCAGCAACAAGGCGACATGCTACCCTCCTTGTCAGTAGGGAGACATATATAAACCCACTTTTCCCCATTTGGAAGGATCTGAGATTTGAGAAGGAGAACCCCCGGATATACAACTAAACAATCTCGAACTACAATCTAAAAGATAACACTCCTTCTTAGACTTTGTGCCTAAAGTATTTCACTTTATAATTGTTAACTGTAATACACCTACGAACATTACCTCTGGGAACATGTATCGGAGGAGTGTCTCCTTGTAATCATCATTTGTAACCCCTTGATCAACCCCTCCAGGGGAAATATATCGGAGGGACATTTTTACCTCCAACAACTATGTTTTTTTTTTTTTACTATTATAATTAATATGAAATTTAAGGTAGAGATAGACTCGAATACATAAGCTCAATGTATAGATGTGAGAGACATACTACTAGACCAATATCTCTCAAGTATCCCTCAAACTGTTCTATTTCCCCCAAATAGGGTTGGGGATGGAGATGGAGAGGGCTGAGCAGTTAGGAAATGAGAATGTAAAACTCATATCTATCCTCATTTCCCCGATTGACATTCCTACTTCCCACTTGCTTGTAACACCTCTAGTTTCATTTCCTTTTTTTTTAGAACAAAAAAAATCAAATTATATAAGAAAAATCAACTCAAATAAATAAATATAAACATTTTGAAAAAAGAAAAAGACGTTTATAAGAAACTGAAGACCATCTCTTTTGATTTGGAGAAAGCCTCCGCAGCCTCCTTCCTCGATGCAAGCGTGGGGAGCGGTGGAGGCCTCCCCCACAAGTTGTGGCACCAAAATTGAGAAATCACATGTTGGGGTTATAATGACAAATAATTGATAGATGTCCCACTTGTCATCCATATAGACAAATTTAATTATGACCTTAAACTCTATCAATCTAACTACTATTTGTCCCGATATCTAACCTTTTTTTTTTTTTTTTTTTAAGATGAGGTTGGTATAGTGTTAAGACCCTCGCACAATCACACATACTACTCCACATACAAAAAGTTATGGGTTTGAGTTATACCATTCCCTTAACCCGAAATGTTATTATAGTGACATAACTGGGCCTCACAAAAATATTTAAAGCTTGACCCATACTCGACTCAGCTGAGCTATGTTCATGGGGCTCCATTTTAATATCAATAATCCTACTTTGATCAAGTTTGGTACGATCCTTAATTTTGTATAAAAATTAGATTATTGAAAATTTAAAATCATTTGATTTTGGTGATGTTATAATGTTATATCATTGGGGCCTCAATATATACAACTAGTGACGAGCAAACAAAAAAAAAATCTCACTCTCTTTTCATTTTTCTTTTTCCCGCCATGGAAATCGACGGAGAGAAAACTCTTGAAAGAAAACAATCTACCTATCTCTCTCTGGTTTATCTTCTTATCTTTCTCGTTTCTACACTCAATTTGTTTTTCTTACATCTGATTAACAACATTCATGCTTATTATTGCAGGACGAGACATTTGAAATTCGAAAAGAGACATACGGTGGTCAACAATACAGTCAAATCTACTTCACTCGTCTACACTTGATGAGAACTCTGCTTTATTCTCTTGTTCCCAACCTGAAACCCCATTTGCCAGGTACTAGTTACTCTTTTCCTCTTTTTATCATAATTGGTTGCATTAATGTTGCTAATTTAAGCGTCTTTCAGTTTAAACACGTTGTTGGTACTCTAAGTTTTGAGTTTGAGTTGGCTACTTCTGGATAATTATTTAGGTATTTTGTGTTTATACTTTTCGTGGGGATTTATTTTAGTTGTTTTGCTGATCACGGTTTGGGTGTGAAGGATTTTGTAATTTACCTTGATTTGAAGTATTTAAAGGTTAATTAGGGTTTATGCATACTGGGGCTGTGTGGGTTTGTCATAGAATGTGTTGAATTTTTTATTTTTTTTTTCAACTTTAAGATGTTTAGCCTTTTGAGAAAAACGTTTTGATATAGATTTACCAATTATGGGTTGGATAAGAAATTATGCTAATTGGTAAATTGGTGCTTGGACTTCTTCTTCACATATTTAGGAGTATTTGATCTTTTATTGATAGAGGTGCTTTTTCGAAGAATTGGCATTTAAAGTTATTAAATTGGCAAAATTTTGTTATGTTATGGTAGTAATCTGATATTTTTTAACATTTTCGTTTTCCAGTTTGTAAGATATTGGATATGGAAAAAGGCAAGGAATGCATTATTGTTGGAACCCTGTACAAGCATATGAAACTCAAACCTTCAATTCTTGATGAGTACTCCAAGACGGTATCAAGATTATTAACAAATGGATTTTGTTACTATTGTTTTCTTCCACTTTTGTTTCTTGAAGTTGAAATATAAAATTCAATTACTGAGAGCTTTGATTTTGAAATTTGCAGAGATCTGTGACTCCACTTGTTAAGCCACATAATTTTATGCACCCAGATGATCACTTGATTCTGGAAGATGAGAGTGGAAGGGTAAAGCTCGGTGGAACTATGCTTTTGCCTTCATCATATATAACAGGTCTGTGTAGCAGTTTGTCAGAATGAAGTATGAAATATGTTTAACTCTGGCATTGTATTTTTGTCTTGAGCTGTTGAAAAGGACCACACCATTTTGTACGGAAATGGACTGAGTATAGTTGACTGGTTTCACATAAGGGTGGGTGCAGTTATATTTGGGGGTTTCTGAAAATCTGACAAGTTATTGGCTGTATGACATCCTTTCCTTCCAAATACTTTCAGATGTTTAGCAACAAAAAGAACGAGATGTTTGCTGAAGTGCTGTTCTCCTTCTCTCTCTCTCTGTCTCAAAATTATACTTTCAAGTGTCCAAAACGCAATTGACTGAGTTGTGAACTTGTGATGGAACCATGGGTCTTAATGGATAGTCAAGGCCATACTGCAATTATCATCTGTCACAAGACATTATGGAATTGGCCAATGCCATCCATGTCCCCCACTTTTTTCGAATTATATATATATATATATTTATTTTTTGGGGGGTGGGGGGGTGGTTGGGGGGTGAAACTGGGTTGAGGGAGATTGAAATTCTGTGGGTAACTCAATTAACTACGTTTACAAATTAAGTTGTCTCTTTTGGAAATTCAATCTGTTGAACTAAAAATAATATTTTAAGTATTGTCTGTATGACTGATGCTGATGTTGCATTGACATGATACAATTGATAGGGATTGTTGTGGCTTTACATGGAAAGGAAACTGGAGCTGGTGATTTCTTTGTTCAAGATGTCTTAGAAGCTGGCCTAGCACCGCAGATAGAGTTTGCACTTGAATCAAGTGCGTTCTGAATTATTTCCATTCTCTTTTGATTCCTAATTTTTCAATATTGCAGTAAATTATATGAGTCTCATTTTTTGGTTGTAGACAATTTTCTCTTTATATTTTTCAAGTCCAGCGTTCATTGTCCTTGTAAAAAGGATATTTATCAGGTATATGTTGAATATATTAACCAACAACAAGTGACTAACTTTTTCAGTATAAGATCTTTCAATATGTCAGGTGTTGTAGCCTGTAGGAAGATTGAAGCAGTATTTCTAAGCAGTTTTTCTTCCATTTCTCTGTGATCTTTCAGCTTTTCAGTCTCCATTCAATTTGGAATGGTTCTTAGTTCCCCACATTTTAATCTTGATACTGTATTTCGTGAGCGTAGGTTCAAATATGTCTCTTGTCATGTTTTAATCTGTCACGCTTCTAGAAACTTGATCTGAAAATTATAATAGCACAGGAGAGAAATTTTTTAGCAACTGAATTTTGCCTGTGCATCTGTGACAGACCCTTTTGACGGATTACATTTAGAACAGTCTGATCTATATCTATACCTATTGTCTCAAAAGTGTTTGATGTTGATTTGCACAGGAGAAGACAAATATGTTGTTCTTGTGTCGGGGTTGAGTGTTGGCAGCAGCGCATCTAACCCCCTGCAGTTTCAGCTGCTTGTAGATCATATAACTGGACATCTCGGAGATGAAAAGGTTTTGCAGATTTCTTCTCTATTTGTTCTCCAAGCTTTATGCTGCTTATTTTGTGACTTTCCATTCCGTCTTGCTCACTTCATGGCATCAACTGAGCAGGAACAAGCTATTGCAGCGCAGATAGTACATGTCATAATTGCCGGAAGCTCCGTTGAAATTCCTCGTGGACTTCTTAATGGCCAGGTTCCAATTATATACATCCTTTTCCTTCTTTGTAAATAATTACCCGCATATTATTATTAGTAGTAGTAGTTTTTCATTTTATGAAAATCTTCTTCTGGGGTGATTTGCACTAATAATTTTATTACCCTTGGTCTTTTTTTTTTTGACATTTAAAAATAAAGCTTGTATTTGTTTATCGTTTCATATTCCGAAGTAAATGACAGATTCCTCCCAGAGGTGTCTTGTGGCAACTGCGACTATTATTGTTGTTTCTGAAATAGCACTTATCTCCTCTCTATGTCTGATTCAACAATAAGGAGGGGTCGTTTGTTTTTTTTTCTAAAGACTGAATAGGGACTGAAATCTGAACTTGAATAACATGTTTTTTTTTTCCCCTCACATCTGAATTTATTGTCAACAAGTTTGTTTTTTAAAAGTAAAATTGTCTGAAAATAAGTAATTTTACATTTATACCCATGTTAAACAATTATACATATAATATGGAATAAAAACAATCCAAAAATAATAATTATATATGAACATAGATGATCATGATCTTCTTCTTCGATTACAAACAAACTTCATTTTTACTAAGAAAAGAAAAAGTTTTTTTTCTTTTCAAAAAATAAAAGGGGCAGCAAGAAAACTCATACAAAACACTCTAAAAAAAATAGTATATAAATACATCACCCCAATATCTTAATAAAGTATTGATATTAAACACCAATATGAGAAGTGATTAGGGTTCTTTTTTATTTTTAAAGCTATTTAAAATAAACAATATATTAAAATAAAGATTTCTATACCATATATAATTATGATGAAATTGGAAATATGTTATATATATGGGATAGTATCGGAAGAAAAAGATTTTGGATTGCATTTAATGCAATTAAGTGATTTGCAATTAAGTGAAAAGTCAAGATTTTTTACTTTTTATTTTAAGTTGTTTTTTTAGTATTCTTAATTTGTTTGACCACTTAAAAAAACAAACAAATTATGATTCAGACCCATTAAGTTTTAGGTGGAAAAAACAAACAACCCCCCTAAGTATCCTCCGAGTTTCATATTGACTTCTATGCACCTCCCTTATATCAACTTTTCCATTTGATAAAAAAATTCTAGTTGTTGATATTAATTATTATACGTGGTTGGACCTCTTGTTGAATGGAGGAAAAATACTAATTGAATGCATATTATTGCATGAAAATTAAAAGGACAGGTGAATGTTTGTAAAATTCCTGAAGGTACCTTCCAGTTATATACATGAATTAAAAACCTGGGGAGAATTTAGAGGGATGAATGTGATTTATTCTTGTCATTTTAAGTTTGTGTCATCTCTTGTCGGGGAAGAATTTATAATTCAAAACTTTTTTATGCTTATGTTGGTTTTCAAATATGATAGTTCCTGGCATTTACACTTCAAAGGAGAAAGTACTTGTGTTCCTTGATTACAAACTTTTTTCGTATTTATATTTAGTATTTTAATTGAGTCTTATACTTTTGTTTTTTCAAATTTTCCAATCTGTATACAACCGATTGATGGCATTAATCTTCTCCTTATGGTCACTTTTACAGAATTTAGCTTCAAAGGATCAATCAAGACTTTCTGAGCCAATTAAAGAGTTAGATATCATGTTGACTCAGGTTGTTATTTTTAATTTGATGAGTAACTTTAAGTTAACTTCTATGTGTCCTCTCGTCATGTTTAAATTTCTTAATTCTTGATTATTTATTTTTAGATCGCAGCAAGTGTGCCTTTGGATATAATGCCCGGACCTAACGATCCAGCAAACTATTCCTTACCTCAGCAGGTTTATTATGTATATTAGAACTATATACTGATCATAATATTATCTAATTTGTTTCTAATGCCCTTTTTCCTTCAGCCTTTGAACAGATGCCTTTTCCCTGGGTCTGCAGCTTATAATACTTTTAGATCTTGTACTAATCCTCATTGTTTTGAGCTTGACAATATCAGGTAAGATATTATGATATTTGTCTACTGTGGATGCATCACAGAATTAAATTTATACTGACAATGTCATCCTCTGGGATCTCAGATTTCTTGGAACATCAGGTCAGAACATAGACGATCTTCAGAAATATTCAGAGGCAAAGGATAAGCTTGAATTTATGGAAAGGACATTAAGGTGGAGGAATCTGGGCCCAACAGCACCTAATACTCTTGGTAAAAGTTAATTATGCTTCCTGATTCTTTCTCTTACTTGTATAATTATCTAGTTGTCCATTGGAATTCATTTCTTTATGCATACTTTGTTGTTTGTATCAAAAAATGTATTTTGGCATACATTAGACCAATCAAAGATACACACACACACACACACACACATTTTTTTTTTAATGTGCTTGTGTTTGAGTTTCTACTGCTATCATTATCTTTCAGGATGTTATCCTTTCATGGATAGGGATCCTTTCCTGATTGATAGCTGTCCTCATGTTTACTTTGCTGGTAATCAGGATAAATATGAAACTTCCTTGCTCAAGGGTATTTTCTCTCACTTAATTGTTGAAATATATATTACCTTTCAAGCACTTATACACAAAAGAAAAGGTATGATTGTTTTATTCTTTCAGTAAGCTGATTCAGTGGTAACTTATGTGTAGGAACAGAAGGGCAGTTGGTAAGACTCATTTGTATACCTAAATTTAGCAAGACTGGAGTCGCTGTAGCGGTAAGCTTTTGTCAAAACCTTATGCTGAAATTACCCAAGGAATTAGAAAACCTTTTCCAGGCTTGAAATTTGTCAAAAATAAATTTGGGCTGATACAGAATTCTCAACATAACTTGCAAGTTTGTATGTTTGCATGTGTATATGTGATACATCAATTACTGTGATGGAAATAGAGGTCTTAGGGTTAAACCCTGTCTTGCATCTCCAAAATGCCTTCTATAAATTATATAATAAGAGACTACTCTGGCATAGTTAGAACATAGAAGAACCTGGTTCTTGATGCCAATCCTTTTCAAAGATAAGAGACCTTTTGTCATTATCAACCGAGGAATGACGAAGTCTGTGGGGAAGCAAAAGTGATAGGAGATTTGATAATTTAACACCAATAGGATCACTATCCAATCTCCTCTGTCATATTTTGCTTAGAATTGAACATGACTCATTTTCTGATTTTAGGCAAAGCACAAAAACTTGCTTTCATTAGTCCTTAACATGCGGTATTAGTTTTGATTAAGAATTGCTAAAGAATAAACCGATATAAGGTAGAGCATATGGAAGGAACTATAAGAAATAGGTGCTCAAGTAATTATATATTTAATATCTAGAGTTCTACTCAAAACAAAATGTCCACATCTGTATAAATGAAACTATGGGACTTGGTGGGATTTGATGCAGAACTGGAATGATGCATTGATTCCACCTACCAGGATATATGATGTTGCACGAGTTTCTTGACTATAAAGGTTGCAAGGTTTGGCAGTAGTCCTTAGTTTGGAATCCAATGAGCAGAGAAAGATCAGGGGATTTTTGGGTATTTAACAAACAAAAAGATGATGCATTGGGTATAAAATAAAAGAGATAGTTACACTGCCTGTGAATTTTTGGGTTAAATGACTTTACTTTTTATTGTTTTTGCGTTTTCCTTTTATATGCTTAATTTCATAGAATATCAACGAGCCTAGAAAAGCAATTGATTTGAATTTTGCCTTCTATGCCCCCTCTTTTCTCACTGACTGCAGTTCATTCTTTTATACATACATACATATATATATATATATATATATATATATATAAGAAATAGATGTGAATTGAATATGATGATCATTTTGTTAGCTGGGTTTGGTTTTATTAACCTAGGGCTTTTCTTGTAAATAAGTTCATTGTTTTCTTTTTTGGATAAACATCTATTTATGCCATTGCTAGCTATTTTATGTTAGAGGGTTTAAATACTATTGTTGGGTCTTTTCCTATAAGCTTAAGCTTTTGGGTCTGCTGGTTACTAACATAGTATACCTAGGAGTCCTGGGCTCAACTCCCCTCATGTGATTGAATTTGCATTTGTTTCTGAATTTGAATGTGTTTGGGCTTGGGCCACGTGCCAAGCCATTTGGTCTTGCACGTTAGGGGGTTGGTTAGATGGTTTAAATACTATTGTTGGACCCTTTCCTATAAGCATAAGCTTTTGGGTCTATTGGTTAATAACATTCTAATTATTGCTATCTTAGTTGGCATTTTTTTAGTTTATGTATGCCATGTTGACTTGCTTATATGTTTTTACTCGGTGGAAGTTGCAATATCTGTTATTTATGCATTTGCAAATTGTTTTCCTCTCATTTGCAGGTTAATTTGAGGAATCTCGAATGCCACACTCTCAGTTTCGGGACTCAATTTGACTTGTGATGACACGGTATCTAATTTAATATACTACTAGAATTTAAAACCTGCTAAATTTTATCATTGTCTAATTTACTAGTCTCAGTAGACAGTGTAATGGGGATAGATTCAATTGAAACGTAATGAAGCCTACATTGGAGAAAAGGAGGATATGCAGCTGTTTTAACTAATTAGTCATAAGATGCATTCCATTAGGACACAAAATTATCATTTTCATGCCACTATGATTGTTCATGTTTACCATAAATGTAATACTTAATAGAAAATAAACGCATAGTAGTATTGTTATGCATTCCATCAGAGTACGCTAAATTATTGTTTTTCATGTCACTGTGATTGTTCATGTTCACCATAAATGTAATACTCAATAGAAGATAAACGCATAGTAGTATCATTATGCATTCCATCAGAGTATGCTAAATTATTGTTTTTCATGCCACTGTGATTGTTCATGTTCACCATAAATGTAATACTCAATAGATGTAAGGAGTTTCTTAGTGTAACTTGACAAGCAGCATTTATAGCATGTTGGGAAAGTACTTCAGAACTATGTTAATTATCATAAGGTGGTTGTCAAATAACTTTTTCAAGCTGAGACTGTGGCTCCTTTATTGTCCTGTCTCCTTTTTGTGGAACCTGGTTCACATCCTTTGTACCTTCTTTTTTGCTCAAAAAAAATCCCAGTTTCATGTTGTTGTAAGGTGTGAGATGTAAACAAGCTCTGGGTCCAGATATATTAAGTTGACAGTTAGAAGTTATGATTGTTGATGACTCTAGCAGGCAGCAGCAATATATTAGGCTGACTACTAAAATTGCTGTCATATTTGCTTTGAATTTGCAACGGCCGTAGTTTAGTAAATGATTCGACAAGAAAAACTATTTTAACAATTACTGAAACAACTTGTGTCTTGATTTCCTTTTAGACCTATCATCAATGATTCTCTCTCTGTCCATGGAGTTTAATTCTTTATTCTTTGTTCAAAATTTCTTGCCTAACAGGGTATCGGCAGTTGCCTGAATGAACATTTGTAGAGGAGAAATTGTTATTTCTCGTGTGAGAAACTTTGATATGCATTCAAGTTAGAGCCGCAAGTTCAATGGGATCAACCGATAAACTTGGGAGAGGAAGGTGAAGGCAATGAGGGAATTCAGACACCCAAAGTGTGACCGTAGATTTTTCTTATCCACGGGGATGCATTTTGTGTAAATTCTAATCTAACTTAGATTGTGATAATTCCTTGATTTTTAGATCGGTGATTCAGTGATTTCTATGGTTATGGCTCAGAGGACTTAAGGTTAGAAAAAATACATAATGAACATAGTGTTTATCTTTTGGTTGTTTGATAATCTCCATTTTTTTGCCCTTGAGAATTTACCGTGCTATTGGTTTCCGTTACGATTGCGCCACATGGCAAAATCTGTTATGTGACATGATCTATGGGGGATGTATGGTGTATCCAACTACACACAATATTTTTCTTTTCTTCAAATTTAATCAAATTTCCCCTAAAAATCTTCTTCTAAATTATTTGATTAGGCCTCTCTTATCTCTTATATCCATAACAGGTTCAATCAACGGTGAAGGAATGAGTGAGCAAATAGGTTACAATCATCAAATTTAGTATTGATTTGAGAGTTGAGACAATGATGATGTGCTAACGGGTCAATTTCGCAGCACTATTATTTATATAGTCCATCATAAGATTTTCACCGAAAATGACATGTAATATATGGAAAAGAGTGATTCTATGCGCAAGCGGGGTCGCGCAACCTTTGTGGCCTCGTAGTGCAATTTTTGTAAAAGCATGTGGGGTCCATGCATTTAATATGTGGGATCCACATGTTTTTTTTTTTCT
Organism: Acer saccharum; assembly: GCA_030490815.1. Taxonomy (NCBI): domain Eukaryota; kingdom Viridiplantae; phylum Streptophyta; class Magnoliopsida; order Sapindales; family Sapindaceae; genus Acer; species Acer saccharum. The sequence goes on from CM059875.1 coordinate 24,477,667, forward strand.
TTTCAAAAATGCACTACGGGGCCGTAAAGGTTGCTCGACCCCGGTTGCGCAAATCATTTCTCTATGGAATATGGAAAAACTAGGGCTGATCCAGTGGTTCTACAGTTGTTTTTCAGTCCGTTTTCCAAAAACGATTTCAAATTTGCGTTCGTTAATCGTTTTTCATTCTATTTTCAAAAAACAAAATGGTGTTAAAAGTGAAAATTTTGAAAAATAACTTTTAGATGTTTTCCATGCTTTTCATTTTGTTTCACTTTATTTTATTTTATTTTATTTTATTACTTTCTTCTTCTTCTTCTTCTTCGATCTTCTTCTTTTCTTTTTCTTCTTTTCTTCTTCTTCTCCGATCTGGTTTCCTTTCTTTTTCTTCTTTTTAATTTTTTTAATATATTTTTTACTGTTATTTATATTTATTAAAATAATACTTATTTATAATTTAAGAGTTTAGTTTTGATTAATTGATTTTTTTTTTGAAGTAATTTGTGATGTGTTACTTTTGTTTAATTTATAAATTAAATAAAAAAATTATATTGGTTAATTATTTAATTAATTTGTTTATAATTGTAATAATATTAAACAAAATGCAAAAAAATTTGATAGTTTTTAGTTAACCTACCAGGCGTTTGTTCGTTTTCATTTTCAAAATACAGCTTTCAATATATATTATCAGATGCATTTTCAGAATTCGAAACTGAAACCAAAAACACTGTTTTCATTTTAATTTTTATATTCGAAAAACAGCAACCGAAAAACGCTTACAAAATGGACACCTGGTTTCTAACACGTCAAGCATCCCACTAATGGCTATGACATTTGACGTAATGTCTTGCCTTAACTCATGACATGTGATGTATTAGTTGAAGACTCAAGATCTATTAGGATTTAGTGGTTTTTCTTAAATTAAGATAATAATAAATAAATAAAATAAAAATGTAGGCTCCAATTAAGAAGAAAATCTTTGTCCAAAATGAGTCGAGCCTCGGCCAGATAACAAGATCCATTTTTTAAGCAAAAAGACAAGCATCAAGAACATGGGGTGAGCGCACATTCACTGATTATTATTGTCTTCACTGAAAATCACATGCCAAGTGCCAACACTACTCACTTCAACGGCTATATTTATCTGTCTTACCATTTTAATAATGCCCTCTAACGGTCCATTTCCTACTTAATAACAATCACAACACAACAAAATTCCTCCTTCATATATATATTTATGTAATTTCATTATAATTATTCCTATATCTCTCTCTCTCTCTCTCTAAACCAATTTCTGTGTCTTCAAAAATGGATTCCTCTACGGTTCAACATATCAACAAAAAATCGTCAGACGAGTTGCTTAGAAAGTTTGCTCAAGTGGGTTCGGATTCGATTGGGAAGGAGGTGGTGTTAAGAGTCTCCAAAAGGCCAAAAAGAAGCAGTACCAGAACCAGAAGGGACAGTACTGATGAGAGCCCTTCAAATAATAATGGGAACAGCTTGGTGGAGAGGAAATGGCTTCTTCCTCCGGCGGCGACACGGCGGTCTGCATTGCTTCGCCAACTTGGGATTGGAAGGTCACATCTCAGATCATCTAGAGACATCAACAACAGGTCGCTTTTTGGAACCATTGAAAAGGTCAGCTTTTATTTCTTTATGTTTTCTTGTCATTATAATTTAACAATTGAATTTGTGTTGAGACAAATTGATGTTTTAAAATTTGCAGACATGGCGTAGAACTGTTCAAGGAGCTTCCAGAGTTTTTATGGAGAAGCATTACAATCGACACAAGCGTTTGATAAATGATGTCCTCTAGATGTGTTGTCTCCTGTCTTTTTAGGATTCATAATCATAAGTTTTTTTATTTTATTTTTTTTAATCTAAATTTCTCATGTTGTAGTGAAAAATAGGCTCATACTATTGTATATTAGCATTAAATTTACATGATTCATTTGCTATTCACGTTGTTTACCTATTTTTCAACGAATATATCAAAGCTCAATTGTTTCGAATTCTTCAATGCACTACAAGGGAAAAAGTGTCTTAATTTTTTGAAAAAGAAAAGATAAAGGTTGCAATATTGTCCATGAAACAGGTTTATTTGAGTTTTGTTGAGCATATGCTTGTTTCAAGTATTGGACCATAGACAGACTATTGTCACTTTGTTCTTTGTGGGCAAATTGTTGGTCAGGCGGGCATACCTAGGGATGACGGGTCGGATCAGGGTCGAATCGGTATGCCATAAACCCGAAATCCGATTTTAGTAAATTGTCCAAACCTGACACGTGATCCGAACGGATTTTTGATTTCCGCCTTAAATCCGACCCAAATGAGACGGTGATGCCCCAAACCCGATTTGAATTGACCCGTTTTCATAAAAAAATAATATTAAAAAATGTTCAAATTAAATATACAAATTTTACCGTAGGTTTGAAATTTAGGATATGAAATTAAATTTTAGCATTCAATCAAATTTAAAAATAGACTTAAATTGCACATCACCTCTTAACAAAGCTGGTAGTGCACCTCCTTTACACTTAGGGCTTTGTTTGGTAAGAGGGAAAGATAGAGGGAGGGAGAGCTCTAATCCCTTGTTTGGTTGAAGGGAGAAGAGAGGGGAGAGGAGGAGAGGAGGGAGAGCTCCTCCTTCCAGGCCCACCATTTTGGATCCGCCCAATGATGGGCGGATGAGAAAGGAGGGAGAGTGAATGAAGGGCAAAGACAAAAATGTCTTACAATTTTATAATACCCTCCAATTTTTTTAAGGGTAATATAGTAATTTTATAAATTATATACCAATCCATCCATTCAACCCTCTTTTCAATACCAAACAACATGAATGATAGATGTTATCCTCCCCATCTCTCCTACTCTCTCTCCCTCTTAATTCATCCATCCGTCATACTCTCTCTCCCTCTTACCAAACATAGTATAAGTGGTGAGGAGTTCAAATCCCACCATACACATTTTACAAACATGTGTGGGAAGTTTTCTCCTTAGATTGTGGGAGTAGTTATCTCCCATACTGTTATGGGAGTAGATATTCCGACCGCATATATATTGTTTGATCTCGATAAGTCTCAATAGTCCTATTGTAATAGTTTTTGTAATACTTTATAAAAAAAAAAAAAATAGACTTAAATTGAAAAATATATTTAAATTCAACTATGCATACACTAAAATTTAAACATAAACGACAAATAAATATTAAAAGAATAATGCTACTTTGTCAAAATTTGGTGTCCAAATCTAATGTCCAAATGATGTAGTATCGCTATAATTCATTTATTTAAATCATGCAAATCTAAAACAATTTAAATAAATAGATTATAGTGATGTCACATCATTTGAACCGGATTTGGACACCAAATTTGGATAAAAATTCAAACATAAAATATAAATTAGACAAATAGATAAAAAGCTTAGAGTTTTGAAAATAATTATATAAATACCGTGTTAACTGGGCAGGGCAGGTCTTAACGATTTGACTCATACCTGAGCCGGTGCAAACCGAAAACTCACCCTAAACGAATCAGATCCCCACCGATCTAGGACAGATCGAGGATTTTTACCATACCTAGATGCACCCCCATCATCTCTGTATATTTATCTACTTATAAAAACAACATAATATGAACTTAAAAGTGTGATTAGTTAAAGTAAATATCATATAGCCAGACTTAAATGGGGAGTTGTAGTGTTCCGATCACCGTGTTTATTTTTATCAAAGTAGATATGTAAGAAATTGAATTCTTCTAATATTACTTATCACCTACGGCCTACCAATGACCATACACTTGCAAGTTGCAATAAATCAAAGATTAATCAGTTTGGTAATATTTATCATATAAAGAGGTGACACAAAGAAGCAATCATTGAGTCTATAGCCATACCAAGCCCAACAAAATTTGAAAGAAAACATACAAAAAGCTGGGAAGTAGTATCAACTATCAAGTATACATTTGGGTGATTGATATGATAAAGGCATCAGAAGATGGGAATTAATGAGAACCGTGTGATGAAAATACAATATAATATGGTGGGGTCATGGTGGCAACATCTTTATCTTTATAACTTTATTAATATTATTAGATTTGGTTGATATAATGTTGGTAAACTGAAAATACAGTTGATGGATGGTGCTTGTGAGTTTCACATGTCAAATGTCACATGTACAAAGAAACTCTCTTTTCTTCTTTCTTTTTTAGTTTTGGATGGGAAAACAACATCCCTCTCTCTATTCACTATTCATGCTTCCTATCATTTTTCTTGTTGATTGACCCACCTACTCTATCTCCTCATACTACATCCACCACGCCACCACCTACACACTTTTTTTTTTCTTACCCTTTTTATATTTCATTTGTACTTTCTTTTTAAAATATTACACTATTATATAAATTTAGAATTTTTTTTTTAAATGGGGAAGAATTTAAACCCGCAACGTCGTGGTGTAGGTGTGAGGGATTTACCACTATACCAACCTTATCTCGCCTATTTCATTTGTAATTTCTTACAACTAATTTCCATTATTTCATTTTGTTTCTTAGAGCAAACATCCCCGATGCAAGAGTGACTTGTAAAAAAATAAATAGATACTACATAGGATAAATAGACGGTCTATTTAAAAATGTATCTCCAATACAGCTGTGCATATTCTACCTCACTCTGATGTGGTAAGAAAATATATTAAACATTGTCAATATGACCGTCTACTTTCAAACGACTTGTTGCACGGGCTATTTTTTCAATTGACTTAGTAAGTAATTAAAATTAACATTAATGTTTCATCTATTTTTGGTAAGAAAATAAAATAAAAAAGGAAAAAGGAAAAAAAAAAATTGAACAAGTCATTAAAAATAAATATGTTTTAAACATAAGCATTGTAGATTAAATTTTGAGTTGATTGTCTATCAAGTCTATTTTTATGCCACATAAATCTCTTGACATTGTTGTCATATCAACGATTTTTGGTATACAAACCACTTTTGCATTATAGATGCTTTTATTACTTGCTATTGACCTATTGTTTTAATTATTGAGAGATTAATTTGGAAAAGATCTAGAGTTTTAACCATTTTTCAAAATAATTTCTAATTTCGGATATAAATGATTAACTCATCTATCCTATATTTCGAAAATTTTGGAAATCTCTCGATTTTTGATCATTTTCCAAAATAATTTATAATTTTCTATATAAATGAAAACTCCTCTATTGTATATCAAAAACCATCATGTACTTAAACCCACTTATCAAGGTTTTTTTTTATATTTTTTATATTTTTATTTTTATTTTTTTTTAACTAATTCAAAAATAGATGATTTTTTATTATTAAAAAAAAACTCATTATTTATTTATTTATTTATTTTGACAAACGCGTTATTTTTACTTATTTAAACCAATTAGAAAGTAGTATATAAAAGCAGAGTATTGAAAAAGGTAATGAGATAGATTAATTATTTGTAATATATTATGAGTTATGAGAGGAATCTTTCGTCCACCGATTGTTAAATATTGACTTACCATTTTAATGGCTATTATTATGGTCCTTTATTGGCCAATAATGATTTACACGTTAATATTCAATTCATTCACTCCAATTTTGTAATGTTTTGAGATAATTGACAAAGACTATAATTGTATAATTGTTCAATCAGTTCTAAATAAATTGATAATCAATAAATAAATTACGGCCAACAAGTCAAGTCAACAAGGAAAGCGAAAAAGAAAAGAGAATACCAAAGTTGAATTTGAAAGTTGAACCCAACCTGATAAGAGTAAGGGTTCGTTTTTTTTTTTATCCGAAGACTGAACAGTCCTGAATTTGTCTAAAAACTGAATAGGGATTGAAATCTGAACTTGAATAACATGTTTTTTTTTTCCTCACATTTGAATGTATTGTCAACACGTTTATTTTTTTAAAAGTAAAATTATCTAAAAATAAATAATTTTATATTTATACCCATGTTAAACAATTATACATACAATATGGAATAAAAACAATACAAAATAATAATTATATGAACACATATGATCATGATCCTCCTTTTCCATTACAAACAAACTTCAATTTTTACTAAGAAAGGAAAAGGTTTTTTTTTTTTTTCAAAAAATAAAAGAGGAAGCAAGAAAACTCACACAAAACACTATATATATATTATATAGATTTTATATTGTTAGTTCAAATTGACAATAAATATATTAGGACGAAGAATGTGGACCACTAGATTTACATACTTTGACTCAAAGTGTATGCACTTGTCAAAACTTCTCCATAATCTGTGGTCCACATTCTTCGTCCTGATATATTTATTGTCAGTTCAAACTGATAATAGAAAGACTGTATATATATATATATATATATATATATATATATAAATACATCACCATAATATCATAATAAAGTATTGATATTAAACACCAATATGAGAAGTGATTAGAGTTATTTTTTATTTGTAAAACTATTTAAAATAAGGTATATATTAAAATAAAGATTTATATACTATATATAATTATGATGAAATTGGAAATATGTTATATATGGAAGATAGTATCGGAAGAAAAGATTTTGGATTGTATTTAATACAATTCAGTAATTTACAATCAAGTGAAAAGTCAGAATTTTTTATTTTTTATTAAAAGTTTTTATATATTTTTTTTTTGGTATTTTAAAGTTGTTTGATCATTTTAAAAAACAAACAAAACAACTTAATAATTATGATTTAGACCCATTAAATTCTACCTAAAAAAACAAACGACCCTAAGTCCCTGAAAACTCGGGTCATCTAATCTGAAAATTAATGGCACGATAGTAAATATAGAATCTCCCTTCTCCAAAGGCAACACAAAGTAGAAATAATTAAATATTATTTTATGATTTTAATATTTTTCTCTCACACGCATTGTCAACTTTTCAGTTTTTTTTTTTTTCATTTTTTTCTCTTGCCGGTTTCAGGACTCTCTTCTTTTTTTCTCTTGCCGGTTTCAGGACTCTCTTCTTCTTCTTCTCCTTCTTCTTCCTCTCTCTCACTTTCTCTCACTAACTCGAAGTAAAACAAACACACACACACACTCTCTCTCTCTCAATATAACTAGTAAAAAATAAAAAGTCCCAGTTTTTCACTCATTCTCTCTCTCTCTCTCTCTCTCTCTACTTGGATTTAATCAATTTCTTACCTTTCTTTGATTTTTCATTTTCCTTTTTGAGTCTTGAATCAGATTTTGTTTTGGTCTCAATCTTGAATCTCTCTCTGACCCAATAAAAAGATCTTCAATTTCCATCTCTGACAAATTTGGGACTAGTATTTGATCTTTCTACTATCGATCCATGACTCACGAAATCCCTCACTTTCCTTTTTGAAAATGCAAAACGAAATCTTTTTTGGTTGGTCTGCTTTGAATACTCAATATTTTTGAGGGAAATCGAGGGTTTTAGGTGGGGATTGAGAAAGTATATTTTTCGAGTTGGGTATTTTTTTTGTGGGGGTGCAATCTCTGTGAAAAAGGGTATAGTTGTGAAGGGAAATGAGGGATGTTGTCGTGGTTGGGAAGGATAGCAGTGGCTTGTTGGAGACCAGTGAGAAGATATGCACGTATGAACAAGGATAATATCATTGAAGACGACTCTGATTCTACAATTCCTGACACTCTACTCTGGTGTAAGGACCTCCAAAAGCACTCCTATGGTGACTTCTCTTTTGCTGTGGTCCAGGCTAATGAGATTATAGAGGATCACAGCCAAGTTGAGACCGGTCGTGATGCTACCTTTGTCGGTGTCTATGATGGTCACGGTGGTCCTGAGGCCTCTCGCTATATTTCTGACCATCTCTTCCTTCATTTGATGAGTTAGTTCCTTTTCTTCTTCTTCTATATTATATTTAGGACATTTTTGTTGCTATTCGATTCTTTTCTTGGAATTTTTTTAATGGGGTTTTTCTATTGTCTGAATGATTTTGGTTTAGACCTTTAGGGTAATTTGATGGTTTCTCTCTCATGTGAAACTTGTGTGTGTGTGTTGTCTTGATATTGTTTGTGTAATGGACAAATACTCTGATGTCATCTCACATAGAATTTTGTTTTCATTTGGGAATTCTTATTTCATGTGTATGGAGCTGGAATATCTTCTTGTTTTTAGTTTTTATACTTAATATTTTATTGTTTATTTAGGATTTGTGTGGATGGAGTTTATAGTCAATATACAAAGCAGTAAAATGATGATTTTGGAAACTGAGAATTTTGGTTACTTCTCAAGTTTCAAATTTAATTTAAGGTCTTTTCCTAGATCTTGTTTTTGTTTACTTAATTCTATTAACAAATTAAAACAATTACTTTTGAATGTTGTGGAAGAATTGATCTCACCAATTATCACAATTTTTCATTCCTTGAAGAAGCTAAGTTTTTTATAGGATCCTGAAAGACAATAATGGGGAAAATAAAGGGAGTTTCATTCTTGGGAAGGCTTAATTTTTTGTGATAACTAAAGAGCAGGATTGAATACTTGAGTTAATGATTAATTTTTTGATATACCCTCAGTTATGTAGTTACTGGTCTGTTCATCACCAGGCACTTGCAGAGCGAGGAGGATACTCGTGTTATTTCAAATAAATCTAATTGTGATGTTGCTTTTATATAAATACACTTGGTACCATTGGATACTTTTGTGTGCATCACCATCCAGTATTTGCTTAAGTGTTTGCTAAAGCTTTAGATTTTATCTTGTGTATTATATTCTACAGGGCTTGTGCGAGAAAATGGATCCATTTCTGAAGATATTCTTAGAAGTGCTTTTTGTGCAACTGAAGACGGGTTTCTTACTCTTGTGCGTAGGACATGTGGAATAAAACCATTAATTGCAGCTATTGGGTCCTGTTGCATAGTTGGGGTTATCTGGAAGGGGACATTATATGTTGCTAATCTGGGTGATTCTCGAGCTGTTATTGGTTCTTTAAGTAGATCAAATAAGATAGTTGCTGAGCAACTAACAAAGGATCATAATGCAAGTATGGAGGAGGTTAGACAAGAACTCAGGTCCTCGCATCCAGATGATTCACATATAGTAGTTATGAAACATGGAGTATGGCGTATCAAAGGCATCATTCAGGTATGCTTTTCTTTTATCTGATGCTACCTGGATTGTCATTTTACATGTTCTAATGCACATAAACATTGATTGGACGACTAGACTGACATTGCAGCATAATCTAAATTGTTGAAACCTTTACTTGTTTCTTTTGACTCATCTTCACAATTATGGTTCATATAATAAGTATTGGGAGAAACAAAAACAGGTTGGAATGTAATAAGTTTGAAACGGTCATGCTTTATTTTGAAGCATGATATTATCGTGGTATCGGTGAATTCTTGAATGGATGCATTTACTAGGGTAGCCTTTAATATTCAATGGATAAACATTGATTCATCTGCATCGTATTTAGAAGTCTAAGATGTAGTTGATATATAGACCATCAAGCAATATAGGCTTGTAGGAAAAATATTTTTTCTTGTGCACCTCTGCAGAACATATTAAATTATTCATTATCAGATTTTATTGCCATAATCACACTTTCTCTATTGTCTTTCTCTTTGAGTGTGAATGTGTTTGAAATTTAGCCAAATGCCTTGATTTTGTTTAGATATTTTCAATAATTGAGGTTAGTCTGAACTCTGAATGGGTTCTGAGGTTATTGGAGTCATTCAGGGAACCTGTTAGGCTTTCCGGGACTTGGCTTCTTAGTAGACTGCTATGCCTACATTTCAATTTAACCCCGTTCTACTCGTGCTCTTTATTTATATTCATGTAAATTTTTGGAGATCATGCCTGTGGTTGCAAATATCTCCACAAAGCTGTAATCTGGAGTTTCTTGGTTAATAAATAATTAAAGGGACAGCTGTGGTGTTTCTTGTCAAGATTCAGGGTAGCTTTTAGGGCATCTTACCTTTTTTTTCATTATCATTATTATCATTTGTTTGTAATAATTACATGAAACAAACGAAAAACCTCCAAATTCAAGCGTGAGCATGATTTGATCTCAAGATTTATCACATAACTAGCAAGAGATCTCACCAATTAAGTTAATTGTTATCCACAACGAAGGCAACTTACCTATCGTAGGTTAGAGCTCAAATTATCAACTATGTATACTTGTTCATATAGGTGGTACTTGCACAAGGACCTACTGGTTCTCACTACCAAATTCATTGAGGCTTTCTATAAATTTCTTTTATTATATAGTGAATTTTTACAGTAACTAGTCAAAAAGTTTTGGGTGCGGAAATCTCTGAAATGAAAAAAATCGAAGCTGATCTGTTGTGGTAGAATTAACCAAGTTTGAGAATGATCTGATTCAGAATTAATAGTCGTTAAGTGCTTCATTGGTTTCTATGTTGGTGGTCAATTAGGAATTCTTTGGATGTAATTTGATTGTTTACAGTGTAACTTTTGTGTTTCTTCATGCAATGGTACTAGGTATCTAGATCTATTGGTGATGCGTACTTGAAGCGACCAGAGTTTTCTCTTGACCCTTCATTTCCACGATTTCACCTCTCAGAGCCAATCCGCCGGCCAGTGCTAACAGCAGTACCATCCATATACACTAGAATTTTGCAACCCAATGATAAATTTCTCATTTTCGCATCTGATGGGCTGTGGGAGCACTTAACGAATCAGGAGGCAGCTGATATCGTTTATAATAACCCACGAGCTGTATGTTTTATCTCTAAAATGCATCTTTGTTCATTTATCTATAAGATACTTGTGTCATTTTCTTCCCTACATTTTTTTAAATTTGTTTTAATGGCAGGGAGTTGCTAAAAAAGTTCTTACAACGGCTTTAAGTGTGGCAGCAAGGAAAAGGGAGATGAGGTATGATGATCTTAAGAAGGTTGAGAAGGGGGTTAGGCGATATTTTCACGATGATATTACAGTAGTTGTGATCTTTATAGACCATGAGTTGGTGGGGAAGAAGACTTGTGTTCCAGAGCTGTCAGTTCGAGGGTTCATCGACACAGTTGGACCTTCAAATTTTGAGATTCTTCAAGGAATTGATGCGAATGCAAGGTCTTTTATCTGAAACCTGAAATGTGGGAGAGCAAGTTGAGAAAGCTTTAATATACATTCCATGTTTTTGCAACATTTGATTGTTGTTTCTTTTTCTTTTTTAACATTTCGGTCTCTTTTCCAAGTATCATTAACCCAAAATTATGAGTCTAGTTTCTTTTACTCTGATAAGTGATAATCATCCCGATTTTTCTTTTATATTTTTTAAGATGTTGACACTCAGTTGTGTAATTTTATAGACTTCATTTCAATAATAAGGTTGTGCTTGGTCTTGATTTTGTTACCATGGAGTTGGGCTAAGCATCATATGGTGTTTTATTATTTCATTTGGAATTGTTTTTACCTTTTTTGTTTCATGAATCATGAGTGGGAAAATCATAATGCATTAAAATAATACAATTATTGGTGAAAAGAATCCTTGATTCAACCCAAACCAAATCAGTACCAATACATATCTCTTCTACTAACAAAATAATGTAAAGAATTGAATCGCCCCATACTCATTGTCATACATCATCAATAAAGCAAAAACACGAATGAAAAAAAATAAATAAAAAAAAAATTGTGCAACCACTTGATTAGAAGAAGCCGTTCCTTGATACAAAAGTTTGCTATATGTTTCCTCATCGAGTTTCTCTGTCCATGATTAGAAGCATTTTCTGTGAACAATTGATGGTCCAGACTCATCATACTCTGCCTTGGCAATCCACATCTGCACTCAACAGAGAAGCAAGTTTTGGAATCAAGTTTACTTTAACAGTTCAACTATCGAAAATTCGAAAGATAAATAAATGTAGACATAATACCTGCTGGAAGGTGCTGAGGGAAGCCAAAATGGAGCCTCCAATCCAGACACTGTACTTCCTTTCTGGTGGTGCTACCACCTTAATCTTCATGCTGCTTGGAGCTAATGCTGTGATCTCCTTGCTCATTCTATCAGCAATACCCGGGAACATAGTGGAGCCACCACTGAGCACAATATTACCATATAGATCCTTCCTGATATCGACATCACACTTCATGATGGAGTTGTATGTGGTCTCATGAATGCCAGCAGCTTCCATCCCAATCATGGATGGCTGGAAAAGGACTTCTGGACAACGGAACCGTTCAGCCCCAATGGTGATGACTTGTCCATCAGGTAGCTCATAGCTCTTCTCCACCGATGAGCTGGTCTTTGACGTCTCTAGTTCTTGTTCATAGTCAAGAGCAATGTAGGATAGTTTCTCCTTCATGTCCCTCACAATTTCACGCTCAGCAGTGGTGGTGAACGAGTAACCACGCTCAGTCAAGATTTTCATCAGGGCATCTGTGAGGTCACGACCTGCAAGGTCCAGACGGAGGATGGCATGTGGCAGAGCATAACCTTCATAGATAGGAACCGTGTGACTCACACCATCTCCTGAATCCAGAACAATACCTAAACAACAAACACATAAAGATCATAAAACATGTTAATAAAAACAAATCATCACTTCCATGTTGAGTTCACTTTAATCACCAACCTCTATAATTAAGCTTCTTGAACACCAAACAAAAGAATGTTAAAAAGAAAAGGCAGAAAGCCTTCTTCAACAACCTTATATAGCGAGTTCAATGAGATCAGAATGGTAATCATGAAGACAAATGATGTTTTCCAGGAAAATGAAACCACCCAATAAACTTGTAAAAACGGACTTCATAGCAACATACAAGATAGCAATGCCAATTATTTGAAAATATGTTCCATGATCTAGAAAATCTATGTGTTCTATATCTTTGTTAAATAACTAACATGAGGATACATACATATTGACAAGATCAAAAACTCAAATTTAATGAAATTCCTAAAGGCCCTGATTCGTTCAACAAGTTTCCATCACAATTTCAAATTTAATGCATCAAATTGGACAATAAAGAATTCCATAGCTTACCAGTAGTACGACCACTAGCATAGAGGGAAAGGACAGCCTGGATAGCGACATACATAGCAGGAGTGTTGAAGGTTTCAAACATAATCTGGGTCATCTTCTCACGATTAGCCTTGGGATTGAGAGGAGCCTCAGTGAGCAAAACAGGATGCTCCTCTGGAGCAACACGCAGCTCATTGTAGAAGGTGTGATGCCATATTTTCTCCATGTCATCCCAATTGCTGACAATTCCATGCTCAATCGGGTATTTCAATGTCAAAATACCTCTTTTTGATTGAGCCTCGTCGCCCACATAAGCGTCCTTTTGGCCCATACCCACCATCACTCCTGTGTGGCGAGGGCGACCTACAATGCTAGGAAATACAGCCCTTGGCGCATCGTCTCCGGCAAATCCAGCCTGACATCAAAATCATTCAAAACTGATCATCTGTAAAATTACTGGGGCAATTGATCTTCATCGGAAAAAAAAAAATTGATATTCTAAAATTTTAAATATGAGGAAAATGAAAAGATCTAATGAACTCTCATATAAATCGCAAGTAACCACACTAAATTCTATAAAAACGTATCGGATTTCGAATCTGTACCTTCACCATTCCGGTTCCATTGTCACAGACGAGAGGCTGGATATCTTCATTTTCCGCCATTTTCTATCGCCTGCTCCGATAAAGCAGATCCAACCAAAAAAAAAAAAAAAAAAAAAAACAATCAAATCGCAAGATCTAATTGTGCAAAATCAATTTCGTGAGAAATGCGTAGAGAAATCAAAATCAAAATCAAAACAAAAAAATGAATAATTAATTGGAAGATCAAATTTGAAGAACTACCTTAAAAGAAAATTTTCAATTTCTCTCGCTCTGTTTTTTGTTTCTTCGACTCTCTCTTCTCTCTTAACGGACTATGTGTGTGCGTTGTTAAGGTACCCGCCCTCTAGTTTTAAAAATAGAAGCTCGTGCAAATGAAATGAAATTCAACTTAAATTAACCTCAAATTCCATCTCCTTCAATCCTGACCGTCCTTTTCCAATGGACCCCTCTTCACCACTCCTATTCTTTGTGGATACAGCTGGCTCGCTTTCGGTTCTCTATTTTAAAGACGGATTTACCCTTCATCTCCATTCAAAATGCCTCTCCACTCCCTCTGCCATCAAACCAAGGGTAATATTGTAAACCATCAATTGTCTCATTATTCGACAACTTGTGATGTGAATCAATTCAATATATATTTCATGCAACAAGACAGTCCTTAACATGTACATCATAAGGTGGTTTGAGTCGTATCCCTTTCCCCAAGCTAATGTTACCGATTTCGTAATTACATTATCTTTTTAACGTCAACCTTTCATTCTATACATTTAAAAAATATATATATATTTCATCACTTCATTTAGATAAATCTTATTATTGCTTCAAAATTTTGGAATTATATTCATCGCATCTAAATCTTCACTAGTTTAATATTTTACAAGTCATATTACCATACATGATATGTATAGTTACAATAATAATTATTAGTTATTGAATTTTACTTTAAGGATCCATAAAAATCAAAGGTTGAAAAATAAAAATATTTACAACTAAAAGCATATTTCTTTCAAAACTATCCATTAACTATACAAATTTTATAAAGTAGCTACATTTTTTTTTTTAAAAAAAAAATAAATAAATTACACTGTCAATTGATATGTTTTAGTGTTAGTACTACTAACACTCCCAAGTATCATAGATTTGGGAATTTGTCTTTGTTATTCCGTAATTTTGTAACGATACATGAATGTTCAAATTTATAGCCCTCAAATTTTATAAGAGTATTCTTTCAAAACAAAACAAAAAAACTATAAGAGTATTAGTGATATATATATTTTTTATATATATAGAAAAGTATTAGTGGTATTTAAAATTTTAAAACAAAATGCAAATTAATTAGCTTGATTGTATAAACCTATTTCATAATTTTTTTAGGAGTGGTGCTATTGGCACACCCACTACTGAACTATTTATAATTTATTATTCTTTTTTATCCTTTATCAAATTACTTAAAGAGACATATAATTTTTATTAAAAAAATCTTGTACAAAGTAAAACTAATAAAACCCTACTTTTCTTATTTCAAAACCTTAATGACAATCAAATCACTAAATGTTTACTATTTTTTATTATATTTTCTTTCAGATCTCGATCTCATGTTTCCTATATTTAATATTTATTGATTTATTACTATTTTTGTTTATATTTTCTTTCAGATCTCGATCTCATGTTTCTCATGTTTAATAGTTATTGATTTATTACTATTTTTGTTTATATTTTCTTTTAGATCTGGATCGATGTTTTCCATATTTAGTATATACTGATTTTATTGTTTCACATGTTTGTTTTATTTTTCTTCTCAAATTCCAGATCCATGTTTGCTATTTTTTTTCTCTCTGTTTATTTTCTTTCAAATCTTGGCATACTATAATTTGTATCAATTATTTTGTATATTTTATTCCAGATCTTCCAAAGTTAGTTTAATGTTATTTAGAAAAAAATAATAACGAAATCGCAACCAAGAATACCTAATTTCTGACAAAACAAAACCATTGCTAAAAAAAAAAATCATCAGACGATTAATATCACACTCACAATCTATCATCAACAATCGAATACAGAAAGGAAAAAACAAAAAAAAAAAAAACATAAAATAAAGATAGTTTTACCACGAAATAAGAAGAAAAAACAAAGTTTTATGAATGAATATGAAAAAAACTATATATAAAGATTAGAGATGAAGTATATTTTTATTTTTATTTTTTTT
Organism: Acer saccharum; assembly: GCA_030490815.1. Taxonomy (NCBI): domain Eukaryota; kingdom Viridiplantae; phylum Streptophyta; class Magnoliopsida; order Sapindales; family Sapindaceae; genus Acer; species Acer saccharum. The sequence goes on from CM059875.1 coordinate 24,493,406, forward strand.
AAACCATTTAATTTTATATAATTAAATCAAAATTTAAAAAATTAGGACATAAATAGTTTAGTAGTAGGTGTGTCAATAACACCACTCTTTTTAGAATCATTTATTAGGTTGGAAAAAATAGTAAATTTGAATTTCTCAAATACCCTTAGATTGAGAGAAATATACAGTTGGGATTTAGTTGTGAATGAATAGATAAAACAGGGGTAAATTAGTCAAAAAAAAGAAGAGAGAATTTGTAATATAAAATGGTTTATTGGCTCTCACTTTATTGTGGGGGTTGAGTGCATGTAATTATTCATGGAATTGATGGAAAAAGAGCAAATGCCAACTCAGCATTCTGTTTGCAACTGTCTAGAGATCATGTTGGCATGTTTGTTCAGGTGTGGTCACTTACACTAACACCTGTCTTCTCCACCTTCACTATCGGTCAAAAACTCACCCAAAGGAAAAAGTCAAAAATCAAACGGTGGATGATCCTAATATTGGTGCCATGCATTTCCACCAACAAACCACACGACGTGGTCACCTTTCACTCGACACCCCAATTTAAAGTTGACCAAATCCTTATTTTTCTGATTTACTTTTTATTTATTTTTTTCAAAATAACCCTGGATTTATGGAGAAGGAAGGAACGAAGAACATTCATTTGCGGACAACGATGTGACAATGTTTTTATTTTTGTTTTTATTATTTATTATTTTTTTACCTTCTTCTGTTTATTACAGTCGGATCGCACATCACCTCTTAGTAGAGATGGTTGTGCACCTCCCTTCCACTCATAGTGGTCAAGGGTTCGAGTTCTACCATATATATTTTACAAGTATGTGCAAGGAGTTGTGTGGAGAGTTTTCTTCCGGTTTGTAGGAGCATCCCTCTATTTGATTGTGAGAGTTGTAGTCCATATGTAACATCTCCCCAATAGTGTGAGTAGTATTCCGGGCCGTTCTTATAGGGTCTGATTAATCTCACCGGATCCCGACAGTAATTGTATTTCAAAAAAAATAAAAAAAATTATTGCAGTCGGATCAGGGGTCCATCACAGGAAATATCTACTTAAAATGTTTATTGTGAGCCAAAACAGACCGGTGTGGGGGTTAGGATGAGCCCTTAAAAAAATAGTAAACAAAAAAATAATTAATTAAGGGATTAATTTTATTTCCTACTCAATGTAGAAAAAAATTTATCAAGCTCTTTATCAACATCAACGATTAGTCTTCAAATTAAATATGTTTGAGTGAATATTATGGCTTAAAATATTTTATTTTGTTACTTGAAAAAATGTTTTGCAATTTTAGGGTTATTGTTAAATATAGTTAATGAGATTTTAAGAGTAATCCAATTTTAAATTTATAAAGTAATGATATTATTAAATGAATTTCATTAAATTTCTCAGAACATTATATTAGTGTATTTTGAATGAATCAAACTAATATAATAATATATATAAGAACATTTTATAATTTAATTAATGTTTACATTTCATGCTTCTCTAATAATTTGTTTTGACTTTTTAAAAATAAAATAAAATTTGGTAACGTATTCATTTAGAATATACATTTTACGGGGACGTCTCACTACGTCCTCCTAACTAGTTGATATCGATGTTCAGTAAAAATAAATAAATAATTCTAACCCATCATAGTCTTCAATCCTGGTTATGTCCCTGATGTTAGGACTCGAAATCCCCCACAATTAACATGCAAGGGAAGGTGCATTGCCACGTGCTAATTAAGAGGTGATTTGCAGTTATTACAATATTTAATGATTGAAAAAATAGGCTTTGTACATAATCTCATTTTATTTTTTTAAGTTTGACATAATCTCAATAGACACACGATAGTAGTGTAAGTGGAATGGGCATATTATTAGACGGTTAGACCAATTTAGCCATGATCTTTTTCGATTTAGTTTCAAAATTATAGTCTTGGAACTTCTTTTATAGTTGCATGATTGGATTTTAAGGGGGAAAAAAATACCTTGCGGTTTGGAAATTAGATAAAACGAGCTTGGTGGTGTTCAACAATAGAGGTTTTATAGAATTTCGAAATCAAATGACCGTTTTAAAGCTAATAATTTAAACCGCTGGATAATGTTAGACATCCAACACTTTTGTCCAACACTTATATCCAACTGTTGATGTGTCAATTGGTGAGTGGATACATGGATAAATCATTATTAATGTGTATTTACTCACCAATTGACACATCAACAGTTGGATGCAAGTATTGGACAAAAGTGTTGGATGTCTACTATTGTCCTAAACTACTAGGTCACAAAAGTTGACATGATTATTAATTTAATGAAATGAATGAGATTCCAGAAAGTGATTGACCCGAAAAGAGTCGTTGATCAAATTGTTGATTTGATTTTGATGGTTATTGTTTCCTTGTGATCAGCCTGCTTGAATGGGTGTTTAAGACTTAAGAGGGAGCAAATTAAATGACATTAATTATAATTAATTAATTAATTAGGTTTGGAAATTGGAAGGACTTTATTCATGTGAAAAACTAAGTATGTTTATGATGGTTTGGCCCCGCACGTACGCAAAAGATGAACTTTATTGAGTGATGTCGCTAGTAATCCAGCTACCAACTGCTAGGAATCGAAACTTTCTTGTTAAAAGTTGACGACAATAAAATGTGTTGTGCATATGCCTCCCCAAAAAGTGCTTTCTTCTACCATCCTTTTACATGTATTGCTTGCTTTCTTCTACCTTCTTTTTACACGTATTGCTTTCCTTCCTTATACTATTATATTACAAAGCCTACAAGCATCTCCAATGCTATTATGTATTTGGAGAAAATTGAGTACAACACTGCCTCATAGGGTTAGTTTGGTATTACTGTAATTTTTTTTTTTAATCACTGTTAACTATGCTGAAGAAATAATCAACTGTGAAGTTAATTAGTAGATGTTTGATTAATTGTACTTTTAAAACTACTGTATAGCTCAAAAACGCGCAGTATATTTATGTTTGGTAATTTTATTACAGAAGTTCTGAGATTAGTTACAATGACTAAATAGACATAATTTTATAAATCAATATTTAAGTATAATGTTTAAATTAGAAAAAATTTTCCATAAGAACAATAAAATATATTTTTTAAAGATTTTGTAAATCAAATCAAATATTTGAGTAGAATGTTTAATTTTAAGATGAAATAAAGTATATAAATGATTTTAACTTGATTTCATAAGGATAATAATGATATTTTAAAAGATTCATTAAAAGCTGAAATAGATTATTTCATAATACTTTAAAAAAGTAACCTCTCACATAATTCTCAAAATCACTGTCAAAATTTGCCAAAATTATCAATTAATCACTGTTGGAAGTTACCAAACATCAATTTTAGTCAAAATTATCAAATAAACTGATTTTAACTTTTCAAGAACAATACCAAACTAGCCCTATGATAGTTAGATAATAAAGTAGAAAAAACCTCTTCAATGCGATTATCTAATTTGAATATGAAGGTGATGCGGCAAGCTTTTTTTTTTTTTTTTTTTTTAAGAGAATATGAAGTTAAGTTTCTAAGAGCATCTCCAATGTTATACCAAATTATTATGTCAATGCTAAAATTTAGCACAGGGTGCAAAAACCATCTTCCAATATAGTGCCAAATGATGTGCCAAATTTGGCATATGCTATATTGTGTGCCAAATTTTTTAATTACAAACTATCATTATCTTTTTAAGGAGGCAGGGGGAGTGGTAGTTGCCGGACGATGATTTATATTTATCTATAAATATAAAAAATGTTAATGATATATTGACAGTTAAAAACTGTCAACAATCCTTAATGGTTAAAAACTGAGTCAGAAAAACTAATAATAACCAATCCTAGATATCAATATTGCTATATGTCATGGCATACAACATAGCTATCATAGATAAAGCAGTCCTAAGCAATAACTATCACAATACAACACCCAATCATTCAACACAAATATCTTAATCTTGTATTTAAAATCTAATCTAGATGCATATAAGTAATAAATGAGATTTCTTGATTAAGAAAGAACATAAAAATGGATTAAATGGTGTTCATCTTGCCAAGTCATGTGTGTTGAAGAAAACTCAAGCATGGATGCATCCTAGATGAAGCTAGATGATGCTAGATGAAGTTTCATGCTCATGGAAATGGTTTTGAGTGATTAAAGGTGAGTTCTTTGAAAGATTTTATCTCTTGAAAATTTTTAACTGTCAATAAATGTAATATTTTCTTGTAGTGAATATTCTGTGAATTTATCTAAAATATTTAATGTGATAATTTTTTTTTGAAATATCAATCAAGATTTGTTTCTCCCTTTACATATAATAAAACGTACCATTATAGATGTTAGTTACATTTTCTATATATGATATAAAAATTTATATTTTTTTCATTGCATACAGATAGTCGGAGAGGGGATGGATATCCATATTTTAATTTGGGGATTCCTCGAATCTGCTCTACTTACTTAGAAATGAGGATATATATCTAAAACGGATACAAGAATGGATATTAGATTATCTATCCCAAATCCGCTCCATTGGCATCTCTACTTAAATCACTTCTCTAGCAACCCCATAGAGAGATTTAAAGACACAAACGATCTTGAAGGAAGGAGATTGCATCGTCGCTGTATCAACTAGGTAAAAGATTCACTCTTTTGATAATTGAAATATATCTAGATTTCATTTATTTTAGATAATGGAAAAAAAAATTGAATTAAATATCATCACTGTTGTGTTAATCATATACTTGGACGCTTGCATGTCAGGATGACAATTGGGAAAATGGGGATGAATATTGGTTCCCTCATCTTCATCCCATCCCTATTCGGGGGAATAGTGGATGAGGGAGTTTGTGGGGAGGTGTCTCCATCCCTCCCCGTTTCCCTCATTTCCCTGGTTACCCTAACACCCAATCTCATATTTTTCCTCCTTTTTACATGTTTGACCTTATTTGACTTTAAATTTAAAAATAATCTAATGTAATAAAATTTACTCATTCAAATTCAAATGAAAAAAATAAATAAATTATTTCATGAAAAAAAGAAAAAAAGAAAAGAGAAAGCCAAATTGTTGTATGAAGCCAACTATTTAGGTTAGAATTGAAATTTAGGATTTATAACTATTTATACCTAGGGTTAAAATGAATAATTGGAGAAAATGAGGGGAAAATGAGAAATGAAGATTATATAAAATCAAAGAGAATGTACATGTGTGTGTTGTGAGAATTGGTTTGTTGTGTGCTTAATCTGTATAGTGCTTGTGTGTGAAAACTTAAGTTGAGTGACTGAGTGTTGTAAGGATTGGGAAACACTAAAACAGTACACTTGTGAGTGCCTGTCAAGAAAGGTTAGTTGGCTGGACAGGGTTTCAGCAATTACACGAAGTAAAAATCCTATTCCCACTTGGGGAGGATTTATTTCCCCAAAATGGGGGTGGGAATGGGGATTTGAGGAATTGGGGCTCATTGGGGGGGATTGTTATCCCTACTTGCATGACTCATTAACAAAAAGAAATAAAAAACAACCATTCAGATTTCAATCAAAATTATGTAAGTTAATAATTAAACACCGTATTTATAATAATAATATATAGTATAAAGTAGAATAAGATTGAAGTCACTTTTTATGAGAATCTGGTGTGGAATTGATTTGTTGTTATGAACACTTTATTGGTGAGAATGGTTCTGATCATTTGGTTGGTACAAGATTGTTGTTGCTATACGTTTATTTCTTGATTGCATTTAATGAGCATGCAGTTGGTTTTGTAGATTGATTAGTTTGTTTATTTCTTTGAAGATATATATGCTCTCAATGGATCCTTATAAGTATCAAGCAGTAAATCAAGAAGAGGTTAGTAAATTCAACTCCTCCGATCATTTGGTTAATTGTTGCATGCAAGCATTTAATTTATTTGTGTAGATTAATTCGTTGCAGAACTCCTCGTATTTCTATAACTTGAAGCCTACTCCTCAAGGTGATCAAGAATGTAGCATGGATTGGAGAAATGAATTGCTGCCCCATTTACGCGAAAAGGTCGTCAGCAGGGTAAGGGAGACTTTAGAAAAGCATTTTCCTTGCTCCATCTCAGTCTCAGAGGAAGTAAGTGAAAGAATTATGAAAATGGCTATAAGGTTCGAGGAGAAGGTATTTTCTTGTGCCTCAAGTTGGTCAGATTATTTGCGCAAAATAAGTTTGAAGATGGTCTCATTGAAGTTCAAGGGTCCATATGCGATACGTGATTCTGCACCACCATCCAACTATGTTCATGATAGCAACAAGCCTCCTGATTCAGCTTAATTATTCTTTTTGCATGCCAGTAGTAGTTTGGTAATTGGGATTTCATTTTCTAAATTTCGTTAGTGGGATGTGATTTTGAAAACGTACCTTCAATTGTGTTAAATTGTTCTCTTAATTATTTAATTAAAACAGTTTGCAATAAGGCTAATAGTTGTTGTTAACAACTGTGATTTCAGTTTTATTTTCACCTAGCTAATATTTGAAAATCAAGATAGAAAAATCAGAGAGAATCAAGAGGTGCAATTTTTCTGTGTTTTCCCACTCAATTTCAAGTATATACTATATACAAGTATACAACTTAGTTTTTATCATCAAATGAGATATAACTATAAGAAACAACTAGAAATAACCGATATATATATATATATATATATATATATATATATATAGATCATGGAAATGCATGGCACATATGGATCACAAAACCCGACTTATATGGACCAAGATCTTTTTCTTAATTTTTCTTAACTAAAGCCTCCAATAGTTCATTTTTCTTAATTTTTTAAGATTATAATAACAATGCGTGACATATTTAATTTGATTGTAATAAGATTTGTCCGAAATATATTTCTTATTTTAAAGGTTTATATTTTTTTTGTATCATAAATATATTTTTTTTATTGAATTCAGATATAACATTAGAAAATACGTGATATATTGAAAAATATTAGAGGGAATAGCCCTTTCTAACCATATAATTAAGGGGTTTTTTTTTATTCTTAACATGTATTAGTGTTTTCATTATTCTTACTAAACAATTAACTGAAGAGACAAAATTATCCATACTTTTTCTATTTATTTTAATTTTTTAAAACTAATTTTCTTTAAAATAAATTTTTTTTTTTTTTTTTTTTTAAATTATTGAAGGTCATGTAGGCATCCAATGGAGATCTGCGTGACCTCCGATGGAGGTCACTAGCCACACACAAAAATAAAAAAAATAATAATTGGGAAGAAGGAAAAAAAAAAAAAAAAAAACTGGCATGTTTAGTTTTGTTTTTTTTGTTTTTTTTTGTTTTTGTTTTTTTGTTTTTTTTGGATTAAACACACTAGGAATTATACATGCAAGAACCTTAGCATGTTTAATCCTTAAAAAAAAAAAAATCTAGATTAAACACACCACTGGAATTTTCTTTCTTCTTCTTCTTCATTTTTTTTTTTTTTTTGAATTAAACACGCTGGATTTTAAACACACATATATTAAATACGCTATGAATTAAACACACATAGATTAAATATGCTGGGAATTAAACACACCACTGATTTTTTTTTTTTTCTTCCTCTTCATTTTTTTTTAGAATGGAAGACCTTCAATGGAGGTCAGCAAATGGAGGTCTGCGAGACCTCCGATAGACCTCCAATAATAATAGTTAACAAAAATAAATAAATAAATAAATAAAAGGTATTTTTATTTCAAAAACCATTAAGGTTATTCCCATCCAAATAGTGGATTGTTTTGTAAAATCAATTAAAACATTAATGTCGGCTAAATATAATAACTCCACTAATTTTATGGCTAATTTCAAATTTTACCCAAAATATTATTTAAAAGTAAACATTAGCCTTTAGGTGGAGAGGAGAGATTAAGAGTAATTTTTAGCTTAATTAGAAAAAAAAAAAAAAAAACCATAGTAATTTATAGCTTAATTGAACTGAAAATATAATTCAATTACTCCCCAAATAGTTCTTGTAATACTTTTAAAAAATTACAAATTTTTATGAAATAAAAGTTATCATTTAATTACAAAACTTAGCCTAAGTGAGGCTTTAACAGACTCAATTGAGGCCTTAACAAGTGGAATCCTATCCTTGTCCTAGTTCGGTCATTTTTTTTTTTTTTTTTAGTATTATAACTATTACAATATGATTGTCGGGACCTACTGATACTAGATAATACATATGCGCAGTGGTGGAGTTAGAGATTTTATTCAATAGGGGTTTGGTTATAACATACTAATGTTTTAAATATAAATAATAATGTATATATATAAAAAAGATGAAATAGTTAAAACAATTTATTTATTTATTTTGACTTCGGGGATGTGAGATTTGAACTTCAGACCTTAACATTTATTGAGTTGCGTTACCACCGGGCTATGCATGTGACTGACCCAGAAATTTATATCATTAAAGATAATAATAATTACTGTTAATATGATTTTTTTTTTAACCCGAAGAAGTTTATATACAACAAAAACAATTCACACATAATTGAAAATGTTCTATTTTAAAAATCTTTCATAATAGCCTCTATCAATTTTATTGAAAATAATTTTCTCTACATGTGCAAATTTGAAATTATGCATCCACTGCTCTTCTATTTGATAATGTAGTCGATACAATTTTTATTTTTCCATAACATAAAATTGATTATTAAACTAAGACATGCTACACAATTTATTTATTTTAATAAAAAAAATCACATAAAATTGATTATTAATCTTTCATATTTCTTTGGAAAAATGATGATTTAGTTTTGAAACTTGCATATCATTAATAGCCAAAAACAAATCAACATGATAACAATGGTGAAAGTTGATTGATAAATTTGTCATTAAATATTACGGGCTTTAGACTTAAGTAGTTACTATTTTTTAGATAGATTTAGATCCAATTAAGTTATTTGAATGAGCTTAAGTTGTTATTAGTTAGCCTTGAGCTCCCACCAGACATCAATTGCCTTCGCCCTTATATATGCGGTCTAAATATCTATTCCTATAAATCATAATAAAACTCCTTAAACATGTTTTTTAAAATACTCATGGTGAGCTTTGAACCCCTCACCACCGATATTAAAAAGAGGTGTACCACCATATGTGTTAAGAGGTGATGTGTCAGAATACAAGTAATCTGGTTCTATTTTTTGGGATTTTGGATTTGAATTTAAATTGAAAGCTTTTATGACCTAATTTGAAATAAAAAAAATTATGGTGTCCATGACTCCATTCGATAATTTTATTCGAATTTTTCCATACCAGCTTTAGGATATTTAAAAAAAAAGAAAAGGAAAAACCCATTATTATATCGAGAAAATTGGTGAGATTATGCTTTTATTTGAAATTAACTTTTCGATTAGATTATGCTTTAATCAATGTTATTTTAGGGGGTAAGGGGCGTAGTTCAGCTGGTAGATGGACGAGTTTAAGGTAAATACCTGATCTGGATATCTAGATAGATAGATACTATAAAAAAAAAAAAAAAAAAAATGTTATGTTAGTAATAATATATATTTTTTAATAAATCATACGTATCGATGAAAAATATTTTGAGGGCATTAGAGCCACCATAAACATAAATGAATGGATGAGAGTGTTGCTACGTCATTTGGGCACCAAATTTGGACAAAGTAGCATTACTCTAAACATATTTATGAACTAAAAAAGAGATTAAGCCCATTTGTTATTGTTTTGAAAAGTTAAAATCAATTTATTTAATAAATAGGTTACAATAAACTTAATTTTTTTTAACTTAACATCTGAATCACTCATTTGTTTAATAGGAGATATTGAAGTAAAAAATTAATTCACAATCAAGAGGAGTTAGTGTAATTTAAGCAAAATATAATGTTGGAGGTGAAAAGTGAAACCCTTTGAAACTTATGAACGAGCGAGGTCCTCCGATTAAAGCTGGATGCTTTGAGCAATCTCAATCTCAATCTCTGGTTGATTTCCAAAAATGAGCGCGATGAAGGCAGCAATTTTCAATCCACAAAGCCACCTGATTCACATGAGGGCTGCTCTCTTCCATTCAACTCCTGTCCTTGAACGTAAAAGACGCAATCATTGGCAATCATTTGTCAGTCTCTCTCTCTCTTTTCCTTTCCTCGTATAATGTTTTTTTTTTTTTGGTTGGGTTTCGTTTCATTCTGTGTATATTTTGCCTGGTTTTGGTTGACATTGATTTCCTTTTTCTTTCAATGATGTATAGAAGCAATGTTACTGCTGTCCTTATATTGGCTTGTTTAATCTATTTGATTGGTGACAAGTAAAGAATTTGAATTATTTACTGTCTTGTTTTCTTCAGTTTTTGGTATCAGGTCAAGGAAGAGCTTGATTTTAAATAGGTCAAGTAGAAGTCTTTTGTAATACTGGTCCAAATATAACAGCTAAATGTATAAAATTTTGTGAATTGTTCTGAATATTTTAACTTTAAGCATCAAAATGATAACTGGAACCGAATAGAGAAAACCCGTCAATGTTACCTCATATTTAATTTTGCTTATTCAAACTGAGGATCTCATTGTGAAGCAGTCAAGCAAAATATTGAAAGTTTTCAGTATGAACCTAACAATGTTGTCATGGGAAATGTATGCACAGTTAAATATAGATTTATTAGAAACCGGAAATTATATATTTTACTTTTATGTAAATCAAGCCTTCAAGGCATGTGTTTGGAGATTCTAATTCCTGATAAGCAGTTTGTGTGTTAGTATTTAAAATGAGGAACAATGGAGGATTTTAAACATTTAGTTTATTCATGCATAATGAAGGAATTATAGCAGTAATAGTAAATGACTAAATGGTGTTGCTTACGGTTACTATAACATATAAGAGGATGTTCAGTAAGAACATCAATTGAGGTTTGAGAGAAACATAATTTTTGCATAAGATATGTTTCTAGATACAGCAAAATGGAAAAACAAGGTTTCCTTTGTTGAGTAATTGGGATTGGAATATTTAAGCTAAGTTTTAGTAAGAAGTGATGAGGAAGAGCATAGTGCATATATGTAGTATACCTTAGATGAGACTGTACATCGTCTTTTATTTATCTGTTAGCTGGTTGGTAACTCCTGAACAAGATGTTATTTTTGTTTGGATCTCTTAAAACATCAAACATGCTTTTAAATTGGCGTTGTCCACTATGTGGCCAGTTTATCTTTCAAACTATGTGTATGTGGGTAACTTGGATCGTATATTATGTCTTCTTACCAGTTCTAGACTTCTAGTATTATTTTAGGTTTTCTTTCAATGCAGTTTCCAGTAAATCAAACATACTCGTCTTCTAATCAATATTTTAGGTAACTTGGGTAACTGTGTTTATGTTGATTTCCTTTTCAGTTTCATGATTATAATACTGTGTACTCTGTTTCTTTCTGATGTTTAAGGAAAATTTATGTGTTATTCAAATTGTTTATCTTTCAAACTATGTGTATTTGGGTAACTTGGACCGTATCTCTTCCTACCAGTTCAGGTATTATTTTAGGTTTTCTTTCAATGCAGTCTCCAGTAAATCAAACATACTCGTCTTCTTATTAATATTTTTCTACTTTATGTTGATTTCCTTTTCAGTTTTTTGATTATAATACTCTGTACTCTGTTTCTTTCTGATGTTAAAGGAAAATTTATGTGTTATTCAAATTGTTTATATGCAGAGATCTCATGAACATTCCAACTCATATTCCAAAAGGTTTAGAAAGATGCAATCGAAAAAATCATTTTTGAATAATATTAGTGCATATGCAGAGCACTTGTTTCAGGTTGGTGCAAGTTGTTAAGTTGTTTTATTATATATTTATCATGATGGACGATTGTGCTAGTATTTCTGTGTCTGGTGGTCTTGTAAATGGTTTATGGTTGCATTGGTTGCTAGTTAAAGTACACAGCAGGGTTTTTAAACTTGGAGTTCATGCATCATTCTCTCTTGGCTTGCTGCTGTTAGAGACTCTTGTTACGTGATTAATTAACTGCCTAATAGACCTCATCAAAATACACGGCAATCCAGTAATTTCTGGCAATCTAACTAGATGTTTTGTAGATTTTCACTTATGCTTTTTTGTTAATTTGCATGTTGGAATGTGAGAATTCTGACATTTCTTGGATTCTGCTTTTCTAATGAAGTTAATTTCATTGACCTCTGTTGAGGTCAGACCTAATCACAGCATGGTATGGTTTCAGAATTCTTCAAAAAATTCACCTGCTGTTTCATATGATCATATCTGTTAAAAAAGAGTTGCCTTTTGTTTTAGGTGAACCAATGAAAAGTGATATATACCTTAATCTCTCTTAAATAGTAATGCAGGTACTTTAATGTCAAAGTTGTGTGATAATAACTGAATACCCTAAACCCTAAACCCTATAAATAAATAAATGAAATGAAATGATAAATATAAGGTATGCTGACAATTAGCTTTAGATGATTAACCCCCATTCTCATTCAAAGTGCCTTGAATTGTCTTATAACCCTTTCTCTTCACCAAAACTCTTGCCTCGACTGATATATTAATCTCATTTACATGGTTGTTCCCACATGATATAGCAATATGAAACTATGGAATAAAACACTAAAATGAAGGCTATTGAGTAGGTAAAAATATGGGGAGATTGTGGTGCCAGATACAAATTTGTGAGCATGGGAATAAAAAAAATAAAAACAAATAAAGGAAGCTGTGGAAGCAAAAAATGCAGGCGGACAAGTGTCAGTTTAGGCAGCAAAACTTCTGCGAGATGCCTTGCAGATGCAGATTTATAGTTATAGCTAGGATACTACTTTCATACAAGCTGTCTTGGAGAGGCACTTTCTATTAGGCCTTGGACCCAATTATCTTTATGAATCCCTACTTTTTCTCTCTTTGCGTAGTGTGGAATTAAACAGTGACCCTTGAACCCGTACACCTCCTGATTTGAATTTCTATCTTGAGCATTAGATCTCAAGAGAAAAACCGTAGTTTTTGAGTTTAAATACCCTTTCTTTTCGTTTAACCTAATTCTTTTGTTAGAAGTTTGATATAGAAGACATGTAAAAGCATGAATCGTTGGGTCCTTGAAACTCAAATTGTTAGATTGCTTGGATATAACAATCATGTGAAGTTGAATCTACATTGGTTTGCTGATTGCTTGAACATGAAATCATATACATTCTAGCTTCATGTTGTCCTTTGAATTGATGAGGATGCTAATGTTATAGACACCCACTATGGTTATTAATTAGTATAATGAAACAATTTTGAGTAGATCTTATGAAGGAATAGAGAGTGCTCTTTCTCTCTCTCTCCCCGTCTTTTATGGGATGGCTTTTGATAATCAGAATCATAGAAAAGCCCTTTCCTAGTCTTGCATAATGATAAAGAAGTCTTTGATGATACCATCCATTTTGTGATGCTGTGTCAAGTGATTAATTTCTCTGGAAATTAATTACCGATGAATACTTTTGCCTTTGGAAAGTGGAAAATGCAAATAAATTTATGGAAGTGCGTGCTCGTAATTCTCATGTAGGTGATTTGATACTAAAGGAATAGCTAGATCTTTCAAGAAGGAGATATTAATAGCTTTTGGGATAGAAGAGAATTCAAATATTGGCGCCACTTTGGGTTTTGGTGTTAGTTTTTGGGGATACATATTTTTTTTCTTTATTCATCTCAATTGGGCAGGGGTTGTGGCGTATGGGTTAAGGTTGTCTACCGCTGGAGGTGTGTTTTTTGTCTTGTAAAGCTTTTTAGGTTGGTTAAACTGAAGAATAGGTTGGTACAGTAACTATTTTGTTGTTTCTGTATTGTTTTTGGAGCTCATATAGTAGGCATATTTGGCCCCTTCAGTAGAATGCTGGTTCACTTTTGTAATCTTTCTTTCTGGTTCTAATTCAATAGCAAATGTTCAGTTTCATATAAAAAAAAAGTACTTAAATTTTCTGGAATTATCAAGTCTTTTGCTGTGTAATGTTTTTTGGTATAAAAGCTAGCTTATCATGCATTAGTGTTTATAATCACTTTTGGAATTTACACTTTTTGAATCCTATAGCAATAGTGTGACTTAATCTGACCTTTTATGTGATGATATTTGCTATTTATCCGTTCACAACATGTATGCTTGTTCTGAAAGTAGGAGACAGGAAGAAAAAAGAAAGATCATGCTAAATGTATCTGTCAAGAAATCTCACAGATCTATTCTGATAATTCATAACTTGTTTCTTTGTATTGGTTTCATATTCTAAATGTTGCTGTGCATGACTATGCTATCAAGGTGCTGGGCTAATTACTAATCTAGAAAACTGAACTTATGGAATTTCACACTGGGATCTGTGAATAGCTGAATTATTGATATTTATCATTGTAATGAAGCTTCTGTTCTAAAGGGTTTCGACCGTTTTACGGCAATTGTTTCTGTGTTTCCAGAGCTGGAAGGTTGAACTTGATGAGGATGATCCATCTTCAAGCAAAGGCACATCATGGTTTAATAAGCAGTATGTTAGACCTGAAAGGGGTGCGGGAAGGGGTGAGGGACGCCATCACCGAGATAGAAGTAAGGACACCTGAAAGACTTGACTCCATAATACAACATTTCTATCTTGTAGACTTAAATCAATGCTCACTTACCTCTTGACATATTAGAGAAAGTTGGAACATCTGTTAAATGGTCCACATATAGATCAGTGCCTAGGTTGGTTGTTCTATATACTTCTGTGGGCTGTGGAGATGAAAAACCTGAGAGATGTGCCTACATGTTCCCTCATCTGTTAGATGATTTGTTTAATTGTGAATGTAGTTTCCCATTTAAGCCTCTAAACAAATCATTCTGTTAACTTCTCATGGCTATGAACATGTATTTTTCTGGGGGTTAAAAAATAGAAATGCAGTTGTATGTGGATAATCTTCACTTCAAGTCATAACAGAAGCGCATTAAATATTCTGTTGCAACAAAATTCATATCTTTTTTGCTTCTCTGGGGTTGCTTAGAAATTTATGCATTTTGAACCCTTGATTAGGAGGTTTCCAGTTTTGTGAAGATGAAGATGAACTGGATTTTGATGTCGACAGAATGTTCAGATCTTCATTTGGCCTTGGATCTGGCTTTGGCAGGAAGCAGCACTTCTATTGGTCTTTCATTGATGAAGAGGATATTAAATGGAGGAGCTCATTTAGATATGGTAATGATTACGGGAATAATGGGAACAGGAGATTCCGAGTTGAAGAGGAGGATTACGAGTACTCATCAACAGAATCAGAGAGTTCAAAGTCAGCCATGTCTTCGTATAGGCAGGCTCTTGGACTAAGTGTTTCTGGTCCTCTAAAACTTGAAGACGTTAAAAATGCGTAAGTTCTCATATTTTATTCTTTCCGGGCATCACTGTTGTCAGTTGTCAGATCTTCATCTGCTTCTCCAATTGCAGATATCGAGCCTGTGCGCTGAAATGGCATCCAGATCGTCACCAAGGCTCCTCCAAGGTACTGATATTCTCTTTATAGGAAAAGTGATGCAAGTTCATTTCATGTTACAAGGAATCAACTGCTATCTTGATGAACAGGTTGTTGCAGAGGAAAAATTCAAGCTCTGCAGCCAAGCATATCAATCTATATGTGATAAACTGGCAGTGAATTAAGGATTTTCCAGATCATGAGAAGTCTGAACGACTCATTGCAGTTCTCATGGCATACCAGTAGAAGTAGATGTAAGATGGTTACAACAATTAGACAGAATTTTGTAGTTTAGAGTTCTCAGAAATGGTGCCTGAATAATCAGAATAGTTTTTCTCCCAATTGTTGTTCTGTTCTGTGCAATATTTATCGAATAATGGAAATGGGGTGCGATATTTCCAATCCCATATTTATTAATGCAGCATATTCTTAATTTACATGTTTGTTGCCATTGAAAATGTATTGCATTAGAAACAAAGAAGAGGAGAGATTAGAATAAATAAAACAATAAGATTGCAATTAGTATTAAAGTTTACAACTTTTAAGGCCAGACTTGATCATCGATAGAAAGCCTTGAATCTTCTTGAACAAGTTCAAGTAGTTGTACTGGATATAAGTCGATGTTGTTAGGCTGATTTGTGAATGGTTTTCGGATACTACTACTAGGCATAGCAGTAGCAGTAGCAGCAACACTTGTAGAGAGCAGTTTCTTGACAATAGCAGAATTTGGGTTCTGGAGACGAGCAAGTTCAGAGAGCAGGAGCAGCAGAGAAGCCATGTAATAAATTTAGCAGAAAAAGGTTTTTCAAGTAGAGCAGATGAGTTTGGAATTGGTGGTTTGGTTGTGAATATTCTTTACTATATATATAGGAAATTAGAAACCCATTGATTCTGTTTGATGGATTTTGTTGGAAGAAACTAGAAATAGAAAAAACCAGGGATTTCACAAGCCATCAGTTTCAACTTTTCTGTGTCTGTTGCGATGCAGCTGCTTTAGTGCCCACTTTTTTACATTGGGACCGACGAAGACTTGCATAGGTTTGACATATCTCACAAATATATTTTTTAGTAGACAATTTTAACCTTCACTTACCCGCTAATTACAAATGAAATAATAATATCGACATCGTGTCATCGTGATGCTTTCTTTCAAAGTTTCAATCCTATAAAATATCGACAATTCGACATACGGAGACAATTTCAAGAATAATCCAATACAAAATTTTCAATCCTATAAAATATTGAAAATTTGTTTTTAGCTATTAATAATCATGTTAAAGTTGCAATTACCCATATACCCTCATTAAAATGATTTTACATTTAGCTTCGTATATGATTTTACGTTTGACTTCAAAAATGAAAAAAATAATAGAAAAAGACGAAGCAAGTGTATGGAGGAGTATTTCGATAATTTAGTGGCTATGAGTGAAATGAATTTTTACCATTTAATTAGTGATGATTAAAATTTTGTTTGTGATTGAAAAGAAATTTCATATATTTCATATGATCATTTTCATAAATTCTTAATATATAATACCTCATATGTGACGATTCTCTTTAACTAATGTTCAATTCAAAGCATTCAAACCAACTCTTTAAGACTTTTCTATATTTGTAATTGGTTTTGTTAAATTTCATTACTCGTATGTTTTATGTGTGTATGAGAAGTGATGTATATGTCTTTTGGGTTGTGATGTCCATTAGTGTGTGTATATATATATATATATGAGATTCATCTCATCTTTTTAACTTCACATTTGGATTCTCTAACACTCACCTCGCATGTAAGCACGAGTTGACTTTGATGGGCCACCCATTTTTAGTTTTTTAATTTGCCGTTTGACAGAGTTCGACCTAGACCCATGATGACGTTAGTCAAAGGCTTTGATACCATATTAAATTTTGATACTTGTATATTTTATGTGTTTATGAGAAGTAGTCTTACAACTTTAAAACTATTCTCTTGGTTGTGTGCCATCTACTAGTATATATACCCTTCTCCTGTGATGTGTGTTTTCAATGTGAGATTCATATCTCATCTTCTTAGCTTTTCATGTGGGTTTTCTAACATGTTAATGTTAATGTTAATGCTACTATATATTTTATGGGAGTGATTGCTTGCGTCTACTATAAAGATCTATAAAAATCAATTAGTTTTAATGGCTTGCAATAATTTAGTATTGGTTTTAATAAAATTTGTGTTGACGAGTAGGGACTAGGGACGGAGCAAAAAATTGTTTCCAACGGCTGTGTCATAAAATAATGAGTTATATTAATATGTATCTTAGAATGTATGTTAAAAGAATAAAATAAAAATAAATAAATAATGTTAATGTGTAATTGTTTATCCATTTATCAATGAATACATTAGTAGTTGGAATACAAGTTAAGATAATGTCTAAAATTACTCTAAAAATAATATAGAAAAACCCGATGGCTCTTAATTCATAATTCAATAATAGTGTTTAAGAGTTATAAATTAAACTAATTAAAATTTAAATTGTACTTCTAGTATTTTTATAACATCCAAAAACTAGTTTAATTTTTAAAAATGATAAAAGTTTGTTTGGTACAATATGTTAATAGTTAAATATAAATATATGTCTATATATGTTTGGTTGATATATTTTAATTATATAAATTAACACATATTGATTATATTAAAATAAATAACATATCAATTATGATATGGTCTTAGGGTGAGATAAGTAAGATTGGGATAGAGAACAAAATTATTTGAATGTGAAAATAATATTAATTAAGATAGAATATAGATTTTATAATTTGATTTTCATTTATATTTAAGATACATAGAAAGAAATACTATGGATATAATCAAAAATATTTTTTTTTTACGTGATTAAGTGAAAAATATTAAGATTTCAGACATAAAAAAACAATGTATGGTTTTATATAGAAAATTGTTCCAAAAAATATAAAATAAATAAAGTTAAGAAACGAAAAATGCAATAGGGGCAAAAGCATAAATATCTGAAAATAAAAGATTCTATAAAAATTGACAGAGTCAAATTTGGAAATTTAGAAAACTTCAAGGGGACATTGGCTCCCTCTCATTCTATGTTGCTTCCGTCTCTGTTGATGAGATGGAGTTGGTTGAAAGGTAAACCCCTCATAATTACATTAATGAAATTTGAAAATAAATTATGGGTTCTTTCTGTCTCAACCCTCGCATCTTAATAGTTAAAAATAAAATCATGTTAGAAGAGATGAGATAAGGTTGTCCCGATAATTTATATATATATATATATATCTTTCTATTTGACAAAGTCCCGGTGATTTATAAGATCATGTAAGAGTACTACTATTATATGAAGGAGGCTTCCCACATATAAACCTTGGATATAAGATTACATACAAACCTACTTTTCATCAATTGAATCAAAATCCAAAGACTTGTTAGGTATTTTCTTCTCTGGCCAATCACTTATATAATTGCCCTTGTATTTTGATCCAATGGATGGAAAATATATTTGTATATAACCTTATATCATATAGTTTGTATATGAGAAGTACGAGCATGGAGTTTGTATATGAGAAGTAAAATCTATAGGATAATATTGACCCGGTGATGTGGTTCAATTGGACCGTAACACGTGTTTTTTTTTATTTCACCCATTCCAAGACTTCCTGTACTCAAAAACTTTTATGCATGAGAACATAAAATCCTAACAAAACTGAGCTTCATACAACTACAAAGTCTTATGAAAAAAAAAAAAAAGAACGCGTGTTACAATTCAATTGGGCCATCACTGGATCAGTATTTTGGGTGCTGACCGGTCAGCACCCAAGGATTATCCAAATTTTTATAGTTACGAGAATGAAAATTACTCGTCAGATTCTACTATTAAAATTTCAAAAAATTAAATGTTTTAAAAACAGATAAAAATTAGAAAAAAAAAAATAAAAAATAAGAAATTAAAAATTAAGAAAATCTATCCAGAATCCATAACAATGAACTTGAGGGGCCACATCAACCCAATCATCAATCATCATTTTTCGTTCATGGTCTACAAACATTTCCTCCTTCTGGTTCTGGTATAGATTCGGAGAAACACACTAAAAGCATGCTAAAAGTTGTGCAGAATTTGGGTTGCTCATCTGGTTTTCTCTCACAATTGTGGAAAAAAGCTCATCATAACACTCCTTGTGGCCTTTCCTCTATCGCTATCTCCACCAACCCATTATCTAATTCTGCTTCTACTCGTACAAGAAGAAGACACCCAACCACAACAAAACTGGATTCTTTTGTATTTTCGACTCGGGGAACTCGGTCTGAAAGACCGAGTCGAGTCTGCGAAACTCGCTCCGAGTCCAATCCTGATGCCACCACTAGTCCTTCCTCTTCATCGGCTGTGAGTTGTTTTTCTGGTAGTTTATGTCTTTAACTTTGATGGGTCTGATTTCAATTCCTTTGGATTCATTTACAATGTTCTGGTTGTAATTTGGCCCATATTAGGTGATACTTGTGTAGGGAAATTAATTTTGGATTTTAAGACTGTTTGTGTTTCTTAGTGGAATTTTGTGATTTTGGAGTTTGGTGAGGTTTTAAGAGACGAAAATTGGAGTTACGTTGTTAATCAAAAAACCATTTGCTTATGAGTAGAGAAGATTGATAGAGAGTATAAACGGCCTTTAATTCTTTATCTTTTGTAAATGGCTCCATACAAGCTAAGAAAAGTCAAAATCCAAATTTAAATCATCATCAAAGTTTGCGGAGCTAGAACATGAGCTCGAATTGTCATCGGTGTCCAAAAATATTTAATAATAATATTAAAAAATAGAAAATGAAA
Source organism: Acer saccharum (assembly GCA_030490815.1). Classification (NCBI taxonomy): domain Eukaryota; kingdom Viridiplantae; phylum Streptophyta; class Magnoliopsida; order Sapindales; family Sapindaceae; genus Acer; species Acer saccharum. Next base: position 24,513,640 of record CM059875.1, read on the forward strand.
GTTAAAATTAGATACCAATTCATATTCAACCTTAATCTGTATATGAAAGAGTGTGATATTTGTGGATGCCAAGAAGCAGCTATATAGAATGACAGATACCGATCAATTGTTTTTGTTCATTAAACACAATATTAACCCCGTGAGTTATAGCATATTTGTATAGAATGAAAGAAATTGATCAAGGGAAGTTGGACTTGGTTTGCAAGGTTGCTATAACTCACAGTGGTTTATGTAGTGTTTAACTAATGGAAGTTGTTGATCAGTATCTGTCATTCTAAATAGATATGCATATGCACATCTTCAAACAGTGGGCTTGTTTCCAGTATTGTTCCTTTTTAGCCACAAACATCACATTCTTCCTTTAACTTTCACTTGAATACCACTTAAATATCTGTAAGCTTGAATATGGAGTGGTATCTACTTTAACTATGCTTTTGATCATACAGTAGAAGTTTTCAATGTTGGACTTGTTTCTAATATTGCTTGATGCTTCTTGGCATCCACATACAACACATTCTCCCTTTACAAATTAAGTTTGAATATAGATTGATATTTACTTAACCTTTCATTTTCTATTTCTTAATATTATTAAGTACCACTAAGGATTATTGGATACTGAGTATAACCCGAGTTCAAGTTCTAGTTTTTCTGACTCTGATGATGATGTGGATTTGGATGTTGACTTTTCTTGGATTACATGGAGCTGGTAGCTTGATGCATTTGCAAAAGATAATGAACTAAATATATCTGAAAAATTGTTTGCACTCTCTATAGACAGCAAATATCTGTGGGGAATTTCTTTTTGATGTTATATGCATTTAGATGGTATTTCGACTCAATTAGGGCAAGACAAAAAGATTGTGACATAAATTCCTCACCTTTTAGACTGTGAACATTTGATTTGCACCACTCAGTAGGTGAACAAAAATGCTTAAATGAGAAATTTGACTGCAATGTATTAAATATGACTCAGTAGTCAGTAACATGCCAGATTATTTGTGTTTATTTTTCTTCTATGCCACTGAGCTTAGATGGAATTTGTACTTGTTTTGCTGTAGCAACTTCTTATGTTCATAGAATGAGTTCAGCCGTACTAGTTTGGAATACTCATATAGTGTATGTAGTACATTACACATAACTACACCAATGCTTGTTGTAACATCCCATAGTTAATTTGGGAGCATTTATGTGACAATACGTAGGTTGTTTTTGTTAGACAATTATAACAACAATACTGGCTTCTCATTCTTATTATTACTTTTTTTTTATAAAAAAAACATTCCATTTTTAGAGTCTGTTTACAAATTTTAATGTTATGAAGAGTCTTCGACTTTTATATATATATACATATATATATATATATATATATATATATATATATTTTAACGAAGCAGATATATGAATTCTGTATAATTTTCCTATTTGATTACAACTTAGTACTTACTAGAAGCTCTTCCCTGTGTGCTTTGGTATTGGAGTGTGGTAAATTTTTATTTTCAAATAAGTATTGACTGTAGTTCCCAGTGCTGGTGGTAGCTTGACTGCCTGAGCTGGTTATTAGATGAAAAATAGTATCAAACTAATCATTTTTGTCTGGATATGGGAGAATACATAGTTTTGTTGTAATGCCATCAGTGGTTATATGTTCAGTAGTTACATATTTTTTATTTTTTTTATCATGAAACATGTACCAAAAGACTGAGAATCTTTATAATATTTCTTGTAATTTGTATACTATTTCTCATTGTTAGATTATATATTGCATAGGGCAATGTTAGTAAGATCAACTTCTGTCAGTGGTGTGGAGGCCCAACTAAGCATGATATACCTGATGGAGAGGAGAAGATGAGAGCCATTTGCACAGTTTGTGACAAAATTGCCTATCAGAATCCAAAAATGGTATGACAATCATTGCATAATTGAGATCAGGGTTGAGCTTTCTATGATTTGTTTAATTGTATTTGTCACTCCAAATTTAGTTGGAAGAGATTAGTTTTCCGGATCAGCACGGGGTAATACTGTCTTAATTTTAAGTTATTTCTACGGTGATGTCTGCATCTCTGGAAAGTGGCAAGCTTATTGTATTAGTGTTGCTTTTGAAACTGTTATTTACAAGCAAGGATTAGTTTACTAGTAAAAAAAAAAACTATTTTGGACTAATGGCATCAGTCTCTTATTATGTGTGTGAAACTTTGGCTTCAACCTTTCCTGGTTCTTGAGAGGGATGAACATGTTATATTTCTAAGAGGTTTTATTTTTGCTTTCCCCTTTTCCTTTCCATGTTTTGATTGTGAACAATTGGCAAAACAAGCTTCTGGTTTCAAACCATATGCCCTTTGGTAATTTACCTTTACCGTGACTTACAATATTTAACAAACTTGAACGGCATAATTTATTGATGATTGTGAATTTAAGTTGTTTGCTTAGGAGCAAGTTTCAGCTACACCCCATCCCCTCCTACCCCCCCCCCCCCCCCCCCCCCCCCCTCAAGTTCTGATTGTGTACTATTATTTGTAAATATTCTTTTCCATCCCATTAATCTTATTTTAGTCACAGTATATGCGTTACTGTGTTACAGACTGCATTGAATGCACTATGAGCACTAGCAAGAAAGATCAGGTGATGGTTGAGATCATTTTTGTGCATAAGCATTACAGATTTCATTTGTTTCATTTTTGTGCCTATATTTAGTTTTGATAAGAACTTTTTTGCATATAATTTAATTAATGATTGAGTGTGTTGCTGAGCTAAAGTCTAGTGGGTGAAATGATCATTCTTTTGGGACAATATATTAAAGTACAACAATTAGATTGGCAGAAAAGTTTTGTGCACAAAAAAGAGCTGATGCTAGTATGTTGGTGAATTATAAAAGCCCATCTTGTCATCTTATTATCACTGGGTAAGGCTTTTGAGATGTTATTATGAAATGACTGAGATTTAAGGTGAGAGTGACTTCACCTCAGCAATATGAAGCAATTTAATACATAAGAAAATATGGAAAAATAATTTAATTTGTTTGTTTTCTGTGTTTTGGAAGACAGCTAGTGATTCTGCCAGTAGATGCTGTAAATTAGAGTGAATAATTTGAAGTTGCAGAAATAAATAAGAAGAGAAAATAAAAGTCTAAATATGTGGATAATTGTTTGAGAGGTTTAAGTTCATATGCTGAATATGATACTTATGATGTTAATTCTGATGGTTGACATTTGTTTAACTGATACTTTTAGGTTGTTGGCTGCCTCATTGAGCATGATAAGAAGATCCTACTTTGCAAGCGAAATATTGAACCGTCTTATGGTCTTTGGTATGTAAGCTGGCATTTGTTGTGAAAAGTATGAATCAATCTATTGTTTTTCTTCACTGTCAATTCTTCACTAAGGAATAAAGAGTCAGGTGTTAACAACCTAAGATACTGGCACTTTTTTTTTTCCTCTTCTGTATCTTCTAAATCTCTGATGCTCAGTGGAACGTTTTACATTTTTGGGTGAGGTTGACATAGGACTCTTCCTGCTGGTTACATGGAAATTGGTGAATCAGCAGCAGATGGAGCAATCAGGGAAACCTGGGAAGAGGCAGGTGCAGATGTGGAAGTGGAGTCACCTTTTGCACAACTTGATATTCCTCTTATTGGCCAAGTACAGAAGAACTGTTCGATTATATTAATGTTATATTGATCTCTATCTACTATGCACGTGCTTATTATTTTTTGTATTCATCAAGCAGACCTACGTAATTTTCTTAGCAAAGATGAAGAAGCCTCACTTTTCACCTGGTCCAGAATCATCAGAGTGTCGGCTCTTTGACCTTGATGATATACCTTTTGATTCTCTAGCATTTTCGTCCATCTTTGTCTCCTTAAATTTGGTGAGAGCTGGTGTTGAACATATTACATAATTATCTGTATATGGTTGCTTTTATCACAGACATCTCCTGTATCTCGTGTGGTTGCAGTACATTGATGATATTAGATCGGGAAAGCTAAAATTTCACTATGGTACCATCAATAAAAGGTATTTCACTTTGATAGAATTTTCTTATTAAAATCAAGTTATTGCATTCTTTTAAAAAAAATTCTTCTTTTAACATTTTTAGAGAGTATTGTATTAAATTTTTTACTGTTGATTTCAATTATTTCTCATTGTAAACTCATTTTTATCGCTTGTTTTTTTTTTCTTATTGCTTTGTTTGCAGACCTGGTTCAAGCCCTTCTGATATGCACGCCTTTTCTCTTGATAATCATTTGCAGTGCTGACATGTGATTACTTCGCCTTACCATGCGATATGAACTGCTGTATGTAAGATTAATGCCAATTACTTGAAATTAAATTCTTTCAACCCCGGTCCAGCCACCTACACATGCACACACATCACATGTTGCCACTGGCGTGGGTCCATCTTAATGCTTGAGGTTATCAATGGTCTCTTCCAAAGAAATTGCAAATAGTTTAGCTTGATTTGGAAACCTAAAGCACCCCTGAAAATACAATTTTTTGCTTGGGATGTGACAATTGAGATTAATTTTGGTGAGGTCATTCAAAAGAGATTTCCTAATGTGTCTCTTACCGTCTTTTTGCACTATGTGTAGAGAGAGTGTAAAAAACATCGACCATCTCTTTCTTCAATTTGATGTTGCTTCCAATCATTGGGGAAGACTTTTAAGAGAAGCTAAGGCTATTTGAGCTACTCCTGCTGTGTGCAATCGAGCATTTATGGAGCACTTTTGTGCTTTCGCTTAAGGGAAAGAGAGCTAACGTTCTATGGAGATGTGTTGTCCATGCTTTGTTATGGGTCATTTGGCAAGAAAGAAATGATAGAATTTTTATAAGTCTAAAGAGAGTAATGATGGCTTGTGGGATCGTGTCTGTTATCGTGCTTCCTTATCGGCTTTTGTTCCCAAAGAATTCAAAGATTCTTTTTTCTTTGTTCTTTTGAATTAGGATGGTGCTGTGGGGTAATTTTGGTGTTCTTTTTGTTTTGTGGGATTTGTTGTCCTAGAAGGTTTTCTTTTATAGCCTAGGTGGACTGCTCGTTCACTTTTGTATAGGGCTGTTTTTGCTCTCTCAGTAATTTTTGTTAAAGCTTGTATTATCTCTTTTATTTAAAATATATTGCCTGTTAAAAAGTGATGGGTCTATATATAACTAGAATACCTAGATAAGGCTTTAGAATTGTATTTAACTGCTGAATTATTTATAATTTGTGTAGAAATTACTTTTCTCATTTCCATTAATCTAATAATTTATAATCAAAGAATTTAATTTTCATCACTTGTCTTTATTTTTTTTTTTTCGATTGCAGAATCCAGTTAGTGTTAGAATCTTGAAAATCAAAGGAGGACGAAGGATGTTGGAATGTGATTCACCCTAGGGCCTCTGAAACCAGTTTCTCTCTTGTCCAGTTTTAGCGGTCATACTACCTGTTGAAATTCAATTCAGCTCCATGCTATCTCCATTGGTCACTTGTGTTTGTTAGATGAAGAAATTGATCAAATGACTTGTATTGGCCATTCGTTCTTTTTCTGGAGGAAGAGCAAGAGCTTGAAAGAGAAATCTTTGTCATAAGAAAGGTTTGTAGCAAATATGGGAATCCTGTTGGAGAAATCTTTGGGTGAGTTTTGGAGGTAGTATTCCAGTTTATGGTTGGTTGTGATGAGTTAACCATTTGAAAATGTAAGTGTGGTTGGAGTTTTACAAATTTTCGGTTGCTTACTTCAATCTCCTGTTCTAGGAGAAAAACATTATAAACTTGGATTGGATTCACAGTTCTGATTCACTTCTAAAGTTTTATGTTTCTTTCTCTTTTTCTTTCAGCATTCTGATACATTGTTTGAAATTTTTAGCTAGCAATCAGTATCTGCATTATTAACAATATTATTTAGCTTGTTCAAGTGAATAAACAAGCTAATTAAATCCTCTTGCCATTGCTTTTGGAGATGAAGGGTTATTTATTTATTTATAGGTTAATTGCAATAACAGGCCCTAGCATTTTGCAATAGTTCAGGTATATTATACTTTTGCGTTTATTACACATACTTACCCTTGACTAACCATGGACTAGTTTGACCATATTAAGTCTAACGGTAAGGTTAAAAGTAGGACAACAAAGTCATTTCGCAACAAATAAAGAAAACATTATTTTTTAGAGAAATTATCATATACCCCCTGAGGTTTGCCATATTAGATAAACTGGTCAATCTAGTTTCAATAATGGCCAGTCAACCCCCTGAAATCCAAAATATTGGTTATTTTACCTCTTCTGTCAAGTTTTCTATCGAAAATCCCTTTGACCGTTAATTAAAAAATTAAAACGCCTTCATCAAGAGTTGAACCTTTAACCTTTAACCTTGTGGTTAAAAGATACAAACTCTAACCGACTTGCTACTCCAACTCATTGTAAAAAGTTTGTTGATTTAAATATATATATATAGTTATATAATTTGTTTAAAATAATTTAAATCTGTTTATATAATTTAAAATAAACTCATATATATATATATATATATATAATTTAAAATAAACTAATATTTAATAATAATATATCAAAACAGATTTATGAAAGAGAAAAAGAAAATAAGAAAACAAAAGGAACCCATAAAATCCAGAAAATTAAAGCCCGTAATTTTTGTTTTTGAATTTTTTTCCTTTTAAAAAAATATGTTATTTCAATTTGATAAAAAAAACCCAGAAAATCAAAACCCATAAATTGAAAAATAAAATAAATTCAAAAAAAAAAAAAAAAAAAAAAAAAAAAAAAAAAAAAAAAAGAAAGAAAGAAAGAAAGAAAAATAATAATTTTTTTTTTTTCCTTTTGTTTTCTTATTTTCTTATTTTCTTTTTCATAAATCTGTTTTTATATATTATTATTAAATATGAGTTTATTTTAAATTATATATATAAGTTTATTTTAAATTATATGAACAGATTTAAATTATTTTAAGCAAATTATATATATATATATATATATATATATATATATGTATACGGATTTTCTATTATCAGTTCGTCCTAACAATAAATATATCAGGACGAAGAATATGAACCACTAGATTTACATACTTTGACTTAAAGTGTATGCACTTGTCAAAATTTCTCCATAATCCGTGGTCCATATTCTTCGTCTTGATATATTTATTGTTAGGACGAACTGACAATAAAAAGACTGTATATGTATATATACATTTAAATCAACAAAACTCTAACAATGAGCTAGAGTAGTTCAGTTGGGTAGAACGTGTGGATTTTAGCCTAAGGTGAAAGGTTCAATTCTTGATCGAAGCGTTTTAATTTTTTATTTAACCGTCAAAGGGATTTAACAGAAAGGGTAAAATAACCAATATTTTGAGTTTTAGGGGATTGACTGACCATTATTGAAACCAGAGGGACCAGTTTATCTAATATGGCAAACCTCAGGGGAGAAAATGATAATTTCTCTTTTTTTTTTTTTTAATTTTTTTTTTACTGGGTTTAGCTGCTATATATGAACATTAACAATATTAGTTATCCATTTTTTTAAAATTAATTTTTTATTTCAGCCATAGGATTGAAATCTAAATGATATGAAACCATCCTGAATTGTTAATATTCTTATATAATAGCCAAACCTTTTTTTATTAAACCATAAAACTTGCTTATAAATAAATAAGTAATCATAAAAGTATAAAACTTATTAAGCAATTCTATAGAATTACATAATAGATATTAAAAAGAATTATTTATATTAATGAAAGGCATTCCAATTCAAGACTTCGAGTCCTACCCCTCTCTTCTAATTTCAAAATATTTTAATAATTAAAATAAAAAAAAAGGATCACTCATTTTTTTTTATTACTATTATTGTTATTATTATTATTATTATTATTTTTTTTGAAATAGATAAGTTTCTCACAGTTGATTGTTTGGGTAGATCCGTAGATGGTATGGAAGCATCTCGTAGTAATTGTCTAGTTTAGAACCTAACTAATTTAATTGCTAGTTATCATTTTGGACAAACTCACTTTTTAATCTATTAAATTTGATGTATCCAAGCTTAATCTAGGCTTGTCAATGTAACACCTGGCAAATTGCAATTGGGCCAAAATCACAAAGACCAGCAGGAGTCCACCCGTTTACTTGGACTTTAGCAAGGGCTCGCCTCTTCCTCTTCAGTCCCTATTCTGATTTCTTCAAACACAAGTCTCCTCTCCTTCATTTCTGTTTTTAATTTATTGTTATATTTATGTTTCGTATTAAGTAAAAATCTTTCTCCAAATCCAATTCCAAATCAAATCGGATCATTCATTTTTTTTTTTTTTTTAATATATATTTTATATGTTTTGATTTCAATCGAAACAATACGGAAGAAATAAGGGTTTGCTTTTTGTGGAAATGGAGAAGAGCAGATCTTTCAATTACCGTACGCAAGAAATCGACTTGCAGAGTTCATGGAATGCCGATTTGGGATTGAGTACGTCCGATCGAAGAATGGCGTTTTCACGTCAGGCTTCGTTTCAACAATCACACCAAGACCCTCCTCCTCAAACACCTATATCTCTCTTCTCATCACACGATTTGAAGAAACCCTTCCTTTCTCGTACCGTTTCAAGCATCGATATTCCGTCTTCTGATAAATACTTCGGCGAAGGTGATAAATTCTCGATTTTTCGTTCTTTAAGGTACGGGAATCGACAAATGAAGAGATTGTTCCTTATGATTTCGTTAAATGTCGCTTATTCTACTGTTGAAATGGCTATCGGTCTCTTCACCGGCCGTGTTGGTATGATTTTTTTTTTTCCCTTTTTAAAGTATTTTATTTGTGTTTCAATTTGATTTGGATTAATTATTAATTCTTATTCGTTTCTGTTCGTTTTCAGGTTTGGTGTCTGATGCTTTTCATTTGACGTTTGGTTGTGGGCTGTTAACATTTTCAATGTTTGCAATGGCCATTTCCAGGAAAAAGCCTGATCTTGTCTATACTTACGGGTCAGATTACACTATAAAACATATTCTAGTTGTCATTAATGAAATTGATATATGGATGAATGATCTTTACATGATTTGGCTGTAATTATTGTACTTGTTTTTTATATCAGGTACAAGAGGCTTGAAGTTTTGTCTGCTTTTACCAATGCTGTAAGTATATGACATTTCCCACATTATTGCATATAGGGAGCTTGAATTAGACTGTAATTGACAATTTTTTTTAATTAACTATAAAACTGAAATAAATGAAGTTAAGAATCTGTGATGATTGATCAGGAAATTAAGGGTTCACTCTAAGATCATTGCCATTCCAAAAATCAATCTGTTTGTTGTGTAAGAATTTTAAGGTGATAATTGTCGGTTCCTGTGAGGTAATCATAATTTCGTTATTTGTTGGAGAGAATTATTTAAAAAGAAAAATTCCATGAAAACAGTAATACCAGTATACTATTAGGACTCACATTAACAGGAAAGATCTCTCACCTCAATGTAAATTACTCCTACAAAAAACTAAGATTCCATCCTCGAAAAATTATCATATTTTTGGGAAATATGAGTAGTTTTGATATAAAAAATATTGGTTAACTGTACAATAAAGTTAAGAGTAATGCTATACAACCCAAATTTCAACCCAAATTATGTGGCAAGTGAGTTGCCATCACCACACACAACATGAGATGATGTGGTTAATGAAAAAATCACTTGCCACATCATTTGGGTTGAAATTTGGTCTAAATTTTTGGGTTGTCTAGCATTAGTGTAAAGTAAAATAGCATGCTTCTAGTGCCTTCCCAGATAACGCTTGTTGTCAATTGTATGACAAGCTTTTCTTTAAACATTGGAAGTATTTTCAACAATGGTATTGTTTAATGATCCTTCCTTAAACCATCTCCTTCCTTTACATTGTTCAGTAAAGTAGTTGTATACTTGTATTCTCTTTTCTACCGATATTTTACATCCATATTTTCTCATATGGCATTTGTTCAGTAATGTATACATTTGTATCGTCATCATCATCGTCATCTTCTTCTTCTTCTTTACACATTGTCATTAGTTCTTTTCATTTAGCCTTTTTCAGTTGGGCTAACATTTTGATATCTTCCGATTTTGCTGCTTGTTTAGACAGCTGTTTCTTTTGTTCATGTCATTCTCCTTGGCTGTGGAAGCACTTCACGCGTTTATACAAGATGAATCTGAGCATAAGTACGTTTCTGTTCACTTTGATGTGTAGTATATAGGTTTTAACTTGATTTGGTGGTGCACTTGATCTTGTATTGGCATTTTGTGCTAAAAGATAGTGAAAATTGAGAAGTGGAACTTTATGATCAAAGTTTGTGTTTCTTTTCTTTTCTTTTTTTGGTATTGTTTTGTTTTAATTAAATCATTGATCAATATTTGCTTCTTGTTATTTGGTTGTAGGCATTACTTGATTGTTTCAGCGGTAACAAATTTGTTGGTAAATCTTATTGGGGTTTGGTTCTTCAGGAATTATGCTCGTGTTAATCTTGGTAAGTCTCCTGCTGCATTGCTAGATGATTAAGAGGTCATATTGATACAAGCCAAGTTAAACAGGAAGGCCTACATTTTATAAATGTTTATCTGTATACACTCTAGTGAAATGGTTAGTTTAGCTAGTGTGACTTAGATATGCATGTGCTTAGTTTACCCTTTTTATCTGAAATGATGGAAACTGCCAAATTGGTATATTTTAGTTTAAACAAAGCAGCTGCATAGGTATTTTGTATATAACGTGGTAAAAGGCAGACTTATCTTAGAAAATGGTTTAGGGTAGCTACTTCAACTTAGTGGGTTACACAATTAATGTTTTTATGATTTTTTGTTGGGAGAAAACATAGGCATGTGTGCTTTTGAATGATTTATACTGCATCCATTTTGCTTATTGTAGTATATTTCTTGGTGTAAATTAGTTATATTTAATTATTTATTCAATATACTTGTCAATGAGAGCCCTTCCTTTTCTATCCCGTTTGTTGGACTCCTTGCTCTATTTTTTTTTTTAATTATTTTTTTAATGTTGCTACATTCCATGATTTGTGATTTTATAGTCTGGCTATGATGTTTGACAAGTAACCGAGACTTGATTATTCTGGATGGGCATGTTTTATTTTTGTTATTCAATTTTTTGGGTCAGGGTGGGTGGGGAGGGAAAGTGAAGGGAAGGGATGTACATTCTGTATCATTTACTTGCAACTTTCCAGCGAAGAGCACTTAACTATGTGAAGTAAGCATTGGCATGAAAAAGAAAAAAGATTGGAACCAGTAATCTGGTGGATTCTGACAGTGGTTCAAATGAGAAACGAGATTATTGAATATATGTCAATGAAATTTGTTTGCATAACTTATTTTGTTATTATTGGAAGAAAAAAGTACTGCATGGTCATTAGCTACTATCATGTGTCGCGTTGCATTTCTTGATATTTTGTTCCTTGCACCATTGTAGCAATTCACTTAAAGTGATTTTCCCTTTAATTACTTGATGCATAGTCCTTACACTGTCTGTTCAGATGCATTAGCATGTATCTCATCCAATGATGCTTTGTTTATGACATATGACATATTTCCTGAATAGGAAACTTATGCATGTTATATATTATATGTAGGTTTATAATAATGTTTGTTTTCATGCAGCATACAGAATAGCAGAAGATATGAATTATCACTCTGTTTGCTTGCATGTTCTTGCAGATTCCATTCGCAGGTGTGATATTCTCTATCTCCATGCACATAGCTTTGCTTATACATGCCCACTATTATATTTTAATATTTTTATGTAACTTATACTTCTAAATGCATCCATCTTAAGCTAGCATACACTTTTTGTTCTGCAGTGCAGGTTTGATATTGGCATCCTGGTTTTTGTCTCTCGGGTAATTCTTTGGTTTAATTTTAAACTGCTTATGAATTATCGCATATATGTGTATATATCGAGGAGAGGGGGATATAATTTTTGTTCCTCTTTTTGCAGTGTTAAGAATGCTGAAGTTTTATGTGTGGGGCTAGTTTCAGTTGCTGTATTTATGCTTGTCATGCCTCTTTTTAAAACTACTGGTGGCATCTTGCTACAGACGGCACCACCTAGCATTCCATCTTCAGCTTTAACCAAATGCTGGAGACAGGTATTTTTTAATTTATTTTATTTTTTATAAGTTTTCCATCTTGCAACTGTTTATTTATTTATTTATTTATTATTTATTGAAAATCCTTGTGCACAGATTACATCTCGGGAAGATGTTACAGAAGTTTCCCAAGCTCGTTTCTGGGAACTAGTGCCTGGTCATGTTGTCGGCTCGATCTCACTTCAGGTATGCTGTTGAAACTTTTGTTCTATATGTCTTTGCATTGATGCATCAGATAATTAGACGTTTAGATTTTTTTAATTGTTTTTAATATTTTACTGTATATGGTGAAGTGATAATTTAGTGTTCCTATTGGTGGATGATGATGCTAACAGGTGAAAAGGGGAATAGATGATCGCCCAATACTTGAATACGTGCATGGTTTATATCATGATTTGGGCATACAGGATTTGACTGTTCAAATTGACTATGATTTGAGCTAACAATTGGTAAGGATAGCTTTAGATTGTCTTATCAAAATAATAGTTTTAGATTGAAGTTCATCATCACCTGGACACAAACAGTTGTAAAGGGAGATTTTGAATCTTTTTCCCTTATAGAGAATGACATTTGCAGCATTGATTTATATTGTAATTAATTTATTCTTCTTTTCTGAAGAAAATTAGTTGCCGAGCTTGTCGGATTTTGTTCATTTTTATTCTCTCTAATTTGGCTTTCTTGTTCCATTCCTTGAAATGAATTTCCATTGTAGTACCTGAATTACATTAAATGCTTTTGATGCATTATGAGTTACTAAACTTGCCATGTTTAATCTGAAAATGGATCTACTTTCCGGCATCCACTGAAAATGGCCTACAAGATAATAAATTGGGATGAGTATGCATCATGAATTTATTCTTATCTGGAATGGGTGCTGCTCGTATTTTAGGATTTGCGGTTTCATTTTTCCTGTGCTTATCTCAGTAACGAGGAATGTTTATCGAATAAGTATATGATAATTATAGATTATTTTCATGTGATGCTCCACTGCAAAATATTGAATCAAAATTCTTTCATGATAGGAACTCTCTTGGGTTTAAAGGATCTATTTATACATTTAAACAACCATTCAAAAGTCTATGTTTGCTCAGGTAATAATTCAAGTAATCAGAGTAATTACAAAGTAATAGCAGTATTGTATTGTGGCTGCAAATTTTGAAACTGTGAGGTTTATCTCTCATTAAATTGTTAGTGGGATTAGTATGGTCTTACATGTTTTTTATTTTATTTTATTATTATTAATTTTTAAAAATTTATCTTTTGTGATGTCGATGATTCGAACCTAAGACACTAAACTGAATGACAGAAAGAGCGTTCTTACAACCAAGTCACATTGGGCGGTGGTTGTAGAGTATGTTTGATTGTAGTAAAGTATGTTTGATTGTAGTTGTTCGCCAATGTAACATTGAGAACCAAAAGCAATTTCAATGTGTTTGGTAAACTATAAGTAAAAAGTGTTTGACCGTGCACAGTTACTAGAAAAGACATAAATGAATATTGAAGATGTTTGGAAGATAAATAATTTGTTTTATTTTTGTGTGACTATAAACATGTTATAAAATAAATAATTTGTTTTATTTTTGTGTGATCATAACACATTATTACTTTTTTTATTTTTATTTTTTATCTATTGCCATATATATATTGTGTATATATCAATAATCTATTGCCTTTTCATTACTGTTTTATGGGAAACAATTTTCTAAAAGCTACAAAAAATAGCTTCTCAAAACTGTTGTTGGGGAAGTCAAAAGTGATCAAAAACACTTCCCTGAAGTTTTACCAAACACCCTAAGCCCAGTTCGGAATCACTTTTGATCCCAAAAGCAGTTCAGGAAGCATTCCCAAACTGAGCCTTGTAGAAAATGAAAGAAACTTTCCTTTGTAATATAGTATCAATAGATTGACCTTTTAATTTATAATAAGCAACATGGAATCCGGTAAACATCAAGTTCGAAATACTTAAAACATTTAAAATTTACAAAATATATGGAAACACAAGCACACCATGTCAAAAAAATAAAATAAAAAATTACTACTTTGATGCAATCACGTACTATAAAGTTGATACAATTGCTGTATTCACAAGCACACCAACTAGTAATAAAAACAAGCACAGTACCGATGGGAAGACATTGTTGATGCCCCTTCAACTCTTCTCCATGCAGAATTATCTTATCTGGCAGAGATATCTGAAAATGGAGTAAGTTGGCTTCCTGCAAGGGAATGATCCGACCCACTGAAAGATGGAGGCATGGCAGGCCACACGAAAGAAGGCCTTTCGATAGGCACCTGCGGTGGGGGTGCTTCCCCGGAAAGAACCTGTAAAACAACTTTCATGGAGGGCCTCAGGTGCGGATTCGGATGGCAACAGGCCAACCCCAGAATAAGCACACACTCCATTTCTTCCTCTGAAAACTTGACTTCCAATCTTGAATCTGCAGCATTAATAATTCTACTCTTCCTGTAAAGTTCCCATATCCAATTCACAATGCTATTGTTGTAATCGTTCTGCTCACTCTGATTCCCAGGCTTCCTCCCACAAGCCACTTCCAGGATCAAAACCCCGAACGCGTAAACGTCCGTTTCAACAGTTGCCCTGCCTGTTAGGAAAATCTCTGGAGCCATGTAACCAGGAGTTCCAGCTATCTCTTTTGTGGAATGGTGAGTTTTCTGACTTTCTTGAATGGTTCGTGCCAGTCCAAAATCTCCGAGCCTGGCTTTGAACTCTGAATCCAGCATTATGTTGCTAGCTTTTATGTCACGGTGAAGAACCCTCTTCTCACACCCGTTATGGAGATAATCCAGAGCCGAAGCTGTTCCATGTATTATACTGACCCTTGTTTCCCAGTCAAGAGTTGATTGTCCCTTGCCTGACCTCTCATCGTAGAATATGAACTTGTCGAGGCTACCGTTTGGCATATACTCATACACGAGTAGGAAATCGTTGTTTTCGTAACACCATCCGATCAGCTTTACAAGGTTTCGATGGCGAAGGCTGCCTATTGTTGTGACTTCTGCAATGAATGCTTGCTTCCCTTGACGCGATGTTTCCGAGACTCTTTTAACAGCTATCGACTTATTCTTCCAGGTTCCCTTATAAACTGTCCCAAATCCACCTCTCCCCAGCTGGTTCTTCGGATTAAACTTATCGGTTGCTTTTATAAGTTTTCTCAGTTTGAACTTCCTTGGAGCCTGAGTTGAGCTTTGGATTTGATCTTCTATGCTTGGATATGTATCCTCAACATCTTCAGTTTTGTTTCTCTTTTTCCTGTAAAAGTAAAAAGCAACACCACTTGATAATAAAACCACAACCACTGCTGCTGCAACCACTGTCCAAAACTTTAGACCTTCATCAAAATCTGAACCATTAAATTCCCATGATTTTACACAATTTGTCTGAGTGTAATTGCTTGTTGAGGCTGTGAACCCGACATAAACCTTCTGCGGAAGAAATTCAGAGAGATCGATAGGATAGGAAAGAACCAGATTCTCTGCGTTATGTCCAACAGAAACAGTAATATTTTTACCATCATATTGAACATGTACTGCTACATTAGTACCTGTTGAAAGATTAACACCAAAACTATTCAACGAGACTTGTTTGATCGAACAGATGCTATTGATATCCAATCCAACATGATTACCATCAAGATCTTGTGAGTAGCTTTTCCTGGTGTCAAATTCTATTGCAACTATGTTGGCTTGAGAGGTTCCATTAGTGGTTGCATTTACAATGCCTACCCATTGTCCATCACTGTTCTCCGGAACACCGGTGCTGTTAGTCAATACAAAAGCCAAGCCTTCTCCAGCAGTAGCTGTCTGGTTTTTAATGTGAAGTGTAAAGCTGGAGTTGAAAACTGCATTGACCCCTCTTTTCTTCCATAGCCTGAATTGCCTATTGTAGAAAGCTCGTCCTGATTTGTGCGTAATAGGAAGACTGCCAACATCAGGAGTAACTTGGATGGCCTCTTCAAGGCCTACCTTCGAATAATTACTCAAAATAAGATTATTGGCATCTGGGAAGCTAGGAAAATTGAAGTAAAAGCAACTCACTTGAGTGAAAAAAGCACCACCCCACAAGAGAGAAGCTAACAAAAAAAACTTGACCACCATAGAAATGCACATCTATGACTCAGGATTATGGGCTTACCAGATTGTTTGTTGTTTGTTTGCTATATCTGAAAATCTCAATGGAGGATGATGATGATGATGATTGTCTTTTTAAAGAAATTTGAACAAGGGTGTGGCAACTTCCTGGCATTTTCTGCTCTTACTTTTATTCGGAATTGTTAGAATAGAGAATTTTATAATGTTATTGACTTTGATATTTAATTCAGAAATTAATGTACAAATTACAAGTTGATTTTTTGTAAATTACAGTTGATTTTTCTTATTATTATTATTTTTGTTTTTTTTTTGGGTAGATAAGGAATCTATATAGATGAATACAATGATAGACATTGCATAAAATATCTACAATTTATGGTGGCAAATGATATAAAATTTGTAGTCTTTTTATTTTTATTTTTATTTTTTACTTTTTATTAATCATTGGCAGAGTGTATTTTAGTGTGTAGTTTTTTGGCCAACCATACAACAAAGTATATACATATATACTTTTGCATGCTTCCATCAACCAGCAAGAAATAAAATGATTTCTTTAAAAATTCAGGGAAGAACAAGTCTAAGAATGTTTTTAACTAAAACATCAAATCTTGATTATTCAGTTATCAATTTGGTTGGTTGTTTGTTTGTCTGTCAAAAGTCTGAATCCCTCCCAAATAGCAGTCAATGGAAATGACCATCGATATCAATGTATGTATTTCAAAACATAATGTTCATGTTGGACAGAAAAATAACAGTCAAATTTAACTGATTCAGACACAATCACGTAATCATACCAAATAAATAATTTTCATAACGAGATGAGTTTGGTTCTATGGTATATCCCTCACACCTATACCAGTTTATGGGTTCGAGTCTTCTCCCTTCCAAAAAAAACCCAAAATTTATGTAATATTTCAAAAAAAGAATTTTTTTTTTTTTTTTTTTTTTTCATATTATCTATATTCCAGGAATATTCAAGTAAATATATATATATATATATATTCCAGGAATATATAAATATATAATCTGTTTTCTTACTTAACAACTCATCATCTTCCTTGCATATTTTTAATCAAAACCCAGTTAGTAATGTCATTTTTCCATCTACTTGAAAACTCGTAAGATTTAATCCTAATTAAACTATATCAGATATTATGGAATGTTTGTATTTGTGATTTAATTATAAAAATGTGTACATCTGTTCAAAGAATAAATATATATTAAGAAAAGATTTATCTTTAATTATGGTCAAAATGATTGTTTATGTACACATTCAGAGTTTGGAAGATGAGTACGTGATTCAAATCCTATACCATTAACCATTGAATCAACTTCATCCCGTTAATCAATAAGACATGAGAAATTAATACACGCAAGATGGAAGTTTACATTATGTTATCTCTTCACTAATAACTACATACGTATGGATGTGAGAAATTATCTCTTTGATTTTTCTTAAGGGCAAGAGAACTTATCTGTTTCTCTATACGTGTTTCTTCGAATTTCATTACAATTTTGTAATCATGGAATTTTTTTTTCCATTCAACGGTAAGAGACACTGACAAGTGACAACATAAGAAGGAGAAAAACTTCAGTGGGACGATCCCACTGACGTGGATATGCGACCGTCCAATCAGAGCACACCACATATACATTGGGAGAATATGTGGCACATTTGTTGCACACTTGTGGTGTGCTCTGATTGGACGATCCCATATGCACGTCAGTGGGACCGTCCCACTGAAGTTTTTCTCCATAAGAAGTGGACCAAGTACAATTCATTATTAATTCTGTCATCTCATGGTCATGATGACCTCATTCTTGATACTTGTAATTTATAAATCATATATCTCCCAGTTGAAAGTATTCCCCAGATAAAATCTGTAAAATGACAACCTATTCAGATTGATCTTTGGGAATTTTTTTTTTTTTTTTTTTTTTTTGACAATATCTAATAACTCGGTACCAAGTAATTTCATGCCATCAATCAATTAATAAGACGTGAGAAATTAATACAAGCAAGATGGAAGTTTACATTATATTATCTGTTGACTAATAAATATATGTATGGATGTGAGAAATTATCTCTTTGATTTTTCTGAAGAGCAAGAGAACTTCTGTTTCTCTATATGTGTTTCTTCGAATTTCATTACAATTTAGTAATCATGGAATTTTTTTTCCATTCAATGGTCCAAAGAGTAGCCGTACAGGAATTCCATGATTACCAATTTTTTTTTTGTAATCATGGAATTTTTTTTCCATTTAATACGTGAATGCATTTAAATCATATATCTCCCAATTGAAAGTTTGCCCAAGATAAAATCTGTAAAATGACAACCTCTTCAGATTGATTTTTCACAATATTTTTAAACAAATAGAGCTTAACTATACAAGTTTATTAAGTAAATAAATTGCAATTGAGAGTAAAGCATCGAGTTGAAATTCTATAATATAATTAATATAGTGAGTTAGTGATAGGTAAGCATCCTTGTGAAATTTGAGTTGATACAATGACAGAGGTATAGTGAAAATCTCTCCAGAGGTATATATATGTCCTTCACAAAGTCATGCCTATACTCTTACAGATGGTGGGTTCGAAAGTCATGTTCTTCTATAAACCTCGAACTAATTATGATAGTTGAAAAAAAAAAAAAAAAAACCTAGTAGAAAGCCTTTGGTGCATCAAATACACTCAATTAAGTTTAATAAATAAAAGAAATCCCCGAGAAATAAAAGAAATTAGAAAGGTGAGAGATTCACAATATACAATTGAACAAATATATATGACAAATACAAATAAAATTAAGTAGAAGGATTCATTCTAAACATTATTAATAAAACTAACTTACTTTGATACTATATTAACTATACATCAAATTTAAAAGTTTAAACTTAAATCAAGAAAAACAATAATATTTAAAAGTAATGCTAGACTGTTCAAAAAAAATTGTTTAAATGATGTGGCATGTGAGTTGTAAATACCATATAAATTATGAAATGATGTGATGAGTGATGTGTTAGTTACAACTCATGTACCATATTATTTGGATAAATTTTTCAGACAACTTAACATAACTCAATATTTAAATATGATTACTATTATATGCAAATTGTTGAAAACTTATATATTGATTTTGGGCTTATTATTTCTTTTGGGTTCTCAATAAAATTAGGCCTATCTAGTTGTAGATAATGGGCCTATAATTATTTTGTATTGTATCTAGAAACATCCAACTTTGTCCATAATGGTCATATCATATGCTTGTGATTTTTGGAAATACCTCATTTAATAATATGAATGTGGTAAAGAAGAATTCCCATATTTTAATTTAGTCTCACCTATGGTTTTTCTCTGAAACACTATAGTGAAAGTAGAGTGGGTTTCTAGGTGTATTCATATTTTCCCCATATCTATTTTTGGTCTGTGCTGAGGGGCTCTCGTATTGGTCTGTGCTAAGGGGCTCTCATGTTTGATTAATCAAGCACAATTGTGTGGTTCGATCACTGGGTTTAAGAGCAATAGGTTTGACCCTGTTATTTCACATTTGTTTTTTTACAGACGATAGTATGCTATTTTTAAGAGCGACAACTTCTGATTGTGTGGCTATTAGAGATGCCCTAGATTCTTATGCAAAGGCTTCGGGCCAATTGGTTAATTTTGCTAAGTCCACGATGTGTATTAGTCCTTCAATGGTGGGTTCGGAGAGTGGGAGACTTATGGGTATCTTAGGAGTATGGGTTGTTGAGTGTCATGAGAGGTACTTGGGTTTGCCAAGCTTAATAGGAAGGAATTATAAGTCTCACCATTTTGTGATTGGCTTATTTATGTGACAAACCACAATGAGATATTTTGTAAGGGTAGCTTAGGTTCTTCATGTGGTCATCGAAGTGTGTGATCATATTTGGAAAGCTTCCAGACATCCTGAGTGCTTCAAAATCAAGAGCCTCAAAGGTATATCACTTGACTTATACTATTGAAGAGATTAGGTGCACACACACAACTCATTCATTTGTGTATTCATTGTCGTTTAAGTATGCATTTCACCATTTTCACCTTGCACATATTGTATATAGATTAGTGTGTTAGATCGCATGAGAAGGCATCTTCTTCTCATTGTCGCGGTTTTTGCGGTCCATGTGTCGTTGTGGTGAACTGCGAAAAATGGGTGCAACATTCCTTCCAAAAGATTTCGCAATCCAAGTGTCATCTTGGACCACTGCAAAAAACGACAGCGAAAAACCTTTCATTGGTTTTCGCTGAAAGGTTTTTCGCTGTCTTTGTGTCATCATGGAGAACCACGACAAATTGGCACGAAGTTTTCTCCAGTGGATTTCGCGGTTGTGGTTTCGTCATGAACCACCGTGAAATTGGGACCGCGATATTTCGGTGACGCTTGCGTTGTTGTTGTTGTTGTGGTTGTTTTTCATCATGGTCAACCACAACATCCTGACCATGAAACTGTGATGATTGATTAGGAAATTAAGGGTTCACTCTAAGATCATTGCCATTCCAAAATCAATATGCTTGTTGTGTAAGAATTTTAAGGTGATAATTGTCGGTTCTTGTGAGGTAATCAGAATTTGGTAATTTGTTGGAGAGAATTCTTTAAAGAGAAAAATTATATGAAAACAGTAATACCAATATACTATTTGGACTAATCTCAAAAAAAAGAAAAAAAAGAAAAAAAAGAAAAAAGTATACTGTTAGGACTCACATTAATAGGAAAGATTTCTCAACTCAATGTAAGCTACTCCTACAAAAACTAAGATTTCATCCTCCTTGGAAAATTATCATATGTTTGGGAAATATGAGTAGTTTTATAAAAAATTATTGGTTGACCGTACAATAAAGTAAAATAGCATGCTTCCAGTGCCTTCCTAGTTAACATTTGCTGTCAGTTGTATGACAATCTTTTCTTTAAACATTTGGAAGTATTTTCAATAATGTTATTGTTGAATGATCCGTCATTAGGCTGTCTCCTTCCTTTCCATTGTTCAGTAAGGTAGTTGTATTTTCTTTTCTACCCATATGTTACATCCATATTTTCTCATACGGCATTTATTCCTTTACATTGTTCAGTAATGTATACATTTGTATCATATTATCATCATCGTCATAATCATCATCATCATCATCTTCTTCTTCTTCTTCTTTTTTACACATTGATTTGCATATCAAAAGGATTTTCCCATCACCATTCTTGTCATCAGTTCTGAAAATATATACTCACGTGTGTCTAAACAACCTAGAGGGGGGGGGGGGGGGGGGGGGGGGGGGGGGGGGGGGTTTGAATGGGTTGTTAATCAATTATTACCAATTTTTCGATTAGTCAAAGTTAACATATGAAAACCCAAACACACAACAAAATAAATCAAGTGTAAAAGTGCGGAAATTAAAGAACACTTGATTTTTACGTGGAAACCTTCAACAAGGAAAAACCACAGGCTAATATGTGCGCCACACATGATCCTCGAATCCACTACTTGTAATGGTGTTTACAACCTAGGTTGACCACGTCAAACCCTACACGGTTACTAACCCACCACTACTACCCGCAGGCCTTTAATAGCGAACCTAGACCAACCCTAGACAACCTCTATATGAAGAGAAGGTTACACTCTCAAGTGAGCACCTCCTAATCTATCCGCATGCCTTTTATAGAGGAGCTAGTACAATGCTTGTGCAACTTCACCTAGAAGCCACAAGACTTTGACTCTTGAAGAGAATTAAAAGTCTAAGTGTATATCACAATGATGCACAAATGCAATGAGTGCTAGACTAAACACTATATGCTTAACTAGATGTTATAATGCAAATCAACATCCTAGTTATCAACAAAGCCTACATGCACATACAAGAGGTCTCAATTAGTTGTAGAGATTTCTAACAACCTAATTGTCAACAAAGAAAGCCAAATCAACACAAGTTGTCAATAATCATGGCAAGGACTATAAAAATACAATTAACAAATGCAATCAAGGAGTCCTAATCAACACTGTCTAAATGCAAATCATATAGACTTAGCTAGATGTTATCAATCACAAAACAATCCTAGCTATCAAACAATGTCAACATGTCCATACATGTGAACTCAATTAGTTGTAGAGAATTTCTAACAACATAATTGTCAACCAAACACACATAAACATTCAAAGCCTTAACTAGTTGATTAAAAGACAATCTATCAACCTAGTTATCAATAAATCACACAAAAATGTTTATGACTTAGCTTTTTAGGCCAAAAGACCTAATCAATTAAGCTATCAAAATACAAACCCAATCATGTTATCAAGACTCATAAATATATGCAATAAATAGAGTCTAGGTATTTAATCATGCAATAAATACCTAATCTAGTGTAAGAACATCAATAAATGAGATTTAATGAAGATGAAGCTTACCTAGTCATGAAACTATGAAGACCCATGCTCAAATGATGATGGATGATGTTATGGATGCATGGGTTTTGGGTTTGGAGAGTCAATCAAGATTTCATGAAGCTTTCTCTCTCAAGAAATCTCTCTTTCTCTCTCTAGAAAAGGAATTCTTTCTTTAGGGTTTCAGTTGGGAGAGTCATGTCTATGAAGAAGAAGAGAACAAGATGTATTTATAGATGGTAGATGAAACTACGTCGTTTTAGAAGTTTAGAAAAACAATTTACGGGCATCAAGGCGACTGAATTTGGTCGCCATGAATGGTCGCCATGATTTCTGGTCACACAATTGAATTTGTGGCGACTAGTGAGGCAAGAGGGTTTGGTCGCCACAAAGGTTGCCATGAATTCCGGTTAGTGACTCGAATTTTCGAGTGACTCAAAATATGACCAAACGACATCAAAACCTATCAAATAATATATCGTTAGAAAGGTATGGAAGTCTAATTTCTACTTGAATTTACAAAATGACATTTTGATGTCTGTAGAAAAGGTTATGGTCATTAGAGTGACCAAAGGTCAGATTCAGATGACAGCTGTGATGCCCTGTTTTAGTGGTCACTTTGGAGATTTCAAAACCAATCGAAACGGTCATAAAATATTATGAATAATATACCGTTGGAAAGGTATGGGTGTCTCGTTTGTCTAGAAATTTACAAAACTCAATTTCAATCTTTTTATAAAGAGTTATGGTCACAAGACCATACAAATGTCAGTTTTGAAAAACATTTAAACCATTGAAAAACTAATTTTTTGAAACTAGACACTTACTCCAAAATAACCAAACCAAATCTAACACTTATCCAAGAGAAGAATGAGGCATTCTCAAGTGGTCAACCATCGCACTAAGACATGCACACCCTCGTGCAAGCACGGACGTTTCCGATCACACAAACGGAAACGAATTACACCACACTTAAGACTAATATGAAGTGTAAGTGTGGTTGTGAATAAATAACATGCGTGGGAATGGATAACATCATGAATAATTGATCGCGCTATGAATGTTCGCATTTAGCGCCCCTTATTCCTACCTTTTGTGTTCGTATTCGAGCAATTTTGTGTGCATAACGTGTGTTTTTGTTAAGTTTAGGTAATCTGACCAGTCAGGAAGGTTTTTGCATCAAAGTGGTTAAAAGAGGAGCAAAACCATGAGAAGAAGACACGGCTGGACATAAGCCGCCAGCCAGGGAGCTTGAAGTTGTCAGAAATCACAGTGGGTTCGTACGGCGGGAACATTTCAGCCGTCCCAAAGGTCTGAAGTCGCCAGAAATCATGGCGAGTTCGTACGGCGAGTTCGTGCGGCAGGAAAGAAGCCGCCGATAGCTTTTCTGAAGCCGCGGTGAGTTCGTGACGGCGGGAAAGAAGACGCCGAGAAACTCACCAGAGGCCGCGGCGGGTTTGAACCCGCGGAATGAACCCGCCAGAGGCACGTCCAAGGGCCAATTTGGCATTCCTTGCCTCACTTGAAGAAAAACATATATATACTTCTCTCTCCTGTAGAACAAAGGGTGACAAAAATAGCATAGAAATAGTTATTGTTAGTTTTTGATTATTACATCATAGAATAGATTAGTGGTTAAGAAGCTTTCATTTGTAATCTTTGTAGCTAAAAGATATTGATCTTAGTAAGTACCTTGCTCATCAATCTCTTGAAAGTTATTGTGATCATTTGGTTTGTATTACTGTGGAGGAAGGAGAGGTCGGCCTTGATTCTTCGAGGGTAGTATTTCTTCCTTTTGTTTATTAATATGCTATACTTGATGATCATGTGTAACTAAACATTTTGTTGGGGAATTTATGAAAGTATTGATGTAATCACTTGATACCATCTTTCTTATATGCATCACTTGTGTTTGTATGCTTGAATTGATGAAATCATGCCATATATCTCATAAATCTTAGAAGCATGGATTGGTTAGCTTAGAGTAAATGAAATACTAAATTCTTGATGTTGAATTGAGTATTGTCATTTAATACTCCTTGATAGAGTGTGTGTGTTCATACAATATTCTAAGAATTCACTCTATAGGCTTAATTCCACAACTTACATTCATTAATGATTAATCTAAACTTAGAGGATTTATTAAGTGAATGGTTGATTGTGCCGATGGCATAAGTGGAACAACACTAGTGATTTGATCTTTAGTGCATAAAAGTGGTTATTTGTGGTGCATTATTACTAATTTCATACATTCCCTAACATCTTAGCTTATCAATTATAATATTTTATTATCACATTAGTTTAATCCTGTAAAACGCTCACTAATTCTAGCATTTACCAGTTATTTGATTCCCTGTGGATCGATACCCTTACTTTGTACACTATACTAGCATAACAACTTGTACGATTGCAAAGGGTGAAATACTCGCACGTCCAGTAATATAACTGTGGTAATTTAGAACATATTATAGTGTAATTAGAGACCCGGTTAGGAGGTGTCAAACTTTTGGCGCCGCTGCCGGGGATTTCTTTTGTAGCGTGGTTAGCTAGGCTAGGTTTAGGAGTGTCATTTTAGGGAAAATTTAGAATTACTATACTTTTAGTTGCACACTAGTATAACGTTATCTTTTTCACATTGATCTTCGTTACTTTTCTTGAACTTGTGTGCAGAGTCTTCACAGTGAACTAGATGGAGGACGTACGATGCATGAAGGAATTTTCATTGCCCATTGTGGGGGCACATCCTTCGGCCATAGCATTGAATGCCGCTCAGCGGGACTATGAGCTGAAGAACTTGCACTATAACATCTTGCCATCCTACTATGGGAAACCTAATGAGGACGCACTTCAGTTTATGAAAGAATACTACAATGCTATCACTACGATACCATTAGGCCGGTTAACAGAGGACTTACTGAGGATGCATTGCTTTTCATACTGTTTGAAGGACAACGCCAAGAAATGGCTGATGGCTTTTCTAGTTGGTACACTGACCATATGGGCCGAGGTGGAGCAAAAATTTTTCTCCAAGTTCTTTCTGTCCTAGAAAACCAAAGAAATAAAGGGAAGAATTGCAAACTTCAAAGAGGAGGAAGGAGAAGCGTTCCACGAATCATGGGAGAGGTTCAAGCTATTGTTAGCTCAGTGCCCACACCACGATTTCACACTTCAGTCACAGGTGCAATCATTTTATGATGGACTTACTGGACTCACACAAGCAATTGTCGACAATGCTTGTGGTGGGGCGATGAGGGAATGTACCGCTGATTATGTGTTCAACAAGTATGAAATGCTGGGATAGAATTCTCAACAAAGGAGCACAAAGGGAAGCCGTAGTGGGACTGCACATTTAGCAATGCAGATGGAGACCTTGAATAACAGTGTCAGGGCAATGATGGTAAATCAGCAGGGGCAATAGAATAGCCAGGGTAAGGTATGTCAAGCATGTGGCATGATTGGACATGGAGCAGATGTATGCATCTCCCACAGAGAGGTTTATTCAGAGGCAGAAGCTCAAGCGATGTAACAGTGGAATCAAGGCAGGTAGAGAAACAGTAACAATGCCTACCAGCAGCCAAGGTATGATCAGAATCAATCATGGGGTGGAAACAACCCCCGTAGTCAGTATCAAGTACAGCAGGGTGCTAGGAGTTCGAGTCAGTGGAGCAATCATAACCTTCCACAGTCATATCAACAAGAGATGGACCAAAGAATGATGGGAATAGAGGCGTCACTGAAAAAGTTATCAATTCAGTTGGGACAGGTGATGGAGGCTAACGGGCAGCAAGACAGGGGGAAAGCCCCGATGCATGAGCAGGCTCATGCCATTACTAGTTCTAGGAGTGGGTACACTACCAAGGAACAAGATCCAGGGAGTTTTGAGTTGAGTATTACTATGGGAAACTCCTCTGCAGAAAAAGCCATGCTTGATCTAGGAGCCAGCATCAACATGATGCCATACTCTATGTATGAAAGGTTGGGATTGAGTGAACTCAAGCCGACTTCCATTAGTTTGCGTCTCGCAGATTAGTCATCTAGAAATCCTAGAGGAGTAGTGGAGAATGTGATCCTCAAGGTGGATCGATTGCTCATTCCCACTGACTTTGTAGTGTTGGACGTAGAGGATAGAGATGAGAATGGAAACTCACAACCAGTGTTGTTAGGAAGGCCGTTTATGGCAACCTCACGAGCAGTTGTGGATGTTCATAGAGGGAAACTCACTTTGAGTGTTTTGGATGATATAGTAGAGTTCAATATGTTTGGAGCTCAACCATTGCCAAAGAAGGAACCCAGAATTGAGGAAAAAAGTCCACCTAGTCAAGACACTCAGGAGTCTGACAGCATGGAAGCATTTTTGAGGACACTGGAAGAAGAGGAGAAAAGCCTGAAGGATTCAGAGACTCTGAACAAGGAGGAATTGCTTGCCCACAACAAGGATTTGTTAATAAGAATTGAGAAGCTAGATTAAGAGAAGGAGGAACAGATGGGATATCTTGCGGAGGTTATGAAACTCATATCTGATTTGAAGGAGGCCTATACGTCCTCTACAC
Organism: Acer saccharum; assembly: GCA_030490815.1. Lineage (NCBI taxonomy): Eukaryota > Viridiplantae > Streptophyta > Magnoliopsida > Sapindales > Sapindaceae > Acer > Acer saccharum. The sequence continues at coordinate 24,540,772 of CM059875.1, forward strand.
AGAAGATGCAAGATAGGATTTTCGATCTAATGAAAGAATTGGAGGTACGGGATATGGTGGACGATTTGAACACAACTTGTCCGGGAAGGAAGCGAGCCAGCCACAACCTCAATACCGCAGAAAGAGTTGACAACCATGGAGGTACTTTCTACTCTCCAACATGTTATTATTGTGGAACTCAAGGGCACAAAAGGCCCAATTGCATGAGATATCACGAGTTCTGTAAAACAAGGAATGTGTCTCCTAGGAGGGTTGTGGGGAGACCAAGGCAAATATGGGTCCGAAAGGACACATACAAGGAATCTTCCCCACCACAAGTGAACTCCACACCAGATTTGAAAATGTGGCTCCCTGAGGCACCCATGACCTTTAGCTTGTTACGCCGACCTCCTACGTCTTATTCTGAGATTGGAAGCACGAGCACATCTCGTTCACATTTAAATACGTGAACGATTTAATGAATATTGTGTGTGTGTAGGTGGGTGACCGAAGAACAGGGTCAGAAATGGAATGTTCTACTTGTTTTGCTTGTAATTATTAATTAAGGACTAGTAATGAGGTGTGGGATCATTTGACCCACAACCTTGGACTCTAATAAGTAATAATATCTATTATGTGTGTAATTTCCCCGAGCATTGAGCTAGGATTGTATATGTTGTGGTTGTGAAGTGAATCGTGTAGGTCAGACGATCCGAAAGTACGAAAAGGGAACCCATGATTTTAGGGGTGGATTGCTGCGAGCTTAGTCCCGGCGGGACATAAGCCGCTGTCCAAAAGTAACAAACCCGCCAAAAGAAAATGAGCATCTCAGCGACCTTGGTTCAGGCGGGACATAAGCCGCCATCCAGATGAGACAAGCCCACCGGGAATTGATGACCTTGTGGAGAGACCATGGTCGGCGGGCTGAAAACTGCCCAGCAGAAGAAGCAAGCTCGCTAGTTATGGAAGGATGGTACCGCGACCTTGTGCGGCGGGACATGTTCCGCCGTGAAGAAGGAACAAAGCTGCGGTGGGTAGCTAAAAAGGAAGGATGTTGTTGTGTGGCGAGTTAGTACGGCGGGATTAAACTCACCGCACAAACCCGCCGAGGCAGTCAGAAAGGGGTTTTAAAGGTAGATGTTCTGGATTTGGGGTTGGTACTCTATTTTTCAACTGAAGTTTTCATTTCAAACATCCTTGCTCTTCTTGATCCTCAGCCAAGGTACCTTTTAGATACTAATTCTTTACTTGGATTGCAAGTCATCTTTCTTTCTCTATTCTTTCTTGATTATATGGTGATGTTAGGCTGCAAAAATTTCAAGGATTAGAAAAGAGAAATCATTAGAAGATATCTAGAGACATGTGCATGCTAGGATGATAGGTTCGTCAGGAGTAAGATAAAATCAATGATATGTGAGCCAACTTGTGATTTTGATTGTTGAATAACGTGTTTATATGCATGATGGTTTACACACACACACCTAATTATAGTAAATAACATAAGGATTAAGAAATACTTAGGAAAATTAAGGCACTTTAGGTAGAGGTAGAATTCATTGTTCCAGTGGTCTTGTTAACATTGAGTCTATATAGCGTATAATTGTTCATACCAGGAAATGGAAAACTCCATTGAAAATGTGTTAGTGGCTGAATTCTCTAAGAAGAATATTCATGACTCTATGGCTTCTGAAGACTACGAATTAAAAGAGGGTCAAGTAATTGACTGGGTAGAAATGTTGGTATGGGTTAGCGCCACAAGGGAAGATGAAGAAACAGGGGAGCACATTCTGTGGGATGAGCAGCCAAACACAACTCCCCCACCTATCTTAGAACTCAAGCTACTGCCATCTACCTTGAAGTATGCAATCCTAGGGGAAAATGAGACACTTCCGATGATCATTGCATCAGACTTGCAACTAGAGGAAGAGAAAGAATTGATCAATGTGTTTCGATACTACAGAGAGGCTATAGGTTGGTCGTTGGATGACTTGAAAGGAATTAGCCCTACCACATGTATACACAAAATTTTTCTTGGGGAAGGATCCAAACCAACCATCGAAGGGCAACGAAGGCTAAATCCAATCATGAAGGAGGTAGTCAAGAAAGAAATCCTCAAGTTGTTAGAAAATGGGATCATTTACCCTATTTCAGACAGCAAGTGGGTTAGCCCTATTCATGTAGTGCCTAAGAAGTCTGGGTTGACTGTGGTGAAGAATGAAGACAATGAGTTGGTGCCACAAAGGGTTCAGAAAGGCTGGCGAGTATGCATCGATTACAGGAAACTTAATACAGCTACTAAGAAGGATCATTTCCCTCTGCCATTCATTGATCAGATATTGGAACGTCTGGTAGGTCACAGTCATTACTGCTTTTTGGACGGGTACTCCGGATACAATTAGATTGCTAACACTCCAGAAGATCAGGAGGAAAACCACTTTCACATGTCCTTTTGATACATTCGCCTACCGACGGATGCCATTTGGGCTATGTAATGCTCCAGGTACATTTCAGAGGTGCATGACATCTATATTTTCAGATATGGTGGAAGGCATAATAAAGATCTTCATGGACGACTTTTCAGTAATGGGAAATTCTTTTGGTGATTGTTTGAGAAACCTATCCTCAGTGCTAGCAAGATGCAAGTAGGCTCATTTAGTATTGAACTGGGAGAAAGGTCACTTTATGGTGAAGGAAGGAATTGTGCTTGGGCACATTATCTCGGGTAGATGCATTGAAGTAGATAAGGCAAAAGTCGACGTCATGAAGAGTTTTCAGTTTCCAAGATCAATGAGAGAAATTCGAGTATTTTTAGGACATGCAGGGTTTTACAGAAGGTTCATCAAGGATTTTTTGAAGATTTCGAGGCCCCTGTGTCGACTACTTCAAAAAGAGATCGAGTTTGATTTTGACGAGAAGTGTATGGCAGCATTTAAAGAACTCAAGGAATTGTTGACCACGGCTCCCATAATGAGACCACCTGATTGGAGTTTGCCTTTCGAGCTCATGTGTGATGCTTCTGACTATGCTGTTGGAGCAGTACTAGGGCAGAGGGTTGACAAAATTCCACATGCCATATACTACGCTTCAAGGACCCTGAATGACGCACAGATGAACTACTCCACTACAGAAAAGGAGTTGTTAGTAGTTATTTTTGCGCTAGAAAAATTCAGATCATATCTAATTGGCGCAAAGGTTATTGTGTTCACTGATCACTCAGCACTCCAATATCTCCTCCAGAAGAAGGATGCCAAGCCAAGACTCATTCGATGGATCCTTCTACTACAGGAATTCGATTTAGAGATCAGAGACAAGAAAGGGAGTGAGAATGTGGTAGCAGACCACTTGAGTAGACTAATGTTAGATTCATATGCAGAAGAAGATACTCTACCACTAAGGGACAGTTTTCCAGATGAACAGCTTTTGAAATTAAGCGACACAAAGCCATGGTATGCGGATATAGTCAACTATCTCATAAACTGGATTTTACCAGCAGACATGACAAGTCAAGGGAAAAAGAGATTCGTTTTCAATGCAAGACAGTACTTTTGGAACGACCTATACTTGTTCAAGCATGGGGCGGACCAGATTATTAGGAGATACATACCAGAGGATGAACAGTTAGACATCCTGAAGTTCTGCCATTAACTTCAATGCGGAGGCCACTACAGTTCTAGAAAGGCAGCGATGAAGGTTCTTCACTCGGGGTTCTATTGGACAACATTGTTCAAAGATGCTTACCACTTCTGCTTACGATGTGACTGATGTCAGAGAACAGGGAACATTGGTAAGATGAATGAGATGCCGCAGTCAGGCCAAATGGTAGTAAAGATTTTCGATGTCTGGGGAATCGATTTCATAGGACCATTCCCACCATCGGACGGATACAGCTACATCCTGGTAGCCGTGGACTACGTTTCTAAATGGATTGAAGCCATAGCCACGAAGACCAATGATAGTAAAGTAGTTGTGAAGTTTGTAAGGGGCACGATTTTCTCCAAGTTCGGGACTCCACGGGCCATCATAAGTGATGGGGGAAGTCACTTTTGTAACAAGATATTCGCTACGCTGGTGAAGAAGTATAGCGTGAATCACAAGGTTGCAACCCCCTATCACCCTTAGACCTCCGGTCAAGTATAGGTCAGTAACAAACACATCAAGCAAATCCTTGAAAAGATTGTGAACACAAGCAGGAAAGATTGGTCGTTCAAGTTAAATGATGCCTTATGGGCCTACAGAACTGCTTTCAAAACTCCAATCGGGATGACACCCTATCGTTTGATCTTTGGGAAGGCTTGCCATTTGCCAGTGGAATTAGAGCACAATGCTTACTGGACACTCCAGAAGCTGAACTTTGATATGGGCGAGGCAGGGGAAGAACGTAAACTTCAACTGAACGAACTCCAGGGACTCCGGGATGAAGCATATGAGAATGCAAAAATCTACAGAGAGAAGACCAAGAGAATGCATGACAAGAAAGTAATCCTCAAGGATCTGTGCCCGGGGATGTTAGTCCTCCTATTCAACACTAGATTGAAGCTGTTTCCAGGAAAGCTCAGATCGAGATGGTATGGGCCGTATAGGATACTCCAAATATTCCCATATGGAGCCATCGAGCTATTGAATGAGAAAAATGGGGATACATTCAAGGTAAATGGGCATCGAGTGAAGCCATATCTGCAAGGAGTGGATGAAGTCAGGATTTTGGAACAGGTAGCACTTACAGAGCCATAGAGCTCTCATGCGTCTTGCCTAGACGGAAAATCTCGCACTAGGTGGGAGGCACCCCACCCAGGTACAATTTTCTTACCTAGTGTTATTTACGTATTTTAATGTATAAATATATATGGCTATTTGTTTAGTGTTGATTTTATTGTTGCTATATCTAAACTCTAACTAACCATGTTCGCAATTACATTGAGGACAATGTTTGGTTTAGGTTTGGGGGTGTGGCACAATTTTTGTATTTTTGTAGGATTGTTATAACATATGTGTATATTATGTGATATATAGGGACTTGTTGAAAATTTTTTCAATCTTTGTAACAATTTTGAAATTGGTTTGAGGGTTGTTACTTATATATGCCAATGGAAACATTCCATACTTGCTTTGGAAGCTAAATTTTGACTAATATGCATGCCATCTAAGATGTTGCACCACTATAAATATGCTTGTATAGTGCCAATTTTCGGATGTTTAGGTGAAGGAACCTTAGACTGTTTGATCCTAGGGGAATTGTGAGACTACCCATGTGAGGAATCGAGCCTGTGCTGATTAATTGAGAGGGTATAATCCATTCTTCTTGTAAAAAGCACTATTCAAATATAGGATGTATTGAGATCTCATTCATATGCACTAGTATTGATTGCCATTGAACAGGAAATATTGTGGACTGCTTGTGAAATTTGTATTCACTTGTTAGAAGGTCTGATAGAGATGATCCTAGGCATGTGTGTTCAACTTCATTATCCAAACACTGTCCTTATGATGTGTGCTCCAATTGCCAAATTTGAGGCCAAACACAACCATTCATTTCATCAACACATACATCCATACACACCAACCACATGAAATCATTAGATGTTGATCATAGTTGCATAAGTAAAAATGCAAGTAGATAGTTCAAATTTGTAAATAGCGTGTACTCAGACGATGATAGAAAAATGTGCAATAGAGAGGCTACATTGTAGAGGTGTAAAAGTAAACACTTAAAGCCATGATATCTAATCGATTGAATACTTGTAGTGAGTACCAATTAGCACATCATCAAAAATTGTTAATCTTAGCCTAGACGCTTGTGGACATTGAAAAATGAGCTAGTAAAGTGATTGAAAGGTTGATCAACATCTTTAGGATTCCATCAAATTCATTCCACTCACCATAAATTACCCATGGCCCCATTACGACCAAGGAAAGCCCTAGTGGATTTGTGAGAAGTCTAAGTTGGGAATACGAGTCAAACATGTTCTCTCCACGTTCATGGTTATCAATTCATTCATGAGACTTGACATTATGAAAGTGCATTGTTTCTATATTCACATGCGTTATATTCGAATTCTATATACATACACTCAATCCGCATGTGATTGAAGAGAGATAACCTAGGATTCTGAGAGAAGAAAGAGATGGATCTGTGAGAAATAGAAGTCGAGGCGAATTTACCTTAGGCAGATAATTTACTGATTCTTGGACCAAAAACATCCAAATTATTGGCATACAAGTATTATGTGTTGTTATAACTGACGTGGAATTTTATTAGTACTAATTGAGAATGCTTAGCTTGCATGAGTTTCTGTTGATATATACAAAGTGACTCCTCAATAGTAGATTACAGAGTTGCGTTTGTGGGTATTGTATCTAGTAAACCCTTAGGAGACTACACTCCTCCTACTAGGGGCACCTAGAGGTTTAAAAGGCATGTGGTACGTGCTAAGTACCATCGTGTTTCCTACGAAAATGGATTAGTTAATTGTTATTAATAAGTAGTAGTGTTGTTCTTTCTTTCGTTGTTTTGCTTGAGGACGAGCAAAAGATAGGTTTGGGGGTCTGATCGCGCTATGAATGTTCGCATTTAGCGCCCCTTATTCCTACCTTTTGTGTTCGTATTCGAGCAATTTTGTGTGCATAACGTGTGTTTTTGTTAAGTTCAGGTAATCTGACCAGTCAGGAAGGTTTGTGCATCAAAGTGGTTAAAAGAGGAGCAAAACCATGAGAAGAAGACACGGTTGGACATAAGCCGCCAGCCAGGGAGCTTGAAGTCGTCAAAAATCACGGTGGGTTCGTACGGCGGGAACATTTCAGCTGTCCCGAAGGTCTGAAGTCGCTAGAAATCATGGCGAGTTCGTGCGGCAGGAAAGAAGCCGCCGATAGCTTTTCTGAAGCCGCGGCGAGTTCGTGACGGCGAGAAAGAAGACACCGAGAAACTCACCAGAGGCCGCGGCGGGTTTGAACCCGCGGAATGAACCCGCCAAAGGCACGTCCAAGGGCCAATTTGGCATTCCTTGCCTCACTTGAAGAAAAACATATATATACTTCTCTCTCCTGTAGAACAAAGGGTGACAAAAATAGCATAGAAATAGTTATTGTTAGTTTTTGATTATTACATCATAGAATAGATTAGTGGTTAAGAAGCTTTCATTTGTAATCTTTGTAGCTAAAAGGTATTGATCTTAGTAAGTACCTTGCTCATCAATCTCTTGAAAGTTATTGTGATCATTTGGTTTGTATTGCTGTGGAGGAAGGAGAGGTCGGCCTTGATTCTTCGAGGGTAGTATTTCTTCCTTTTGTTCATTAATATGCTATACTTGATGATCATGTGTAACTAAACACTTTGTTGGGGAATTTATGAAAGTATTGATGTAATCACTTGATACCATCTTTCTTATATGCATCACTTGTGTTTGTATGCTTGAATTGATGAAATCATGCCATATATCTCATAAATCTTAGAAGCATGGATTGGTTAGCTTAGAGTAAATGAAATACTAAATTCTTGATGTTGAATTGAGTATTGTCATTTAATACTCCTTGATAGAGTGTGTGTGTTCATACAATATTCTAAGAATTCACTCTATAGGCTTAATTCCACAACTTACATTCATTAATGATTAATCTAAACTTAGAGGATTTATTAAGTGAATGGTTGATTGTGCCGATGGCATAAGTGGAACAACACTAGTGATTTGATCTTTAGTGCATAAAAGTGGTTATTTGTGGTGCATTATTACTAATTTCATACATTCCCTAACATCTTAGCTTATCAATTATAATATTTTATTATCACATTAGTTTAATCCCGTAAAACGCTCAATAATTTTAGCATTTACCAGTTATTTGATTCCCTATGGATCGATACCCTTACTTTGTACACTATACTAGCATAACAACTTGTACAATTGCAAATGGTGAAATACTCGCGCGTCCAGTAATATAACCGTGGTAATTTAGAACATATTATAGTGTAATTAGAGACCGGTTAGGACGTGTCAATAATCACCAAGCATGTGACACATAAAAGATATGCAATATGTGAAAATGCATAAGTGTGATGACAAAGCATATAAGCACACAATTAAGAGAAGCACAAAAGCAATCATATAAATGCAATGAAAGTGTGTGTATGCTAAATAACATAGATGCATGAATCAATGAAACACACATGCATGGTAACAAATGCAAGATAGATGAAGATGCATGCAAGTGTGTGTGTGCACCTAATCTCTTCAAGAATCAAGATCAAGTGATATACCTTTTGAAGCTCTTGATCTTGAAGTCACGTTTGGAAGTCTGGAAGCTTGCCAATCACAATAACCTAAGCTACCCGTTACATACCAATCTCAATGTGGTTTTTCATGAAATAAGCCAATAAAAAAGGAGGCACTTACAAGTTCTGTTTTTTTTTTTTTTTTTTTTTTTGATGATTCTAGTGTATAAAAAATCAATTTTGGCAGGGTTTTTTTTTTTTTTTTTTCCTAGGGATTTTTTTGAGAGGAAGAGAGGAAAATAGAAAAGGGGTTGTGTTCAACACCACATCAGCTGTCCCCTGTTTTCTTCATTTAAATTCTAGCAATAACATTTGTTTTTTTACATGTTTTTTCTTAACTAATGAGAAGCTTACACATAGACATCAAAATGCCACATCATCTGAGCTTAATACATAACAAAATAACCAAGAAAAAGGCATAATAAAACTTAACAAAAAACATGACAACAAGATTAAAAACAGAGCATCACATTACTTCACAACATTCTTCCCCTTAATGTGATGTTCTTGAACACCTAAAGTTCTCTAAAATGCCGAAATTTCTCCTTTGGAAGAGTCTTTATAAAATGTCAGCCACTTGATCTTCGGACCTGCAACACTTGAGTTGAATCTCACCATATACAACTGCATTTCTAATGAAATGATGTTTGATGGCGATATGTTTTGTGCAGCTGGGGGAAAACGGTGTTTTTGGCCATAACTATAGTTGATTTGTTGTCACAAAACATCTCTGTGCCTTCTCCTTGTTTCTCATTCATGTCTTCAAGAATCCTTCTCAATGAAGTAGACAATGATGCTGAAATATATTTAGTTTCTACAGAGGATTGAGCAACCATTTGTTGCTTCTTTGATGACCAAGAAAAGATGCCAGAAACAAGAGAAAAAGCATAGTCGGAAGCAGTGATGTAAAAGGCGGAGCTAGGCGGCGGCTAGGCGGCGACTAATCGCTAGGCGGAGGTTTACCGCCGCGGTTTTGGTGTAATCGGCTGGATTAGGCGGCCGTGGTCAAAGTCGGTCAAAGACGGTCAAAATCGGTGTTAGGCGGTCAAAGACGGTAAAAATCGGTGGTCAAATTCGGTCAAAATCGGTGGTAAATTCGGTTCTAGGCGGTCAAAGGCGGTGGTCAACGACATGAAGCCAACCTTGACTTTTGAAAAAAAAAAAAAAAAAAAAAAAAAAAAAAGAAAAACCCCCAAAACGGCATCAAACCTAGGAGTTTCATTAAAAGACCAAAAAAAGTAAAAATAAAATAAAATTTGATATTTTGATTTGATCTATCATCGATCTAAACTAAAGAGAGGTAAGTAGGCAACAGTGCAATACAAGTACACAACACTACAACAGTGAAGCAAGAAGTGAAAACTCAAGAGTTTCAAAAGACAAAAATAGAAAAGGAAAACAGTCGAACCTCCTTGATCCGTCGCCGTCCGTCGATCCGCCGCCGTAGTCGATCCTTCGCCGTCCGTCGTCGTCGCCTTCAGTCCAGTCGAACCTATTCTTCTTTCTTCTTGGCTGAGACTCCGGTTTTCAATTTGTGAGTTTATTTCCAAATTCCAATTTAGGGTTTTCAACTTTTATAACTAATTTAATTTGGGGCTTTTGACTTTTTAAGTTGATTTTTTTTTAATTCATTAGTTTAGAAGCTAAATAATAAATAATAAATGGATTTCATGGATATTATATAATTTTAATTCATATATGATTGATTTTATAATCTAATTTTTTTAATTCATTAGTTTTGTATCTAATGATGGATTATTGATTATATATGATGGATTTCATGAATCATGCATATTAGAATCATGCCTTAGATAGTTTGGTTTGGCTAGTGTCTGCGGGTCCTTGTGCCTGCTCCTCTGTTATGTTTGTTCTTTTACCCATGGTTGAATATAATCTTCTTTAAAAATAAAAATAAAAATGAATCATGCATATTAGATTATTAAATAACTAAATAAAATTATAAATAATAATAAATGGAAATGGATTAAATGCTGGTATGCTAGTATGCTACTGCAGACTGCCTAGATTTGTGTTAATGTGTTATACACTTATACAGTTATACTGTTAGTCTATTATACACTTATGCTGATATTGTTAATGGATTAAATGGATTAAATGCTATGCTTTGATTTGTCTTAATGTGTTATACTGTTATACTAATATTGGATTTTATTTTTTATTAAAAATGTTTATATTGGACCTTGAATTGTGGTTGTGGTTAGGACTTAGAAAATGACTTCAAATGACAACACAACCAACACCAACATTCATTCTGAGGGGGCCTCTAGCGACTCCGTTCTAAAACGTAAATCGGAGGATTGGGTGGGAGTATGGGAAGTTGATTAATCCCTCCAATTTTGATAAGGTTAAGTGTAATTTGTGCTCAAAGGAGTTTTCCGGGGGAGTATATCGGTTGAAACAACATATTGCCCGCATAGCGGGAAATGTTTCTAAGTGTCCGAAGTCTACGAAGGAGGATCAAGTTAGATGTAAACAAGCCATTGAAGATGCAAAAACTAAGAAGAAAAATAAAAATAAGGAAGTCCAGGAGATTAGAAGGGAAGTTAATCTCGCTGGGATTGAGGAAGAAGAAGAAGAAGTTGAAGGGTTAGGGACAAGGAAAAGACCACACTTTCTTGGCCCTTTGGATAAATTTGCAATGAAAATCACCCCTGAAGCTTCTATGAGTGCTAGTAAGTCTGTTCGCCAACAACATATTAATGATGTACTTTTTAAGGAGAGAACACATTCAGTGCATCGATATGTGGCTAGGTGGGTGTATGAAGCAGGCGTCCCTTTCAATGCTATTCAGAACCATAGTTTCATTGCAATGATGGAGGCATCTGGTTTATTTGGACCAGGATATAAACAACCAAGTCGATACCAATTGAGTGGACCGTTGTTGAAGGAAGAGTTTGACAGTACAAAAGATGCCCTTAAAAAACAAGAACAAGAGTGGAAATTGACTGGATGTTCAATTATGACTGATGCATGGACTGATAGGAAAAGGAGAAGCATTATGAATTTATGTCTGAATTGCAAGGAAGGTACCACTTTCCTTTCTTCCAAGGAAAGCTCTAATGAGGCACACACCGGGGAACACATTTTGATTATGTGTTGAAATGTATTGAACAAGTTGGGCCACAAAATGTTGTTCAAGTAGTGACCGACAATGCCGCCAACAATATGGCCGCGGCAAAGATCTTGAGGGAGAAGATGCCTAGCATATTTTGGTCCTCATGTGCTACTCATACCATCAACCTCATGCTTGAAGGTATCGGAAAATTACCAAGGTTCAAAAAAACTATTGATAGTGCCAAAAGTTTCACGATATTTATTTATGCACATCACAAAACATTGTGGTTGATGAGGTCCTATACAAAAAAGAAGGAAATAATTAGGCCGGGAGTCACTAGGTTTGCCTCGGCTTTCCTAACTTTGCAAAGTTTGGTGGAAAAAAAGGAAAGCTTAAGGGCAATGTTTACTAGCACGGAATGGGAAGAGTGCAAATGGTCGAAGACCGTTAAGGGGAAGGCGGCTTACTCTACCGTGTTGAACATCGGTTTTTGGAATGGGGTGACAATGTGCTTGAAGGTATTTGCTCCGTTAGTAAAGGTACTTCGACTAGTTGATGGGGATATAAAGCCATCCATGGGTTTTTTATATGGGGAGCTCATAAAAGCAAAAGAAGAGATTAAGGTGGCCTTGAAAAATAGTGAGAACACTTATAGGCCAATCCTTGACATTGTTGATACTAAAGCCAAAGATCGGCTCGATACTCCATTACATATGACGGCATATCTCTTAAATCCCTTCTATTGCTATAAAGATCCTTGGATTGCAAAAGAGGGTGCTCTATTGGATGCGGTATGTAGTTGTTTGGAAAGGTTGTTTCCCGATGACATTGACAAGCAAACAAGGATCTTAATGACTGACTTGGCAAAGTATACCGGCAAAGACGGTGTTTTTGGAAAATTAACAGCTCAAAAAGCATGTGAGAATAACAATAGCACTTATGATCCAGGTAATAACAAGTGTTCACTAGTATATTACTATATTACTATTTAGTATTTACTAATTATAGTATTTATTTAAAATTTATACTATTTAAGTATTTATTTGTAATTCTCTATTATGTAGTTCAATGGTGGTCTGTGTTTGGACATCAAACACCTGACTTGCAATGGATAGCACAAAGGATCCTTTCATTAACTACTAGTTCATCCGGGTGTGAAAGGAATTGGAGCACTTTTGAGGGGGTAAGTTATTTACTAAATTATTATTTACTTGGCATTAGATAATTCATAATACTAACTTACTAAGTTATTAATTATTATTTACTAAGTTTTTTCACTTTTATGTAGATACATACGAAGAAAAGAAATAGACTAGATGTTGATCGATTGAACAACCTAGTATTTGTCCAATTCAATTCCAAATTGATTCATAAGCATAAAAGGTTAATGGATAAGGAGGCCAACATAGATGTACTACTTGCAAGTGATGGTGATGCTAGTAATGCACAAGGTTGGATAGTTGATGATGGTGATGAAGATGTTGAATCGAGTACGGGGCTTACTAGGCAATTGGTTGATGAAGATGAAGCAATAGAGGCGAATGAAATGAGTCAAATGACACAACCACGAAGAAGTGCTAGAATTCCTAGAGATCTTGAGGAAGATTTTCAATCCGAAGATGAACCGGTGGAGGAAGATAATTTTGAGTTCGAATCCGATGAAGAACAAGTGTTGGAAAGATATGGAGAAGAACAAGATGAGCTAGACACTTAGAGGCTTAGACCTAGAAACTTATTTGCTTACTACTTTACTTTGTGTTGTTGTTTTATTTGAAACTTGGATGTCATTGAATTTGGTTGGATTTTGTTTGAACTTGGATTTTGACTCTTTGATTTGGTTGGAAATTGATTGATTTGGTTGGAAATGGAGGCTCCATTTTGTAGAGACTAGAAACCACTCAAACAAGTGATGTTATGTACTGATGTTACTCTGTTTGTCTTTGTTTTGCCTTGTGGCGGGCTGTTTGTGCCAAGGGCTTTGCCCTCTGTTTGTCTTTGTTTTGCCTTGTGGCTTTTATAAATTCATGGTTCAAAAAATGTACTGATGTTACTAATTTAGTAATTACGCCAATCTGCTTTATTTGTGATTTTGTGTAGACTGGTAACTTCAATTTTTCTATTCTTCATAATTCTTGTATTCTTCATAACAGCTGCAGCAACTTTGCATATTATTTTAATATTTTTTTACCTTTTTAGGATAACTTCTCATATTACAATAATACAATGCATATTACTTTGCATATAACTTTGCATATTATATTTTTGTTTTGCAAATCAATCAATTGCAAATCAATTGCAAAAATATATTAAAAAAAAAACTATAAAAACTTTTCCGTCCGGCCAACTTCCGGGCCTCCGGCCGGCCGACTTATGGGCTTTCGGCCTGCCGCCTAGTCCCCGCCTAGTCCCCGACTAAGCAGTCTAGGCGCTAGGCGGGGGGTCGCCGCCCGACTAGCGCCTAGCGCTTTCTACAACATTACTCGGAAGTGCTCTACTTATCATCAAGACATCCACCCCAATCACTATCACGAAACCCAATCAACTTGACATTCAAATTTTTTTCATACTTGATTCCATAATTCATTGTACCTTGTAGGTATCTCAAAAGTCTCTTGGTTGCCCCATGTAAGGATTCCCATTTATTGATTGACTTATTTCGTGGACAAATCATATGTTGAGGTTTGAATTGTAAGGGTAGCTTAGGCATTTGATGGTTGTGATTTGCACAACCAAGGCCCTCTCAAGACCTCAAGAGAAGAAGCACCAAAGGTATATTTTAGTGCTTACTTGCTTTGAAGAGATCTAGTTGCACACACTCACAACTCATACATATCCAATACTTGTATGTTGTGTGTTTTATATGTGTGCATTCATGATTGTTGAATATCTCTTCATGCATGTTTATTTGATTGCATCTAGTTCATTGAAATGCCATGACATGTTTAGGCATTAGGATGCAAAGCCATGAATTCTATTCATGCATGTTTAAGTGATTGCATATTGTTCATTGAAATGCCATGACATGTTTAGGCATTAGGATGCATTCACTTCCCACACTTGCACTTCATGATTAGTCTTAAGTGTGTAAATTGTTTCCAATTGTGTGATCGGAAACGTCCGCGCTTGCACGATAGTGTGCATGTCTTAGCGCGATGGTTGACCACTTAAGAATGTCTCATTCTTCTCTTGGATAAGTGTAAGGATTCCCTTGTGTTGATTGGCTTATTTCGTGGACAAACCACAATTGGGGTTCTTTGTAAGGGTAGCCTAGGATTTGGTGTTCATGTCTAATGGCCCTTTCAAGACCTCAAGGTTACAAGCACTCCAAAGGTATATCTAGTGCTTGATTGCTTTGAAGAGATAGTTGCACACACACACATTCCATTTATATCCATTCTTTGTGTATAACATGTGGTTATTTATGTGTGCATTCATGTTTAAAACATCTCTTCTTGGTTGTTCATTTGATTGCATCTTGTATGTCCAATTGCATTGTCATGCATAGTCTTAGGATTACATGTTTGCAATGGGCGCTATCGAAAGCGCTCTATAGAGGCGCTGTTCGAACAGCACCCACATGACCTGGTTGAAAAATGCATTTTTAATGCATCAGGTCTGATGGATTTTTGGGAGGCGCTGTACAGAAGCGCTGTTTGTACAGCGCCCATCTCAGACCCGAGAGTCCAGAGTTGGGGCGCTGTACAGGCATTGTACATAAGCGCTCTACGTACAGTGCCCAAGGCAAAATCAGGGCAACTTATTCAAAACGACCACACTTTGATTTGGCCCCCTATATATATGCCACTTTGACTTTAGGTCAATTAAGAGAGTTCATATTCGGATTTCATACTTAGGATATTTTTCAAAAACAAGAAAAATTCCAAGAACTCATTTTTAATTACTCAAACACCATTTCATGATCATCAATCATCATCTAGCATCATCTTTGATCATTTAGATGTCTCTTTGCATGGATTTTTCATCACACTTCGCTTGGTAAGTTTTTCACTAATATCTTACATTTTTGTGTTTTCTTAACAAGCAATCTCATTTATTACTTGTATGATTTTTGTATATCTTTTGGATACAAGATTGAGATTAGTGTATTGATTGTCTGAGAAGTTGTATTGTGCTAGCTAATTAGGTTTTTGCTTAATCTTGATTAGCTAAACTATTTGACATGTCATTTAGTTTTAATATCTAGGATTGTTCTAATTGCAAATTCATCATCTTAGATAAGCATATAGGGTTTCCCTTGCTCTATGTTGCATTTGGATATTCATATATTCACTTAGGGTGTTAATCTCTTCATTGAGAACATAAGTCTTGTGTGTAGCATCTGGGATTAGGTTGCTTAGATCGCAAGCATTCGAACTAGGTTCACTCATACAGGGATTAGGTAGGTGTGTGATTACTTCCGGGATTAGGTTGTAATCTTTATCACTTAGTGGATTCGAGGTTCGGGTGTGGCTCACTTATTAGTCCATGGTTTTTTTCCCGTGAGGGTTTCCACGTAAAAATCAAGTGTTATTTAATTTCTGCATTTTATACTTGATTTATTGCTTTATCTAGTTAGGGGTAATTTCGTAATATTGACTTCACACGAAAAATTGGGTAATGCGTTTAAAATCTATTCACCCCCCCTCTAGATAGTTTTATACACACCGTGCAATATTTGTTTCAATAAGTGTTAGTTTTGGTTTGGTTGTTTGGAGTAAAGTGTCTAGTTTCAAAAGATTGAGTTTCAATGTTTTAAATATTTTTCAAAACTGACCTTTGTATGGTCTTGTGACCATAACTTTTCATAAAAAGATTTAAATTGAGTTTTGTAAAATTCTAGACAAACTAGACACCCATACCTTTCTAACGGTATATTATTCGTAATATTTTATGACCGTTTGGATTGGTTTTGAAATCTCCAAAGTGACCACCAAAACAGGGCAACATCGTTGTTGTCCGTTTAAAGGTTTTGATGTCGTTTGGTCATGTTTTGAGGCACTTGAATCTAAAGCTGATGCACTATCGCGCCCAAACTGCTGTTCACTTGCCCTACGTACAGCAGGCACTTGATTGATTTTCAATCCGCCCTTCACTTGCCCAAAATCCGCTCTCCGTAGAGCGGTTTGCGCGGAAACTTTTTAGAAAATTTCCAAAACGACATAGCTTCAATTGGACATCATATATATGCCTCTTTGATCTTAGGTCATCTAAATGACTCAAAAAATTATATTTTTAATTGAGAGCATTTTCAAAGAGAGCTTTTTCATCAAGAACTCATCTTTGATCATCTTTGATCACTCAAATCAAAAAACCATCCTCATATGCATCTAAACATCATCTAAGCATTTTCTAGCATAGTTAGGATGCTTGCTTGCATGGGTTTGGCTCAACACATCCCTTGGTAAGTTCTTCACTATTATCTTACATAATTAGTGTTTTACTTAACAAGACATCTCTTAGATTACTTGCATGTTCTTAGATTAATTTCTAATATTCAAGATAGAGATTGTTGTGTTGAAATGATTGAGTGTTGTATTTTGATAGCTTCATAGGATTGCTTAATCTATGTTTAGCTAAGCTTTATGACATGTCATTTAGCTATTGATATCTAGGATTGTATGAATTGTCATTTTATCATCCTAGATAAGCATCTAAGGTTCCCTAGCTTATTTGCTCTTTGAATATTCATACATATTCACATAGGCTTTATTATCTCTTCATTGAGAATTAAGACTTGATGGCTAAGGTTGCTTAGGCTACAAGCAATTGAACTAGGTCCACTTTTACAGGCCTGCGGGTAGTGGTAATAGGTTATTGATCGGGATTACATGTAAACTGGGATTAGGTTATAAACGTTATCACAATAAGTGGATTCGAGGTTCTAGTGTGGCGCATTTACCAGCCCGTGGTTTTTCCCTGTTGAGGGTTTCCACGTAAAAATCAAGCGTCATTTAATTTCCGCACTTATATGCTTGATTTGTTAATTTGACTAGTTTGGAGTATTTTCGTGAAAATTGACTAATCGTAAAAATTGGGTAAAATTGGATAAAATCTATTCACCCCCTCTAGATTAATATATAGAACACACCGTTAATTTGTTTCACCCTAAGATGAACATGGCTAGGAGATCTCATATATCTAGACAACAAACTTGAGGTAAACATAATATCTGGTCTTGTGGCAGTGAGATAAAACAAATTCCCAATCAAGCCTCTAAAATAAGTCTCATACTTTCTTTCCTCCGTCTTCCTTCATAAATTTTTCATTCAACACAGAGGTGTTGCTACCAGATTGCACCTAACCATCCCAAACTTCTTGAGAATATTTTCAACATACTTTCTTTGGCAAATGAACACACCATCTTCTTCTTGGTAAATTTCAATGCCAAGAAAGTGATGCAACAAACCCATATTACTCATCTCATATCTTTTCATTATCTCATTTTTTGAATTCTTCAATCATTTTCTCATTGTTTTCGGTAAAAATTAAATCATTAACGTAAAGAGCAACAATGTGAATATTGGACATGTCTTTGCATTTCACATACTAGGTGGGCTCACTCTTAATTTTGTTGAATCCCTTCTCCATAAAGTAGCCATCACTTTGAGTGTACCAAGCTCTTGGAGCTTATTTTAGGCCATACAAAGCCTTCTTCAACTTGTACACTTTTTCTTCATCTCTCATAATTTCAAAGCCTTAAGGTTGTTCAACATAAACCTCTTCTTCTAACTCTCAATTCAAGAAAGCAGATTTGACATTAAGTTGATACAAGCACTAACCCTTTTGTGCGGCCATAGCAATAAGAGCTCTGATAGTGTCAAGGCATGCAACCGGTGTAAAAGTTTCATTAAAATCAATTCCGAGCTGTTATGAATAGCCCTTTGCCACCAATCTTGCTTTGGTCCTTTGAATGGTGCCATTTGCATGATACTTCACTCTATATATCCACTTCACCCCAATTACTTCTTTGGCCTCTCAACAAGTTCCCATGTCTTGTTTTTCTTAATAACATTAATTTATTCTTGCATAGGTTTTCTCCAACTTTCTTCCTTTACGGCTTCTTTAAAATTTTATGGTTCAAAGACACAAAAATTGCATCTCTCATATATATATTCCAACCTTCTCATTTTTTTAGGAGTGGAAGGTGGTAATGATGATGATGAACTTGGAGAACCATGTGATGTTGATGGTGAACTTGTCCTTGGAGAGGAATGAGTTGAAAATTGAGTATTTTCATATTCAAGTGTTGAATTTTGATGATTTTCTTCCACCAAAATAGTCTCACTTTCACTCTTGCCTTCTTGCCAATTCCACAAAGCTTTTTCATCAAACAACACATCACGACTTGTTATCATCTTCTTGCTTTTCAAACTATATAGTCTATAGCCCTTAGATTGTGAACTATAGCCCATAAAAATACACTTCTCACTTGCTTCATCAAGCTTGCGTCTTCTTTCTTTAGGAACTTGAGCATAACATACACAACCAAAGCCTTTTAAATGTCTCACGGATGGTTTTCTCCCACTCCAAGCTTCAAGAGGAGTTTGGTTCCAAAGTGCTTTTGTAGGACTTCTATTTATCAAGTAAACTGCCGTATATATCGCTTCACCCCAAAAAAACTTTTGATAGTCCTTTCTCATGAATCAATGACTTGGCCATTTCCATCACCGTTTGGTTCTTCCTCTCGGATACTCCATTTTGTTGTGGAGTATAAGGCACCGTAAGTTGTCTTTCAACACCTTCATCTTCACAAAACTTGTCAAACTCATATGAGTTGTGTACTCTTTTTCCCTATCACTTCTCAAGATTTTAATGTAATTGCCACTTTGTTTTTCAAAAAAACTTTTAAACTTCTTGAAAATAGTAAAGACTTTGGATTTTTGCCTCATAAAGAAAACCCAAGTCATTATAGTAAAATCATCAATAAAGAGAATGAAGTACCGATTGTTGCCATGTGAAGGTGTAGACATTGGCCTGCAAACATCGGTATGGACCAATTCGAGTGTTTTCTTTGCTCTCCATGCAACTCCCTTTGGAAAGGCTTGACGGTGATGCTTTCCAAGAGCACAACCTTCACACACACACTTTACCATTGTCTTATGCAAGTAGGCAACCCCACAACCATATTCTTTTGAGAAAGTAATTTGAGGCCATGAAAGTTCAAGTGCCCAAATCTCCGATGCCATAACCATGACTCATCAACGGTATCCATCTTCATGACAACATGACCTTCATATTTGAACACAATCGGGAAGCTTCTATTTTTCTCTATATTTATCTTCTTTATAACTTTCTTGTCACCCCCTCCATCATAGATAGTTCACCCTATTATCTTTAAAATAAACATCATACCCATGCTCTACAAGTTGCCCACACTAAGCAAAATTTGCTCCAAATCCAGAACTAGCAACACATCTTTAATGTAATTGATTCCCATGCTAGTTTGAACACCAATTGTTCCTTTGCCTTTAACATTCACTAAGGCATTCCTATCTTCACTTGAAAGTTGACGGTAGTGTCCATGTCCAAAACATGTTCTTATCACCGGTCATGTGATTGCTACAACCACTATCTAGGAACCAAACATCATTTTTTGTTCGGATGCACTTTGACTAGCATAGAACAAATTCCCATCACTTTCTTTTTCTTCAGCACAACTAGCTTGTTGATTGTTTTTGACTCTACAATCTTTTCGCACATGCCCATATCTCTTGCAATTACAACATTGAGGCTTCCCCTTGTTCCAAAAATCTTTCTCTATATGGCCAACCTTCTTGCAAAAATTGCATTTTGGCAATTGTGAAAATTCATCATTGTTAAACCTTCTCTCAAAATTTGGCTTCCCTCTACCTCTTCCATTACTTCCTCTTCCTCTTCCTCTTCCTCTTCCTCTTGCTCTTCCTCTTGCTCTTCCATGTCTACCACCTCTTGATGACTCTTCTTTAATCTCATGGTTGAGTTGGAGCTTTGATTGAAACGCACTTTCAATGTGACTCTCGGAATGTCGTAACAACCTTTACTTAAATGATTTCAAAGACCGGTCATAAGCACTATCTCGCCGCTGAAAGAAGCACCGTCTCATCGCCGGCAGTTGTCCCCCCGTTTCGCCAAGGTACCTTTGATTCTTTGAAGGTTTTCTCATTGGCATAATCTAAAATATAATTAGTTTGTTAGAACGATAATTTGTTTCTAATAGAGCAAAATCTGCAATATTTGTTTATATTTATTTAAAATAATTAATTCGATTATTAGTTTGTTGGATTTTTGATGATATAATTTAGGATTGAGTAATTATTTTATGGTCGTGTATGGGGTTATTAGTTTGTTGGGTTTGAATAATTATTTTGATGATATAATTTGATTATTAGTTTGTTGGGTTTTTGTAGTTTGGGGTGATGTTTTTCTTGTTGTGTTAGTTTTGTTTTGTGGGTTGTGTTTGTGTTGTCTGTTTTGTGCCACGTGCGTTGTTTTTGCCTGGGTTTCCTTCTTCGTTGGCTATGAGCAGCTTGCTCTGTTTCTGTTGGAGTTGCTTGCTCTGTTCTTGTTGTTGTGTTAGTTGCCTTTACTTCTGTGCCTTGCTTGACCTTTTTAATAATATCTGTTGTTCAAAAAATAAAAATAAAATAGTATAACTAGGTAGAATTTGTTTTCTTGAATATGTTTTGCTGGTTTTCTAGGCCCATCATTCATGATTTTATAAGAGAATTTATCTTAAGAAGCTATTATAAAAGATCATTCCTCTTGAATTTTCTACAACTTTACACAAATTACTTGCTTGTTGAATATGCTTTGGACGTTGAAAGGGTTATACTTGATTTATTGTCAAGGATTGCAGTCAAAGAAAATTCTATCTAAAATGTACCCTCCAGTTTTCCTTTGGTTTTCATGGAAGTTTATGTTTTAATGTTTTTCGTAATTATTTTTTAACATTGCTCTGTTGCCGCTTTTGACTTTTCTAAAAAACTATTTATATTGTCCAACGGATGTTAGGAAGGGCTAAACATAATGCAATTATATTTGTTTTAAGGTGATATTTGGTTGGTTGCAAGGAGAGTTGAAAGGATTCAGGAATCCCTAATTCAAATACCCTAACTCAAGTACTGCTTCCTTCCATACTTTACTTTATTCCTCTCTCTTCTACCTATAATTACAATATATGAATTACTTTCTTTTGTTCGCTGTTTCCTATTATGTTTTTATTTATTTATTTTAATTTATACTTAAATATGTTTTTGTTAAGGATTTCATTCATTCCAAAAGATACAAACTTGGAAAAATTCATTTTTTATTCTAAGATTTAGTTTATGCGAACATACGATTATTAAATTATTGGTTTCGTTGAATCATGAACTGATGTATTAGTGTAATATATACATAGAAGAAACTTGTGTGTTATAAGATTTTAGTATTTTATTTGAATACTAAATGCACACATAGAATTTAACAAAAACAAAATTAGTGTAATATATACATGAACTGACATACTCATTCATCATAGCACAATGGAGTATACATAATAATACCATAAAATAATTGGAAAAAAAAATATTTATATAAAACTTTTAGAATTCTTAAGTCATCATATCATGAATACGATATAAAATAATTGTTATATATTTCATGATATATTTAAGTTAAATTTCAATTTCTTGGTTAAATATCTCTATGTCCAACATTAACAGTATAAAATTTTAATGCTTATAAACAGGATTTGAATATGGATAAAAGTTGGATGAAGCTTTCATATAGATTTTGTAAGGCATATATGGGCGGTGTTAGTTCATTTATCGATGTGGCTAAAAAGCATTTAAATGAAGATGGGAAGACACGGTGTCCATGTCGAAATTGTCTGAATGTCGAATATAAAAAAATGGATGACGTGATAGCAGATTATATAAATATGGCATTTCACAAAGTTATTAGAGATTAGTGTATCATGGTGAAGTGGTAAATTTATTTGAAAATGTTTCGAATATGAATACTATGCATAATAATGAAGTATTGGAAGAGGGTGATGGATTGAATGTTCAACAAGAATTGTACCCGGGTTGCACACAATCTTCATCATTAAATTTTCTTGTTAAGTTGATGCATATTAAGGTGTTGAATCATTGGAGCAACAAATCATTTGATATGTTAATTAAACTATTAAATGAAGTGTTGCCAGATGGTAAAAATATGCCAATATCTTATTACGAAGCAAAGAAGATATTTTGAGATTTTGGGTTAGGGTATGAAGCAATTCATGTATGCAGATATGACTGCATTTTATTTTGAAAGGAACGTACTGATAAAGATAAGTGTCCCATATGTGGTGAACCTAGGTACAAAAATACTGATGGGAAAGGTAAATTAATACCTCAAAAAGTACTTCGTCATTTTCCTTTGAAGCCTGGATTGCAAAGATTATTCATGTCAAAACATATGTCTCTTGATATGAGATGGCATAAAGAGAAACATGTTGATACAGAGGGAATTTTAAGACATCCAGCTAATGCTAAAGCATGGAAGGAGTTTGACAAAAACCATAATTGGTTTGCACAAGACCCTAGAATTGTAAGGTGGGGACTTGCTTCTGATGGGTTTAATCCCTTCGGAAATATGAATAATGCTTATAGTATGTGGCCGGTGATGCTTAGTTCATATAATTTGCCACCTAGGAAATGTATGAAAGATCCTTTTACAATGATGTCCTTGTTAATTTTAGGACCACAATCTCCTGGAAAAGACATCGACGTTTTTTTTGCAACCATTAGTTGATGAACTTAAAGAGTTATGGCATGTTGGTGTTGAAACTTATGATGTTTCGAGTCGACAAAATTTTCAATTGCACACTGCTGTAATGTCGACTATAAATGATTTTCCTGCTTATAGTGATTTGTCTGGTTGGAGTACAAAAGGGTATATGGCGTGTCCTGCTTGCAATGAAAATAAATCATCGAGGAAATTGAGAAGTAAAATTTGTTACATGGGTCATCGTAGGTTTCTGCCTATGAATCATCCGTGGCGAAGGAGTAGAAAACACGATGGTGATACTGAATATAGGAATGCCCCTACAATGCGTAAAGGAGATGCTATTGTATGACAACTACAATATGTTAGAGATGTCAAGTTCAGAAAGAATCTTAACAATCCAGATAGAAAAAGAAAACGTACACTGAATGAGTTGAATTGGAAAAAAAAATATCTTTTTTCGATTGCCATATTGGTCCACTCTTGAAGTAAGACATAAACTTGATGTTATGCATATAAAAAAAAATATTATATGTGATAACATTTTTGGGATATTATTGAATATAGAGGGGAAGACAAAAGACACTGAGAAGGCTTGTTTAGATTTGGCTAACATGAATATTAGACAAGAATTGCACTTACATCTTAAAGATAATGGATCGTATGCAAAACCACAAGCATGCTATACATTAACATCAAATGAGAGAAAATATTTTTGCAAGTTTCTAAAATCGGCGAAGTTTCCTCATAATTTTGCTTCAAACATAGCAAGATGTTTCAATGTCAATGAATGCAAGATTTTAGGATTAAAAAGTCATGATTGTCATGTTGTATTGCAAAGACTTATTCCAGTTGGCATTCATGCTTATCTACGAAAGGATATATGCACTCTTTTGATTGAATTGTCCAATTTCTTTCAAGGGATATGTGCACAGACTTTAAATGTTCAAGAGTTGGAGAAACTAGAAGAAGGGATTGTCTTAATTTTATGCAAGTTGGAAAAAATAATTTCAACCAGCGTTTTTGATGTTATGGTTCATTTGGCTGTTTATTTGCCGTATGAAGCAAAACTCGTTAGACTAGTTGGTTATAGTTGGATGTACCCAATTGAAAGGTACGTTTGTAAAATTAAACACTTACCAATATTTATAATATTAATTTCATTACAACACTAACTATATGATTTAATATTATTTACAGGAACTTAGGAAAGTTTAAACGTTTTGTGAAAAACAAAGCTCATCTAGAAGGTTCAATTGCTGAAGGTTATATTGTGAATGAATTATTGAATTTTTGTTCTATGTATCTTCGTGGAATTGAAATTAAGTTTAACCGTGATGAGCGAAATGATGACGGGTCTTGCTCAAGTCAAAATGCTGAACCGATGTCTATATTTTCACAAAAAGTACGTCCATTTGGTGCAACACATTTTATACAATATTCACATCAACATATAAATACAGCTCATTGGTATGTCTTGAATAACTGTGAAGAATTGAAGCCATACATGGAGTAAGTTACATTTTTGCTTTTTCAAAACAATTACACTTTCATTTATAGTAGTGACGCAACGTGAAACAATGAAGGAATAAAACCAACATTTATATTCGAGATAAACTGGAATCCACCAGAAAAGAGAAAAACTCTTAAGAGAAACTTTGAATTTTATTAAATGAAAGTTGAATAGCCTTTCGACTTACAAGCCTATTTAAAGCAAACAAACCCTAACCCTAATCCTTGTTGAGCAAGGAAACGAGCCTTGCTCAACGAAAATTACCAAAAATAGCAAAATTGAGATACTTGCGGCGGAACAAATAATACTAAGGACCTAAATCAAGTCAGAATTGATGGTAGATGATTCTGACTTGTAAAACTCAACTTATTACCAAAACAAAACTTTCCTAAAACAGAAAATACAGCAATTACGGGGCCTAAACGATGGAATTTGGCCGAAAAAGGGCATGCCTCAAGACCTAAGGTCATGAGTATTGAAGATCTTGTCGATTCGCTTCAACCGTGAAAGTTTCACGTCATTCCGACTCCGATGCCAGCACTAGTAGAAATCATTTAGTCTTGAATTTAGGATGGTCCATCAAAGCCATGAAGGACTCTGCCACCTATTCTACATCAGTCCCCTTCACTTGGAAAGAACTCAACCTCGAGTTAGGCTCAGGATAGAGAGACTCTTCGGCATGATACTGTAACAAGTCTGCAACATTAAAAGTCTTGGAAATTCCAATGGTCTCTAGTAAGTCAATCACATAGGTATTATCATTGATCTTCTTCAAAATCTTGTACGGACCATACTTCTTAGGCTTTAATTTGTTATAAGTCCCAATTGGAAACCTTTCTTTGCGCAAGAAAACCATCACTGAATCTCCT
The DNA here is from genome assembly GCA_030490815.1 of Acer saccharum. Taxonomy (NCBI): domain Eukaryota; kingdom Viridiplantae; phylum Streptophyta; class Magnoliopsida; order Sapindales; family Sapindaceae; genus Acer; species Acer saccharum. The sequence continues at coordinate 24,566,202 of CM059875.1, forward strand.
TCCTCAAACAACTTAAGATGCTTGCGCTTATCTGCATTTGCTTTATATTTTGCATTAGTTTCTTCCAGCTTCTGTCGCACTTCTGCATGCACAGCTTGAGCCTGTGTAGCCATGGTCTCCGTTGCAATACTAACACCTGGACCCTTTGGTAAACGAACTAAATTCACAGCATGCCTTGGTGGTGTCACATATATCATAGCAAAAGGGGATCTTCCTATGGCACCATGCACAACATTGTTGTAGGCAAACTCAGCTTGGGGCAATGCATGGTCCCACACTTTCGGCTTATCTCCACAAATGCAACGAATTAGATTCCCCAAGGTTCTGTTTGTCACCTCCGTTTGTCCATTAGTTTGTGGGTGTGCAGTAGTACTACGTTTCAGAGAGGTATCAAACATCTTCCACAAGGTCACCCAAAAATGGCTAAGAAATTTTTTGTCATGATCATAAGTAATTGATTGAGGTACTCCATGTAGTCGGACTACCTCCTTGAAGAATAGTAGGGCTATGTGTGAAGCATCCGAAGTCTTCCGACAAGGAATGAAGTGAGCCATTTTTGAGAATCTGTCAATAGCCACAAACATTGAATCCACCCCTCTCTGGGTACGAGGAATATCCAACACAAAATCCATAGACAAATCCTCCCAAATATTGTTAGAAGCATATAAAGACCAGTATTTTATGACTGACCTTTAGACACCTGACAGGTATAACATCTCTTCACAAAATTCCCAACATCTCGTTTCAGTTGCGCCTAGAAGTACCGCTCCTACAAACTAGCCACCGTCTTGTCTTGACCCAAGTGTTTGCTTAACCCACCTCCATGCAAGTCACGGATTAACTTCTCTCGTAAGGAAGTCTTAGGAATACACAAACGGTTCCCACGAAATAAATACCCATCATTCTCATGAAAATCATTGAGACTACTTCTCAATACACTTTGATTAGATTTCCTTGAATTCTTCATCCTCCCCATATAACTCCTTCAAACAGTCAAACCCCACAATCTCATGAGCTAGTGTTACAAGCAGGCTGGCACGACGGCTCAACGCATCAGCAACTTGGTTCAAAACCCATGACTAATGCCGAATAGCTAAAGGGAATTTTGAAGAAAAGTGGCCCATTTGACATGCATGTTGTCCAAGTGCTTTTGACTATTAATAAACTTCAAAGCCTGATAATCGATGTACAATACAAACTCCCTCTATACTAGGTAATGCTCATAGTGCTTCAAAGCTCAGACCACTGCGCATAACTCCTGATCATAGGTACTCAATTTCTAGCGGGCTTCACTTAATTTCTCACTACAGAAAGCTAATGGTCGCTTTTCTTGGGACAGAACAGCTCCAATTCCTACGCCATTAGCATCGCACTCAACTTCTAATATTTTCTCAAAACTAGGTAGAGCCAGTACCGGCACAGTGCACAATTTCTCCTTGATTAAGGCAAAGCTTATCTCTGCCTCTTTCCCCCCACAGAAATCGGCCTTTCTCCATGCACTCCGTGATCGGTGCCATTATAGTGCTAAAATTCTGAATAAATCGGTGGTAAAAAGTGGTTAAACCGTGAAAGCTTCGAACTTCACTCATAGTTTTGGCGCAAGCCATTCTTGAATAGCTCGGACCTTCTCTTCATCCACATGGATCCCCTCCGAACTCACCACATATCCCAAAAACAACAAACTGCTAGTCATAAATCTGCACTTTTTGAGATTAAGAAACATTTGATTTTCCTGTAACACTGTTAGCACTTCCTGTAACTGCTCCACATGCTCTTCCTCAGTCCTACTATAGATAAGAATGTCATCAAAATAAACAACAACAAATTTCCCCACAAAAGGCCTCAATACCTGATTCATTACCCACATGAAAGTACTGGGTGCATTTGACAGACCGAAAGGCATGACCATCCACTTATACAACCCATCCTTACTTTTGAACGTTGTCTTCCATTCATCCCCAGGTGTGACCCGGATTTGATGATACTCGTTGCGTAGATCAATTTTAAAAAATAGCTACGAACCCTCCAGTTGGTCCAACATGTCATCTATATGGGGAATGGGAAATCGGTACTTAATGATTATTTTATTGATAGCTCGGATATCCATGCACATATGCCAACTCCTATCTTTCTTCGGTGTCAACAACGCAGGAATCACACACGAGCTCATGCTCTCATGTATGAAACCCTATGCAATAACTTTTCTATCTTCTCCCGTAAAATCTCATTCTCTTTTGGACTTATCCGGTAATGCGAAAAATTAGGCAAACTCGCCTCAGGTATAAGGTCTATATGGTGCTGAATGTCTCTCAATGGAGGTAGGTTGTTGGGCAAGTCCTCAGAAGTAATGTCTCTAAATTGTTCTAGCAAAGGCTGTACTTTGTCAGGAATAGTTACTATCGGCGTATCTTCCTCCTATACCACAAGAGCTTTAACCACAAAAGCATAAACCTCCTGTGCACCTTTGGCATCTGCCACAAACTCTGTTTCTGACCTGGTCATGGTTAAAAAAGACTACCTTTCCACTTTAGAAGGCTTGTTAGGTACTGCATTGGAAGGAACCATAACAATCTTGTATGACCCTCAAGTAAGCAAATAAGTATTATCCCTATCCTCATAGGTAATATCAACATCGTACTGCCATGACCGACCCAACAACACATGGCTAGCATCCATATCAACCATATCATAGATTATCTCATCCTTATAATTTTTGCCAATAGAAATAGGAACACGACAAATTTCAGTTACCTTTTCTGTTTGTCCCTTCTTGATCCAACCAATAATATAGGGAGAAAAGTGCTTCTCGGTTGACAATTTCAAATGTTTCACCAATCTCTTTGCAACAAAGTACTCACAACTCCCACTGTCTACGATTAGGTCACACACTTTCTGATTGACCATACAGCAAGATCGAAAAATATTATTACGCTGGCTGGAGTTTTCTCGTTTTGGCACATACAACACTCGTTGCACCACACAATTAATCCGCTCTCCATCCTCTTCCGCATATTCAGCTCTCTCATATAAGTCATCTTCTCTTTTAACACCTTTATGAGCATCTGTATCTTCTTCGCCTTCTTCCACCCAATTTACAGGTCGACGTTCAGGACATGTATTTGAGCAATGGCCAGGTTTTCCACATCTATAATAATTTCCTGGTGCAGGCCTAGTATAAGGATTTGGATTTGGATTTGGATTTGGGTTCCTTGGTACGTTCCTGCTGGTCGGGGTTGTTATTTGATTGCTACTGCTGCCCTCTTCCCCAACAACACCTCTAGGTTGATTCGATGGAACCGATGATTGAATGCCCTTGTCCCTGTTAGGAAATGGTGAACCAGGAATGCTCCTCTGAAATCTCAAATTTCCAACTTGCGTTCCAACAGCTCGACTTTCAATGCCATGTTATGGGCTTCATCACAGTCCATAACACTTGCAATCCAATTTTATCTCGAAGCGATGGCTTCAATCCGTTGAGGTATTTGGCTATGTGTTACCCCTCCGTTTCACTCAGATTATTGTGATTTGAGAGTCTAGAAAATTTAGCCATGTAATCAAACACCGATTTGGACCCTCGTGAACAATTATGATATAATTGGAATAAATATTGCTCATAATTTGATGGTAGAAATCTACCCAATATAAGCTGCTTCATTCTATGCTAGGTCCTCACAAGTGCCTTTCCTTGTCGTTGTCGATTCTTCTGCAACTGATCCTACCAAACTACAGCCCCACCTTTCATTCTGAAGTTGACAAACCTTACCATCTTTGCTTCCGGTATCTCCATCATCTTAAAGAACCGCTCCACTTCTGTGATACAATCAAGAAAATCCTCTATACGTAGATTCCCTTTAAAGCTTGGAAGATCTGCCTTCAACCAGTAGTCATCATGCTCCTTTTGTCGTCTTGCTAGTTGAAATACACCATACCCCTCTTCATCTTCGTTTTTCGAATCATCCTCGCTATTAGGTTGACGAGGAGGAGGATGTCTTCTGTTAACAGGTTGGCCTCGGGTAAACCCTTCGGCACGTGCCTTGTCAACTAGTTGCTTGTTGTTAGCAGTGAGGTTCATCCCGACAAGCAGCTCACGAATTTCTATCATTTGTTGTCGTTGCTCCTCCACCGTTGCCCACAAGGCCTCTACCCCACGATCACCGTCAATAGGGTTTCTGTCTCTTACTTCGTTAGTTGTCATTGAGAGAGGCAAATCCATGCTTTGATACCAATTGACGCAGTATGAAACAATGAAGGAATAATAGCAACGTCTATATTCCGAGATAAATTGGAATCCACCAGAAAAGAGAAAAACTCTTAAGAGAAACTTTTAATTTTATTGAATGAAAGTTGAATAGCCTTTCAGCTTACAAGCCTATTTAAAGCAAACAAACCCTAACCTTAATCCTTGTTGAGCAAGGAAACGAGCATAATTAACGAAAATTACCAAAAATAGCAAAATTGAGATAATTGCGGAAACAAATAATACTAAGGACCTAAATCAAGCCAGAATTGACGGTAGTCGATTCTGACTTGTAAAATTCAACTTAATACCAAAACAAAACTTTCCTAAAATAGAAAAAACGACAATTATGGGGCCTAAACGATGGAATTTGGCTGAAAAAGGGCATGCCACACAACCAAAGGTTGTGATTATTGAAGATCTCGTTGAATTGCTTCAACCGTGAAAGTTTCACATCATTCTAACTCCAATGCCAACACTAGTAGAAATCATTTAGCCTTGAATTTAGGATGGTCCATCAAAGCCATGAAGGACTCTGCCACCTGTTCTACATCAAGTAGATATGTAATTTTTATTTTTTTGTGTGTGTCTATAGTAAACCCTATAGGCAATTTCAACAGGAAAGCAATCTGAATTTGATTGAAAGACATCAAAAAGAGTTTGCTAAATGGTTTGCACAACTCATAAGTAATTCTTATTGTTGAGTTATTCTCCTTCTTCTTCTTCTTCTTCTTATTATTATTATTATATTATTATTTGAATTCAATATAATTAAATAAATATCATTATTTCATATTCATAAAATTATAGATTAAACCTTTGTGACATGATGGGTCACTGGAAGCCACAAATGACTTGTAGGCGTTAGCCTGTGGTCTAGATAATCGTGTGGAATCATATCCCGGTTGTATTGTAAATGGTGTTCAGTATAACATTGAAGAGCAAGATAAAAGACATATAACTCAAAATTGTGGATTAGTTGAGGATAGGGAACATGAAAATGCCACAATTGATTTTTATGGCATTTTAAAGGATGTTATTATGTTGAATTATATGTTTAATTATCAAGCTGTTTTATTTAAGTGTGATTGGTTTGACACGAATGTGAAGAAAAAAAGAATTCAAAAGGATTACAACTATACTTGCATTGATGTCAAGCACAAATGGTACGAGAGTGATCATTATATTCTTGCAATTCAAGCACACCAAGTGTTTTATGTAAATGATCATAAATTTGGATCAAGTTGGAAAGTTGTTCAAAAATTCAACATAGACATATATGGGATATGCTTGAGAGGGACGAAGAGGTGGAAGAATAAGAGGAGATTGTTGAAACAACAATTCTTGAATTCTTGAATAAGATTTAGATGATCATCAGTTTCATCGAGAAGATGTTGAGGCACAAACATTAGATCCAAATGTTGTGTTCCCTAACCAAAATGATGATATGGGTGATATTGATGAGGTGAATGAAGATGAAACATTAATCAATTATAACAATGATGATGAGGAAATCGTGCCAAACAATGATGACAGTGATATCAATGTCTAGGTACAGTAGTGCTATGTTATTGTTATTTTTTTTATTTGTCAATTTATTTTATGTTTTGAAGAAAATTTTAATTTTAACTATTCATATTGATTATGATGTTAAAGTAATATGCAAGATCCTTTCTGGAAGAGCTTATGAGTTTTGGTGATCTCATTATTCACCTGTAAGAAATCATAACATTAATTGAATAAATTGTGCATGCCTCTCTATCTCTCAATTTTTGTTTATCTTGTGTATTTTTCAGGTCTTTGGAGATTTGAATTTCTTCTACCGTAAGTAGAGATTTGAATAAATTTAGAAATCTTAAATTATTTGTTTTAGTGGATGGTTGACTTAACTTGGATTTACCTTTATTTTTATTTTTTATTAATTTGGATTCTTGTCTTTAGCTTATTGTTGCTTGGTTATTCTATTAGGCACCTTCTGTTGGTGACTCCAGTTGATGTGTGAATGATTCATTGAACAATCTCCTTTCTCTTCCTAGTTGATACATTGTGGGTTATATCAGCATATAAAGTCCTATTGTGCATCATCAAAATCTTAAACACATCTTTAAGAGCTCCAGCGCAGTAAGTCTCACTATGTTTATTAACAATTTAACATATAAGAGAAATTGGAGAATTCTGAAGAATGAAGCAATTGGGGAAGCTTTGTTTAGACTGTAATAAAGATAAGTTTATTGTGTATTTTCATTTGTAAGAAATTAATTATCTCAATTTATTTGCAATTTTAATGTTTTTATTGGTTGTATCTTCTTTTGTTTAATTTCGAGTTGTTTTTAAAATAAGTTGTGGTACATTTAATCTTAAAATTTTTGTTTTTGTTTCATGATGATCTATATACGTAATTTATATAATATTATAATATATATATATAGATATAATATCATATGTAATAATGATAAATACAAAATTAATTATCAAGCAAAAAGATATTACTGATAAATAATATATACATTTAAAATATAAGTTTACTTAATTATATTAATTATTTAAAACTATACATATTATTACATTTAGTTACCCTTTTATTGTGTTGCTAAAATATATAATGACAACGTCACTAAAGTTAATTTAAATATGAATTATTAATATATATATATATTATATATTGATAAAAATTATAAATATTTATAAAATAATTTTACTTTGTGTGACATATTTTAATTATCGTTAAAAGTGTTGTTATGGGTAACAAATAAAGCTCTTTTGATATTTATGGTGACACTATACTTGTGTAACAAAAAAGTAGTTCTTGGAGATAAAGATCTCAATGCATCGCCTATTCTAATCCGCGACAGGGCTAGGACGATGAGGTGGAGACATTGCTTTGGTGTCTCTAAAATTATTTGATGACACAGAGTTGAGGATTGGTGACGTCTAGATAATGTTGCAGAAGAGCATTTTTCTTGTAATGACCCCATCGATTCCGCAACATTCAACTTAGAGACATCTCTAGTTTCTTCAATAATGGACACAATAGTTTCAAAATTTTGAGGAAAACATGCTAAAATCTTCTCAACCAATCTATTCTCACCCATTTCATCCCTATAAGCTTTCATTTGATTAACAAGTTCCATATATGTAGAGAAATATTCTGTCAAATTCTCATTCTCCCTCATTTTGATCATGCATGTTCTCAAACTTCTTTTTGAGAGTTTGAAGTTTGATAGCCCTTACTTGTTAGTTTTGGCTCGTATTCTCAAATGAACCCGAAGTGAACCAAACAAGACTAAACTGATGTGGAGCTTCCTGGAGACGTGGGATACGTTTGGAAGTTAAATTATGGTGTCTGAGGGAGGTTGAAATTGAAGACGAACAGAAGAAGCGGAGAACAGCCGAAACCGCTGTGGCTTTGGTAGCGGTCATGGCAGCGGTAGGATACCGCTGCCAATTGTTCAGCAGCGCAAAGGCAGCGATCCAATTCCAGTTTGTACCGCTGCGGTGACCGCTGTGGTCATGGCAGCGGTACCGGCAGCGGTCGTGGTGGACAGCGGCAACAAGAGCGGTCAAAAGAGTTGACGTGTTTCGACGTGTTAGGAGCGGGGTGCACACCGAGACCAATACGGTAGAGACGATGTATTGCTGAGATCGGGAATGTTGTGCGGAATAGGAAAATGTATTCTTCTGGAAGTTCTTGTGCTTGAAGGAAAAGGATTTACTCCCTACAAGAAGACTTGTCATAAAAGAAAATAGTATTTATGTGGAACAAGTAAGTCTTGTACGTTTAGGAGTAGGATTTCCTTTTATATTAAACTCCCTGTAACTAGTATAAATAGAACCTTGTAATTAGGTTGTTATGTGTGTTAAAACACCGAAGGCTGTGGAGCAAAAAAAGAACACCATGTAAACATTAGAGAGTGTGAGTGAGATCCGGGGAGACCCAATGGGAATATCCAAGGAGGGATCCAAGGGAATATCGGTGGATCTAGTTAGAGATCCGTGGGTGATATTTAGGGGAGACCTAGGGGATATTGTGGGGTTCTTTGTGAGGATCTTGTGAGTGGGGTTTGGGGTTAGGTGTGAGAGAGAATCCTAATGTATATGGTTGTAACAATTTATCATATAGTGGAACTTTCTCTGTCGTCCTGACGGCCCATGGTTTTTTACCCGTTTTGGGTTTTCCACGTATATCTTGTGTTGTGATTGTTTTATTCTCTCTCATCTATTTTTCTGCTTATTGACGTTATTATTTGCTATGAGTTATGGGCGTATATTAGGCACGGCGTTTCCGCATTCATCGGTATTAGAGGATTATCACCAACATTACTTTGATGTCTCCTTGGAATTCTTGTTGAAGAATATCCATAGCCTCCTTAGCTTTGTTATCTCTCATTATTCTAGGAAATATGGTATTCCCTACTAGCTCTTTGTTGAATAAAAAGAAGAGCTTTGCATCAATCTTTCTATTTTTCTTAAGTTCTTCCTTTTTGGTGTTAGTTAGATTTTCTTGAGAAGCAAATCCTCATACCCATTTTCTACTAACTCCCACACATCTTGAGAAATAAATAAAGTTTTAATTTTTATACACCAAAAGTCATAGTTCTCACCTTCAAAAATGGGAATGGAGGGTTGTTGAATGTTGAGAGTTGAGTTGCTAGTGCTTGCCATGGAAACAATCTCTACAGATTTTTCTTCCTCGCTGAAACTTTTCTTTGATAGCTAGGTTTTTTTTGCTAGGGATTTTTTGAGAGGAAAAGAGGAAAATAGAAAAAGGGCTGTGTTCAACACCACATCTCCCTATTTTCTTCATTTAAATTCCAGCAATAACATGTGTTTTTTTACATGTGTTTTCTCAACTAATGAGAAGCTTACACATAGACATCAAAATGCTGCATCATCTGAGCTTAATACTTAACAAAATAACTAAGAAAAAGGCATAAAAAACTTAACAAAAAAACAGGACATCAAGATTAAAAACAGAACATCACATTACTTCACAACAAGTTCTTTTCATTTTTTTTTTCAGTTGGGCTAACATTTTGATATCTTTCGATTTTGCTACTTGTTTAGACAGTTGTTTCTTTTGTTCATGTCATTCTCCTTGGCTGTGGAAGCATTTCATGCTTTTATACAAGATGGATTTGAGCATAAGTTTTTATTCACTTTGATGTGTAGTACATAGGTTTAACGTGATTTGTTGGTGCACTTGATCTTGTATGACAGTTTGTGCTAAAAGATAATTAGTGAATACTGAGAAGTGGAACTATATGATCCGTTACAAAGTTGTGTTTCTTTTCTTTTCTCTTTTCTCTGGTATTGTTTTGTTTTAATTAAATCATTGATCAATATTTGCTTCTTGTTATTTGGTTGTAGGCATTACTTGATTGTTTCAACAATAACAAATTTGTTGGTAAATCTTATCGGGGTTTGGTTCTTCAGGAATTATGCTCGCGTTAATCTTGGTAAGTCTCTGGTTGGCTGCTGCATTGCTAGATGATTAAGAGGTCGTATTGATATCAGCCAAGTTAAATGAGAAGGCTTACATTTTATAAATGTTTATCTGTATACACTCTAGTGAAATGGTTAGTTTAGCTAGCGTGACTTAGAAATGCATGTGCTTAGTTTACCCTTTATTTTTGAAATGATGGAAACTATAATTTAGTTTAAACATGGTAAAAGGCAGACTTACCTTAGACAATGGTTTAAGGTAGCTACTTCAACCTATTGGGTTACACAATTAATCTTTTTATGGTTTTTTGTTGCGAGAAAACATAGGCATAATGTATGCTTTTCAATGATTTATACTGCATCCATTGTGCTTATTGTAGTATATTGCTGGGTGTAAATTAGTTATATTCAACATACTTGCCATTTAGAGAAAAATAAAGAACAAGGTACTTATGTTGAATGCACAAGAAAACAAAATACCCAGACCTTTTGGCAGATCGAAATTGTGCTTGTTTGTTTGAAACTACCTGATGCCATAAGTATTGGTGTTTTACACTGGTACAAATTAGGGAATGAGCAGATGTTTTGTTGTGGCATTGCCAATGATAGTTGCTGCCCTTTTCCCCAAACTCTTAAGAGTTCTAATCTTTGTTGGAGAGCATTTAATATTTAATCCATTTTTTGAAGTTATGAGATATCTTTATTTTATTTTATTTTATTTTACTTTTTGGGTTTGATAGTTTTTTCTTTGTGGTAAAGTATTATGTTTTTCCTCCAAAGGCTTATTTTGGTGGCATTAATGGATTGCTTGTTCACTTGTTTCTTTTTGTTGATCCATTCTGTTGAGATACTTCAGTCTTTTGGTTAAACTATTAGCACCTTAGAAAGCTGCCTATAAGTTTTGTTATGCTTTTTTTTTCTTTTAGCCCAACCTTACCCAATTATCTCTTAGCACCAACTTTGCTCATTACTTTGCAAGTTTACCTTTTGAGCCAGAGAAATCTAATGAAATGCTAGATTAATGCAGAAAAGCGTTAGAAATATGTATAACTTTAAAATGATTGTTCATTTTGAAATATATGAACATAAAACATGATTTTCATGCAGCATATAGAATAGCAGAAGATTTTCCTGAATAGGAAACTTATGCATGTTATATGTAAGTTTATAATAATGATTGTTTTCATGCAGCATACATAATAGCAGAAGATATGAACTATCACTCAGTTTGCTTGCATGTTCTTATAGATTCCATTCGCAGGTGTGATATTCTCTATCTTTATGCACATAATCCGATGTAACACACCGCATAATCCAATCCACCCAGGCCACAGAAAATTCAAGCTTATGCATCATAGTAGCAAGGAAACCCCACTCCACCCTATCATATGCCTTCGACATGTCAAGCTTCAGAGCAATGGAGCCCTTTTTCCTAATCCGAGTATGAAGCCCATGAATACACTCAAAATCAATGACAGCATTATCCGTGATCAGCCTACCTAGAACAAAGGCACTCTGAGCCTCAAAAATGACATCCCCCAGCACCACACGAAATCTATTAGCTAAAGCGTTAGCAAAAATTTAATAAAGGATTGTACACAAGCTAATGGGAATCAGTAACTCTATTCGCACCAGGAACTTTAGGGATCAAAGTAATCAAGGTCTCATTAACCCCTTCAATAGACTCACCATGGTTAAGACAATGCAAACAAGCCAACATAATATCCTTACCCATAATGTTCCAATTCTTCTGAAAGAAAAGCGCTGGCATCCCATCAACCCCAGGCGCTTTGGTGGGAGCCATATCAAACAAAGCCTTCTTTACCTCCTCAACAGAGAAAGGTCGATCCAAAAAGTCACTACTACTACGAGAAAGCTTAGAAGGAACCACATCAATAACCTGTTGCCATCGGTCACTACTAGAGTGGCTAGTCCGGAAGAGACCGAAAAATAATCCACCACAATCTTTTGGATTCCATCCTTTGACTCACAGATTACACTATCATCATTAACCAGTCCTGTAATCATATTATTTGCTCTCCGAGCTGAAGCCTTCCAGTAGAAAAACTTGGTGTTACTGTCTCCCTCCTTAAGTCAATCTTGACAAGACCGTTGCTTCTAATACTTTTACTCAACCTCAAGCAACCTATCTAATTGAAGCTTAATTTTCCAAACAGAATCCCATGAATTCAAGTTCACATCACCTGAAACAACGGCAAGTTCCTCATTTTCTTTTTTATATCTCTCTGTAGAGCCTTCCGATTGCTTTGATACCATTTCTCCAACCTCCTAGCACATAAATTCACTCTCACAGCCACATCACAGATCCCAGAAATCCAACCGCCGTGACCCCAACTATCACAGATAATCTGTTTCCCATCTTCCTCATCTGCCTAACAAGCCTTGTAGTGGAACCTCCTATAATGACCTTGCCATACCACCCTCGAATTACCGAAAGCCTTGGTCACTTCTACACATAGCACCCTATGGTCCGAAAACTAGAAACCTAAATTCATCACTCTCGAGCCCGAGAAAAGCAATTTCCAGTCAATGTTACAAACCCCACGGTCTAGCCTCTCTTGAATAAGGTTATCATTCCTCATATTGGACCAAGTAAAGCACGGACCTGAGTACCCCAAATCATTGAGTTCACAATCATCCAACGTCTCCCTAAACTTATTGATCAGAGACTTAGAACGCGCCAAACCACCATTTTTCTCAAAATCCCCCGACACCTCATTAAAATCACCAAAATAGAGCCAAGGCAAATTAGACATGCCTTTTAACCAGCGAAGCAACTCCCACACATGGAACCTCTGCGTCGGATCAGGATTACTATAGAACCCTATCAACCGCTATAATTTCGAAGAAGGAGAAAAAAATCTAAACATCTATATGATATTTAGAAAAAGAAATAAGAATCACACTAACCTTATCTTGCCAAAACAAACAAAGACCACCACTGTTACCACAACTCTCAACCACTAATTTACCAACGAAACCCAAACGAACCCTGTACAATTCCATTAGAGAAAGATTCGCCTTAGTTTCCATCAAAAAGAGAATAGTCGGATTCAGAGACCTCTTTAAATTCAACAAGGCACGGAACGCCCGTGGATTTCCAACCCCACGAGCTTTCCAGGCAATGCAATTCATTGGGACCGAAGGGTTGGTGAAGACCGACCGACCGATCGATGAGGACCGACCGATTGATGAAGAAATGTCATTACAAGTTGAAGAAGCATCAATTTTGGGTTTTTTGGTCTCACCATTGAAAACGCCTTCAGCTGGAAGAATCAGTCTTTTGTAACCCCATTTAAATCAAGATAACTCACCAACGGTCCATTTCTAGCCGCCTTCTTCCATTTTCTACCAGCAGGTCCACTAGTCTTGCTACAGGATTGGCCAGTTTCAGCATGCAAAGTCGGCTCAATCCCTTCATTAGATAATAAAATATTCTAATTGTTAGAACCCTCCCCAATAAGGCTATCGGGTCGAGGCCTCCCCATCTCTAATCAAATCCACAACTACACCCTTCACAGGCTGTACTAAAGGCGGCCCAACCACAGTCTCCAGAATAACAGGCCCACCTTGCACTTTTAGGGCCCCCACATCACCAACCAGATCCACCACTTTTTCCAGACCCTGATTTATGTTACCAATCAAATCCTTACCTTCCTTTACAGGACTCTCTCTTTCTCGCTCGAAAAAACAAAATCGACATCCATCCCTATCATCACATTCTTTCTTTTATCAGTAGGCCTAGATTCTCGGGATAAATTAGAATTCAAATTCAAAATTAGATCAGAGTCGGATATTACGCCTCCACCTCCAGCTAATTTGCTAGAACCGTCTCCCACCTGATTGATACCGACTCTGACACCATTACTCGATGTCCCTTCCAATAGCTTGGTATTGCTAGAGTTCAGCAAAGATCGCTGTTTGAACTCGCGAACTTCTTGTATCAAATTATAATCCCGTCTAGAGACCTCCTGATTCCTTCTATCCACACGACCACCCCAGTTTCTCCGTCCATTCTACACAGAGAGAATGGTGGCTCTCAACCAGGCACCATACACCATACTACTCCCTTCGCGCAAACCACCCTCTCTAGAACTCGTGCATTCGAGAGCAGTATGACCAACCAACCGCAGAGAAAGCAAAAATTTGGTAGTCGTTCATATTGGATTGGCATAACTGTCTCTTCACCATCGCCAAGCACATCAACACGTAAGAATTGTCGGAGAGGCTTATCAATTTCCACAGCCACCCGGACCCGCATAAATTTACCTAGACAGTCACTTGAAGGCCCCACATCCACTTCGCGCACCTATCCTATAATGCTTCCTAAGAATTGATCAATATCCTTAGTCATACAAATCATTGGAATATTCGAAATCTGAACCTAGAAATCAATAGAGTTAAAGAGTAGACTATTAATCATCCCCTTCCCCCTGGTTCTTCCAGGACTAAGAGCGTATTATCAAAACTCCATCCATTCTGCACAGAGAGAATGGTGGATCTCAACCAGGCACCATACACCATACTACTCCCTTCGCGCAAACCACCCTCTCTAGAACTCGTGCATTCGCGAGCAGTATGACCAACCAACTCGCAGAGAAAGCAAAAATTTGGTAGTTGTTCATATTGGATTGGCATAACTGTCTCTTCACCATTGCCAAGCATATCAACACGCAAGAATAGTCGGAGAGGCTTATCAATTTCCACAGCCACCCGGACCCGTATAAATTTACCTAGACATTCACCTGAAGGCCCCACATCCACTTCGCGCACCTATCCTATAATGCTTCCTAAGAATTGACCAATATCCTTAGTCATACAAATCATTGGAATATTTGAAATCTGAACCCAGAAATCAATAGAGTTAAAGAGTAGACTATTAATCGACCCCTTCCCCCTGGTTCTTCCAGGACTAAGAGCGTATTATCAAAACTCCATGGGCCACCCATAAGCACCCTCCTTCTATCATCAATGGACTGGAAGTGGAAAGCAAAATACAGTATTGGATATGACCTCAATCTCCACTCCCTCCTGAATCTTCCAAATCCTAGCAATCAACGAACGAAAAGCCTCTCGGGATAAAATTTTTCCTGCTAGACAAAGAGCCATCTTCTTTGCCCCAGCCTCCTTTAGCACACCCTGAAGCTTACAAACTGGCCCCTCCCGCTCTTTCAATGACATAGAAGCGTACAACTTCTCAATCTCCTCGGCTCCCATATCACCTTAACACATAGCGAGAAGAAAGGAAGCAGAGACCACAAACTAGAAATCTACCCCAAACAAGACGAAACCCCCTCTACTTTCATGCTAGGTTTTCAAGAAACTAGGGTTTCAGAGAAAACCAAAGGAAAGACTATGTATTGAATTGATTATTTTTTTAATTGCTTTACTAGTTATTTTAGGTTTCTTTTAGGTTTTATTTTCCTATTTAAAGACTATGTACCCTCATAGGGATTTTAGTGTTTGATGATTAATAAAAATTTGAGAGAGAGTATCTCTTTTTATCCATTTTCGGTACCTTGGTCAACGAATTTAAAGCATTTTATTCTGGTATCTGTGTGCGAATCAACAGATTAATAGTGGGGTTTGTTTCCAGTATTCATGCGCGAATTAGCGGATCCGAATCGGTTATCTCTTTTATTTTTAATTTTTTTATAATCAATTGTTATTTTGCATTGAATTTCTCTCTGCATCAAACGGGAAGGCCTATATTTTATAAATGTTTATCTGTATACACTCTAGTGAAATGGTTAGTTTAGCTAGCATGACTTAGATATGCATGTGCTTAGTTTACCCTTTGTTTCTTAAATGATGGAAACTGGTATATTTTAGTTTAAACAAAGCAGTTGTAGAGGTATTTTGTATATAACATGGTAAAAGGTGGACTTACCTTAGAAAATGGTTTAGGGTAGCTACTTCAACCTATTGGGTTACACAACTAATCTTTTTTATGATTTTTTGTTGCCAGAAAACATAGGCATGTATGCTTTTGAATGATTTATATTGCATCCATTGTGCTTATTGTAGTATATTGCTCGGTTTAAATTAGTTATATTCAACATACTTGTCATTGAGAGAAAAATAAAGAACAATTAATGTACTTATGTTGAATGCACAGGATAAACAAAATACCCAGACCTTTTGGCAGATCGAAATTGTGCTTGTTTGTTTGAAACTACCTGTTGCCATAAGTATCAGTGTTTTACACTAGAACAAATTAAGGAATGAGCAGATGGTTTGTTGTGGCATTGCCAGTTTTAGCTTTTTAGGTTAATTGATAGTTTTTTCTTTGTAAAGTATTATGTTTTTCCTCCGAAGGCTTATTTTGGTGGCCTTAATGGATTGCTTGTTCACTTTTTTCTTTTGTTGATCCATCCTATTGAGATACTTCAGTCTTTTAGTTAAACTATTAGCACCTTTGAAAGCTGCCTATAAGTTTTGTTATGCTATCGAAGAAACTCCTGTTTTACTATACTTTTTTTTTTCCTCCTTTTAGCCCAACCTTACCCATTTATCTCTGAGTACCAACTTTGCTCATTACTCTGCAAGTTTACTTTTTGAGCTAGAGAAATCTAATGAAATGCTAGATTAATGCAGAAAAACGTTGGAAATATGTATAATTTTAAAATGATTGTTCATTTTTGATGCAGCAGCCTTGGCTATGGAATACATGGAGGGGTGGGATTTGAAACAAACCAAGTAAGACCAAACCCGGGCGACGGAATCAGAATGACTTGAAATTTTGACAGCTGATGCGTTTCGGCGTTTCCGGAACTACTACGCAGCTTTGCTGCGTAAGCATGTCTTTTTTTAGGCGAATTCCGTCGTTTAGGCCTTGAAGTTGCCGTTTTTGCTGTTTTAGGAAAGTTTCGTTTTCGCATTAAATTGAATTTTCCCATTCCGAATCGACTTCCGTCAATTCTGGAGTGTTTAGTATTCTCATTAGAATTAGTTTTTGCTTTAAACTCGTTTTTACCTTTTTTGGTAATTTTCCGTTTTTAAGTCGTTTTTCTTGCTTTCCAAGGAATTCGATTAGGTTTAGGATTTGTTTGCTTTAAATATTAATGTAGGCCGAATTGGCCATTCAGTTTTTGATTAATAAAAAATACTAGAGAATTGTTTCTCAATTTCCAGTTACTATTCGTAATTGAAGCCTTTTAACAATCTTTCGTGCGCGAAGTTGAATGTTATCAGTAGCCTAATATTCTGGCATCCGTGCGCGGATCAACAGGATATTAGTAGGTTGTTTCTAATTATTTTGTGTAGGTTTTTCTCGTAAGCTTCCGCTACACCAATTTTGTAAGAAATTTATGAACATAAAACATGATTTTCATGTAGCATACAGAATAGCAGAAGATATTTCCTGAATAGGAAACTTATGCATGTTATATACTTATATGTAAGTTTATAATAATGATGTTTTCATGCAGCGTACAGAATAGCAGAAGATATGAACTATCACTGGGTTTGCTTGCATGTTCTTGCTGATTCCATTCTTAGGTGTGATATTCTCTATCTCTATGCACATAGCTTTGCTTACACATGCCTGATTTTTTATTTTTAGTTTTTTATATACCTTTTTATTTCTAAATGCATTCATCTTAAGCTGGTATTTTATTTCTAAGTGCTTAGCCAAACTGTTACCATTTTCTTTCTTTCTTATAACTGAAAAAGGAATACTTATTTACAATAATAGCTCAGATTTTTTACAATCAAATGAATTCCACTGCCCCAACTCAATCACAAACATGCAGAAATCTCATTATATAAACCGTTATGAAATGGTGAAATAATCCTTGTCCGATATGGAATCCAGAGGTCCGAAAGATTTGAAATAAGAATCCACTCTGTGCAAGATGTTACCAACCTGAGTTACAAAGCTATGAGCACGTACCATTTAGACCCTCCTCCTCCCCCTGTATTGAATAAAAATATGACAGCATTCTTAAAACCATGAGCCCATTGAGAAATCCCTCGGGCAAGTTCCAACATAACAGCAACACATGAACTACAGTCACCAGCCCCTTCCCTGAACCAAGCCAAGAACTTTGTTACCGTCAAGAAAAGTTCATGAAGAATATTTTCAAAAGATAAAACTAAAAGTTCCACAAGGATGATAAAGAAAAGCATATACTGAGATATAGTAGTGGAAATTTAAGACCACCCAAATGATACTTTGGGCTGGTCGAACCAAGATAAAGGCAGAGGCTTTCTGTATAAACAAATGACGGACAGGAATTTACAGAAACAATGATGCCTTTGACCAGGGAATGGAGAAGGGGTGGATTTAGCTTGCCAGATTCCTATATGTTTACTAAATTGCCTCCTGTATTTATATCAAATTAGGGATTTCTCTACCGTATTTCCATCCTGCATGTCCTCTCAAAGAGCTCCATGACCCTCATCTTTCATTTAAGGTCTCTTAATTTTATCCATAGCTTATCATATGACTTTTACAAATGTCGAACTACTCAATCTTCTTCTCTCAAGTATTGAATCAAGATATATTATAACATATTTCTAATTTTTATTGTCAAACCATCTCACTACCATTATCAACTAAGCCACCGCTGTCATTACATCTCCCCAAATTAAAGTTCATTTTTCTCTGTATGTATGTTACAGAATTGTTATTTCTAGATTAAGTAGCATTTGTAGGTTTATTGTTTAATTGTTCTGGAAAACAAAGGAAATGAATGAAAATTGCAACAAAAATAAATAAATTGTTATTTCTGTGATCCATCAAGATGATATTTCAGGGTTTGAAAGAAGTATGGGTTGCAAAACAGAGAAAACATCTGCTTTGATCAAAATTAGCAGGTCAAGGCAAGATAGGACAGGTGTTTGTTTCAAAAAGGGATGGTAGGTCAGAATTTACATTGGGAAGGGGTAGATGATTTTGGAGAACGAGGAAATTTTAGGCAACCCAATAAAGATACCAATTGCCGTTCCAAAGTGATGCAGTTAATTAGAGGCACTTATTTCTAGTGCTCTATTCAGTTGTTGCTTTTTTTTAAAGTGTCTAGTAACTTGCACTTATTTCATTCTAGTGTCTTGTAACTTGGGTTTCATTCAAGTGTCTTGTAACTTGCAATTAGCTAGGAAAATGCAAGAGTCTTTGACTAGAATTATTTTGAAAATGGTGATGTAATTCCTATTTATCTATAATGGAAAATCTGCTGAGGCGGAGTAGAGTTGAGTTTAATAAATTGATTATGTTTTATAATCTTGGAGTTGAGTGATTCCTCTTGCCAAATCAAGCAATCGGCTTGGTCGCGTTGAGTGATTCCGCGATTACAACGTGAGTGATTCCGTTGCATTATATCTACAAATTTCCTAAGTCATTTGTCTCTTAAACTTTCCCTGCATCAATTTTGGTATCAGAGCTGGTTCTTTTATTTTCTTGCTTCTTGTTTGGTATTTGCTGTCAAGTTTGTGGCAATTCCTCTGTTTCAATACAATTTGTATTTTATTTGGAAAGACATGGCCACAAGAAGAAGAGTAAACCGTGGACGACGGTCTGCTGCTGTAGACGAAGTTAGCCGCCGTGACGAAATTGAAGAACTGCGACAATCAAATAGAGACTTGCGCCAGATGATGGAAGAACTTCTTCAACGGTTTCCTACACCAGACAACAGACCTGTCAACAATGAAGAACCTGAAGGAGATGGTTTTGATGACTTTAGTTCTACCAGTTCATCATCTCGACAAACACCAGTACAAAATGTTTGGGCGATGGATCGTCTTGCTAAAGCCATAGAAAATTCAGATAAAAGCATTCGAGTTGATGTACCTGATTTTAACGGAAAGCTTGATCCAGAAGTCTATTGTGATTGGATTGCCTCACTCAAAACATTCTTTGATTGGAAAGATTTATCTGAAGAAAAGAAAGTTAAATTTGTTGCTACAAAACTTAAGGGTCATGCTTTAGTTTGGTGGCAACAATACCAACTGAGTCGTGAGCAAAGGGCCTTTGTCATGTCACTGCCTGGAATGAAATGAAGTTGAAGTTGGATGACAAGTTCTTGCCCATTGATTACAAACAAAGTTTATACAGCAAGTTTCATCATCTTTGACAAAAGAATGAACAAAGTGTAGCAGATTATACTGAAGAATTTTACAAGTATCTGAATCGAGTCAATTCGCGGGAGACCGATGACCAGTTGGTGGGGAGATATTTAAGTGGTCTGAAGCATTCAATTTATGATGAACTCAGTCTTCACCGCCTCAACTCTCTTGAAGAAGCTTTCCAAATGGCACTCAAGGCTGAAGAAAAGTTAAAACGGATGCTTTCTAAAAGATTTTCAAATGCAATTAGCGGTACTTCAAAAGAGGGGCAACGCAATAGCAAACTGCCAAGACAAAAAAGTTGCGGGTGAATTGAAGGACCAGATGAGTACTTCACATGGCAAGGTTCAAAAACAAGGTGGTACTACTTGTTTTCGCTGCGGGTTGGAAGGCCACAGAGCTTATGAATGTCCAAAAAGGGGTCAAGAAACTCGTGTGAATCTGATTGAGGAAGACGATGGTCAGGAGATTGGAGAACCAGTGTATGACACTGCTGGAGAAGGTTATCTACCTCATGAAGTTTGTGATCCTGATAGTGAAGCTGAAAGTCTTGTTATTAGAAAAGTGATGACAGCCCCTAAATCTATTGACCCAGACGATTGGTTACGAACCAATATTTTCCATACTTTTTGCACTGCGTATGGAAAGAAATGTTTGATGCTGATTGATTCGGGAAGTTGCGCAAACATGGTGGCTAAAGAGATGATAGAAAAATTACAATTGAAATGTGAAAATCATCCGAGTCCGTATAAAATTTCTTGGTTCAAAAGGGGAGGTGAAGTTCCAATTACTCGAAGATGCTTGGTGAAGTTTTCAGTTGGCAAATATCAAGATGAAATTTGGTGTGATGTTTTGCCCATGGATACTTGCCATATTTTACTTGGTCGTCCATGGCAATTTGATAGAAAGGTACAACATGATGGCTATAACAACACTAATTCACTTTACTTGAAAGGAGTGAAGTATGTTCTAAATCCTCTCAAGGATATCCCTTCTAAAGCCATCAAAGAGAAGCCTACCAGTCTGCTTTCCGTGAAACAATTTGAAGAGGAGTGCAAAACAAATGCTTCAATTGTTTATGCTTTAGTGACCCATGTTGTTACCAACAGAGAAGAAGATAATGATTATGTTCCAGATGAGATGAAAATGATTTTGCAGGAGTTTAGTGATGTTATTCCAGAAGAGCTACCCGATGGTTTACCTCCAGTACGTGATATCCAACATCGAATCGATTTGGTTCCTGGTGCTTCCTTGCCAAACTTGCCTCATTATCGGATGAGTCCACAAGAACATGCAGAACTTCAAAGGCAAGTAGAAGAATTGTTGAAGAGGGGATTTATTCAAGAAAGTCTTAGCCCTTGTGCAGTACCTGCTCTACTCACTCCAAAGAAAGACGGTTCCTGGCGGATGTATAGATAGTCGAGCAATCAATAAAATAACAGTGAAATACCGATTCCCAATTCCAAGGCTTGATGATTTGCTGGACATGCTTCATGGTGCAAAAATTTTCTCAAAATTGACCTTCGTAGCGGCTATCATCAAATAAGAATACGAGCCAGAGACGAGTGGAAAACTGCATTTAAAACCAGAGGTGGGCTCTATGAATGGCTAGTTATGCCATTTGGTTTATCAAATGCTCCAAGCACATTCATGTGAATAATGAACCAGGTTTTGCGATCTTTTATTGGAAAATTTGTAGTCGTGTATTTTGATGATATTCTTATATTTAGTTCTACACCTGGTGATCATACTAATCATGTGCGGCAAGTGTTTGATATATTGAGGAAGGAGAAGCTATATGCAAATCTAAAAAAATGTTCTTTTATGAAAGATAGTGTGGTCTTTTTGGGCTATGTTGTTTCATCGCAGGGGATCAAGGTTGATGAGGAAAAGATCAAAGCAATCAAAGAATGGCCAACACCAAAATCTTTAACCGAAGTGCGGAGCTTTCATGGACTGGCTACATTCTATCGCCGCTTCATAAAAATGTTCAGCACAATAATTGCTCCTGTCACAGAATGTATGCAGTCTGGGAAGTTTTGGTGGACACAGCAGCAGCAGAGGAGAGCTTCAACCTAATCAAGAAGAAGTTAACTGAAGCACCAATTCTAGCACTGCCAAATTTTGAAGAAGTATTTGTGGTCGAGTGTGATGCATCTGATGTTGGTATTGGTGCTGTCCTAAGCCAGAAGGGACACCCAATTGCTTTCTTTAGTGAAAAATTGAATGAATCCAAAAGACGGTATTCAACATACGATAAAGAGTTTTATGCTGTTGTCCAGTCCTTGCGATTTTGGCGTCATTATCTGATACACAAAGAGTTTGTATTATTTTCTGATCATGAAGCTCTTCGCTTTCTTAATGCTCAAAAAAGGTTGAATTCGAGACATGCTAAATGGGTCTCTTTCCTCCAAGTATACATTTGTTATTCAACACAAATCTGGTGTGATGAATAAGGTGGCTGATGCTCTTAGTCGTAAGTCTTATCTTCTCACAGCTTTATCCTATGAAGTGGTTGGGTTTGATTTACTACCGGAATATTATAATGCTGATCCATTCTTTTCAAAGGTCATGGAAGAGTATAACAGTGGCAAACATGCTGAGTTTACCATTGTGGGTGGCTATTTGTTCAAAGGGAATCAATTATGTATTCCAAAAGGGTCTTTGAGGCTTTATTATTGCTGAATTACATGGAGGAGGTTTAGGTGGTCATTTTGGAAGAGATAAAACTCTTGCTTTGGTCAAAGAACGTTACTACTGGCCAAAAATGTATCAAGATGTTGTACGGTATGTAAATCGCTGCCTAACCTGTCAGAAATCAAAGGGTACAAAACAAAACAGTGGCTTTTATCAACCTCTTCCAATCCCTAACCAGCCTTGGGAAGATATCAGTATGGACTTTGTGGTAGGTTTGCCAAGAACTCAGCGAGGGTATGATTCAATTTTGTTGTGGTCGATCGGTTTTCAAAAATGTCTCACTTTATTCCTTGCAAGAATACCATTGATGCTTCCCATGTTGCTCATATTTTTTTCAAAGAGGTTGTTCGACTCCATGGTGTGCCAAAAACCATCACCTCCGATCGAGATACAAGATTTATGAGTCATTTTTGGCGTACTTTATGGAAGCTCATTGGAACAAAGCTGCAATTTTCAAGTACTTGTCACCCACAAACCGATGGCCAGACGGAAGTTACAAATCGAACATTGGGAAATTTATTGAGGAGCCTTACAAGTGAAAATCCACGTCAATGGGATCTTGTTATTCCTCATGCAGAATTTGCTTACAATAGCTCCAAGAATCGTTCCACTCAAAAGGTACCATTTGAGGTGGCATATGGTAGAGCTCCAAGCCACATCCTCGATCGAGTGCCTATACCAAACCTGGGAAAAAGTAGTATGGAGGCTGAAGAACTTGCTGCTCATGTTCGAGAAATTTATGAGCAAGTTCGACTTAATTTGAAAGAAGCCAATGACAGATACAAAAGGACTGCTGATGCGAAACGGCGTGATGTGGAATTTCATGAAGGGGAATTGGTGATGGTATATCTAAGAAAAGAGAGGTTTCCAGCAGGAACATATCACAAGCTCAAGAATAAGAAGTTTGGTCCTTGTCGTATTCTCAAAAAGATTGGACCAAATGCTTATCAATTGGAGTTACCTCCAGCCATGGGAATTAGTCCAGTTTTTAATATTTCTGATCTTTATCCTTATCATGGGGAGCCAAGTCATCTATCACAAGGTTTTGAAGGTTCTAATCAGGTGCAATCTCAGTCAACATCTTCTCTTGTGGATGTTCTTGATATGAGGTCAATTACTACCCGCCAAGGTACGTACAAGCAGTTTCTAGTTCACTGGAAGAACAAACCAGATTTTGAAGATGCATGGATCAATGAAGAAGAATTACGAAAACTTGATGAGGTATTATGGAAAGAGATTACAGGTCATTAAACTCGAGGACGAGTTCTTTTCAGGAAGGGGAGAATGATGCAGTTAATTAGAGGCACTTATTTCTAGTGCTCTATTCAGTTGTTGCTTTTTTTTTAAAGTGTCTAGTAACTTGCACTTATTTCATTCTAGTGTCTTGTAACTTGGGTTTCATTCAAGTGTCTTGTAACTTGCAATTAGCTAGGAAAATGCAAGAGTCTTTGACTAGAATTATTTTGAAAATGGTGATGTAATTCCTATTTATCTATAATGGAAAATCTGCTGAGGCGGAGAGAGTAGAGTTGAGTTTAATAAATTGATTATGTTTTATAATCTTGGAGTTGAGTGATTCCTCTTGCCAAATCAAGCAATCGGCTTGGTCGCGTTGAGTGATTCCGCGATTACAACGTGAGTGATTCCGTTGCATTATATCTACAAATTTCCTAAGTCATTTGTCTCTTAAACTTTCCCTGCATCACAAAGATTCCACTGGCTAAGCAAAGGTATGGTCCTCCACCCTTAATACACCTTATTGCCATCCAGCTATTCCTACAAGTCTGCCTCATAAAATGAAGTGAGGATAAAATGAGAGGAATTACTCATAAAATCTCTACAATGCAAAAGGGGAAATATCAAAGGCTGCCTCCTGAAATGAGTTTCTAGGCATCACGCATATCATTTCTGCCGACCGTGGCATACGCGTCTACACGCATACGCATCACTTTATGTATAGATAATCATATCAGCAATAATTGTAAAGATGTTTCAATTGCATATATTCCTAGAGTTTGTAACTATGTAGCTCATGCATTAGCAAGGTTTGCAGTGGGTTTAGTTGGAGCTCTGATTGTCCAGATTGGCTTGTGTTGTTGCCCATTAAGGACTTTTCTTCTTGTAATCTTTCTGTTGATTAATGAAAGTTGTCTGTTTAGTTTCAAAATAAATTTATCAAATAATGCAAGCGATTCACATAGGTAAAATGAAAATTATGGTGCTACTAATTACAAGTAGTTTGTGCAACAACTAATTATGTCCATCATTATTTGACAAAGATGCACAGGTGCTAAGATAGAACCACAGTAGAAAAGAAGAAAGTTGGAAAGCCTAAAAAGATAAGGAGAGGAAAGGCTGATGAAAGGTCAACCACAATGGCTGTGGGGGCATGGCATTAGGACATCACATATTCACATAACAAAAGACAAAGTCACTTACTGTTCCTATGCTCTTTAAGCTAGTGCCTAGTCATTAAACAAGATACTAAGATATTTGGTTTACCTGTTATTTCTTTAGTCACTTTTGTTCTGCAGTGCAGGTTTGATATTTGCATCCTGGTTTTTGTCTCTCGGGTAATTATTTGGTTTAATTTTAAATTGCTAATGAATTATTGCATATACGTGTATATATATCGAGGAGAGAGGGAGATAAGTTTTGTTCCTCTTTTTGCAGGGTTTAGAATGCTGAAGTTTTATGTGTGGGGCATCTTGCTACAGATGGCACCACCTAGCATTCCATCTTCAGCTCTAACCAAATGCTGGAGTCAGGTATTTTTTATTTTATTTTATTGAAAATCCTTATGCACAGATTTCATCTCGGGAAGATGTTACAGGAAGTTTCCCAAGCTTGTTTCTGGGAACTAGTGCCTGGTCATGTTGTTGCCTCGATCTCTCTTCAGGTATGCTGTTGAAACTTTTGTTCTATACGTCTTTGCATTGATGCATCAAATAATTAGACGTTAGATTTTTTAAATTGTTTTTAACATTTTACTGTATATGGTGAAGTGATAATTTAGTGTCACTAAACTTGCCATGTTTAATCTGAAAATGGATCTACTTTCATGCACCCACTGCCTACATGATAATTAATTGGGATGAGTATGCATCATGAATTTATTCTCACCATATCTTGGGTTTGGTTTTATTTAGGATTCATTTTTCCTGCTCATCTCATATTGAATAAGTATATGATAACTATAAATTATTTTCATGTGATGCTCCATTGCAAAATATTGAATCAAAATTCTTCATGATATGAACTCTCTTGGGTTTAAAGGATTTAGTAATATATTTAAACAACCATTCAAAAGTCTATGTTTGCTCAGGTGCTAATTCAAGTAATCATAGTAATCACAAAGTAATAGCAGTATTCTATTGTGGCTGCAAATTTTGAAACTGTGAGGTTATCTCTCATTAAATTGTTAGTGGGATTAGTATAGTGATGTAGCGGAAGCTCTGTCGAGAAAAACCTGCGTAAACGATTATTAAAACAACCTACTAAAGTTCCGTTGATTTGCGCCACAAATACCGGAAAGTAGGCTTCAATTCGTTGATTCAAGATGAATACCGAAGTTGGAATAATTAGAGAAAACTCTAAAATTTATAAATCAAAAGCTGTCCTTCAAACCC